>WOXC01000593.1:0-49075 GCA_011680675.1 Gymnobelideus leadbeateri
TGAGTTACAATCATTTTCCCCCCATTATTCCCCTACCCAATCTCCCTGAATAGCAGTCCCACAAGATATCGCTTCCTCCAATCTGCTCTCTCCCATACCTTCTCCCATACCCCCATCGACTTTTCCATTAGAGGAAGGTGAGTCTTTGTGTCCCAATGCCTGCACATTTTATCTCCCTATTACGAGCAAAAGAGTATTAATAATAGTATTTATATATATTTGAAACATTTAATGTTAAGACCTCGAATTTCAGATCCATTTCCTTCCTCCCTTGTCACCCATTCCTTCTGGGATATAAGTAATTCAGTATATGTTGTACATGTCTAGCTATGCAAAACATTGTCATGGTAGATATATTGTACAAGGCTGCTTATAATTCCCTCCCACTCATCCCACCCCCCACCTGGTCCATTCCCTACATGATCCTGTCCTCTTCTATAGTGGGTACTTCCAACCTCCCCTCCCCAAGGATGCCCTCCCTTCCATCATCCCTCCTCTCATCCCTTCCCTATCCTGCTGCAGGTTGAGATATCCCATTTAGTATGTATGTCATTTTCTCCCTGAACCAAATTCAATGTGAATGTGGTTTTGCCTTTTTAGCCTTCCTTATTCTCCCCCTCCTTTGCAACCACTTCCCCTTGCTTCTTCTACATGGGATAGTTTCTCCCTATCTCCTCTTGCCACTTTCCTCTCTCACCTCATAATTTCATCCCTTGAGTATTCTCCCTTCCCAACAAATTCAACCTATGCCCTCTATCCATATATAACTGTAACCATATACACACACATTCACATATGTATTCATATGACCACACCCCCTTCTTCCATTATTTTCATAGTGAGAAAGATATCATCAGTCACAGTTATTGCTTTTCCATATAGGAATGTAAATAGTTCAACTTTGATAAGTTCCTTTTGATTTCTTTTCCCTGATTACCTTCTCAGGCATCTCTTCCTTCTTGTGTCTGGATGTCAAATTTTCTATTCAATTCTGGTTTTTTCCTCAAGAATGCTTGAAAGTCCTCTATTCCACTGAATGACCAAATTTTCCCCTGAAACAAAATACTCAGTTTTGCTGGGTAGGTGACCCTTGGGTTCATTCCCAGTTCTTTTGCCCTCTGGAATATCATATTCCATGCCCTTTGATCCCTCAGTGTAGAAGCTGCCAGGTCCTGGGCTATTTGGATTGTGTTTCCACAATATTGAAATTGTTTCTTCCTGGCTGCTTGTAGTATTTTCTCCTTGATCTGGGGATTCTGGAACCTGGCTATAATATTCCTGGGAGTTTTCTTTTTGGGATCTTTTTCAGGAGGTGATCTGTGGATTCTTTCAACCTCTATTTTGCCCTCTGGATCTAAAACATCAGGGCAGTTTTCCTTGAGAATTTCTTGAAGGGTGATTTCTAGGTTCTTTCTTGATCATGGCTTTCAGGTAGTCCAATAATTTTTAAATTGTCTCTCCTGGATCTATTTTCCAGGTCAGTGGTTTTTCCCATGAGATATTTCACATTGCCTTCTAATCTTTCATTTGTTTGTTTCTGCTTAACAGCATCTTGATTTCTCATAAAGTTATTAGCTTCCATTTGCTCCAGTCTAATTCTGAAGGAATGATTCTCCTCAGTGAACTTTTGAGATTCTTTTTCCATCTGGCAAATTTGGCTTTTTAAGGCATTCTTCTCCTCATTGCCTTTTTGGGCCTCCTTTGCCATTTGAGTTAGTCTATTTTTTTTTTTTATTTAAAGCAATTGGGGTTAAGTAACTTGCTCAAGGTTACACGGCTAGTCATTTGATTTATGCGTGGGTGCTCATTTTCTGAGGCCGGATCTGATCTCGGGTCATCCAAACTCCGAGGCCGGCGCTCTTACTCACTGCGCCACCTAGCCGCCCCTTTAGGGCAATTGGGGTTAAGTAACTTGCCCAAGGTTACACGGCTAGGTTTTTGTTTGTGCGGATTAAGTGTCGGAGGCCGGCTCCGAACTCAGGTCCTTCTGATTCCAGGGCCGGCGCTCTATTCACTGTGCCACCTAGCCGCCCGAGTTAGTCTATTTTTTAAGGTGTTGTTTTCCTCAGTCAGGCTGTTGACCCTCATTTCATACTTTTCCTGCATCCTTCTCATTTCTCTTTCCAATTTTTCCTCCACTTCTCTTATTTGATTTTTAAAGTCCTTCTTAAGGTCCTCTATGGCCTGCAACCCGCTCATGTTTTCCTTTGGGGCTTTTGGAGCAGGACTTCTGACCTCACAGTCCTTTTCCTGCTCTATGCCCCCAAAATAGGAGTCTAGGGTTGCATTTTTCTGTTTCCTTTGCCTTGGCATGTTGCCACTTAATTACTTGACTTTTGGGCTTGTTAACTATGGCTTTAAGGCCAGATAGAGGAATTTTCGTCCCAAATGTGTGGGGGCAACTTCCGTTTCTGGCAAGCTGTAAACCCACCCACGACTTCCACCCTAGATCACAATCCAGATCCAGGGAGGTTAAAGCAAGAGCGATTACCCCCCAAGACTGATCGCTGGATCTCCCTACAAATTTGCAGGCTGGGAGCGGGAGCTGCCTCTGAAAACTACAAAATGGCGTTTGTCCTCAGCGGCTTCTAGCCCCCAGGGGAGGGAGCTGACGCATTCCCTAATACCAGTCCCAAAGTCCATAGGACACTAACCTCTTACTTTGTCCCAGGCGAGTCTATGTTGATAATTCTGGAGTCGCCACAGCTCCTGGTGTTCTGGGGTTCCTCCAGCTGGCTGTTGGCCCTGCCACCCTGGGGCTAAAACCTCGGCTCATGCGGACCTGGGCTCGGCTCAGCTCCTGCGCTCTGCGCGCTGCACGCTGCACGCTGCCAGGTCCCAGACCACTGCGCTGGTCCTTCCTGCAGGGCTGCTGGGCTGTCCTCAGTGGGAGTTTAGCTTCTCTGTGTTGTTCTGTGGGTGCTGGGGCTCCAGAAGTTGTTCAGAGTCCCCTTTTACATCGTTTGGGGGGAATGTCGCCCCATTCTTAACTAAATGAGAGACTCTTGCGGTGAAAGTGGTTAAGCCCCGCAGGTAGAAGACAGTGGACTGACAAAAAGTAGAACACAATATACACAGAGCAAAACAGACAGTGACAAGGTAGAAGCAAAGTTCCCCAGGGAGCATTTCAGGAAGAACTGAGAGTGAAAGAAAAGAAATGAACAGGCTCCCACACCCAGTGTCCCGGGGTGGAGCTGTGAAGATGGGTTGTGCCTCGTCAGGCCCCATACAGTCACACACCAGAAGAGTACTCACCAGAACAGATACAGAACGCTTCAGAGAAAATTTGGTGGATTCGACGTTCATCAAAAGGCACCGTCAGAGAGGGGGGCCGATATAAGCAAATCGGTGGCCTCCCCCACCCTCTATCGGCGCTTCTGGGCGAAGCCGAAACCCCGGTCATGGCGAGGCTAACAGGTGACTAGTCAACTCAAGACCTCTGTCCGCTTGTCACGGGGATGGCCCTCGAGTGTCACTGAGGACTAACATGTCGTCGGTGGACCTCCAAGTGAAATGGACACTCGGACAGAATCACCAGGCCAAGACCATCAGTAATCGAATTCAGGAAGCATTTATTAGCTGGCCAGCGGCAGTCCTAGGGACAAAGTCCCAGGAGCTGCACTGAACCCCAGTAGACACACAGTTTAAATAGTCCAAAAGCTACCATAGTATCAGGGGCAGGCTGGTCGGGCAGGATATGGCGCGGAGGCACTCTTAGATAACGCAGGTTGTTCAATGACCGAAGGGAGGATTCTTGGGTTTGGTCTGATGAAATAAGAGTGGGCTGGGGCACACTGGGTTAAAGATGTTCGATAACCTAGCGGAATGGAGGATTCTTGGGTTTACAAGAATTCAGGATACAAAGATGGGCCCCTTGTAAGCCAGTGAAAAGTCAAGGCATACTACTTCAATCTCATTTTACAGATGAGGAAACTGAGGTAAACAGGGTTAAGTGCCTTGTAGGGTCACACAACTACTAATTATCTGAGGCCAGATTTAACTCAGAAAGATGAAGCTTCCTGACTCCAAGCCTGGCACTCTATGCACTATGGCATTACCTAGTTGCCCACCATAGCTTTCCCAATAAATTTTCATCTGCCTTAGCTTTTCCAATCACCCTTAATTAGTCTGAAATTTATCCCTCTTGTGATGTTCTTACAGAGATTCTTTCTAGAAGTTTGTCTGGGAAAGGGAGAAAAAAATAGATCAATGACTTGAGGGTATAGGGGAATCAAGTCAAAACTTTATTTTCCAATGGGGAAGACTTGAACTAATATGAAAACAACATGAAAAGAGCAAGGAAAGGCAGAGACTGAAGATAAAGGAGAAAATGGTGATTACTGAGGCAAGTCTTTAGAGGAGATGGAGGGAATGAGAACAGGGTCCTGAGGAGAGGAGTTGGTCTTGACAAGGAGGATAGAAAAGGCAGAGAGGAAAGGTGATATATAGTGCTTTTGACATGTTGGGGAGAAGAGAAGAGGGAGCCCATGTATCAGATCTTATAAATACAGCATTTATATAGTTATTTACATGTTTTTAGTTTTTCTTTGTACTCCCAGCAGCTGACACAGTGAAAAATTAAATTCTTCCTGATTAATTTTTAAGCTCTTTAGGACCTAGCATGTGATCAGTTTTTATAAACATACTGTCCATATTTGAATTTTAACAAGAAATTGAGCATTTGGACTCTCCCTCCCTCTTTCCCTCTCCCTCCCTCTTTCCCTCTCCCTCCCTCCCTCTCTCTTTCTCTCTCTCTCTCTCTCTCTCTCTCTCTCTCTCTCTCACACACACACACACACACACATACACACATTGAGATTCTAGAGTATAACTCAGTTTCCCATTTTAGTGTTCTATGGGGGTACCCCTCCCCTTTTTTCTAATGTTATTGGCTCAAGGACCCATTCTTATGTACAGTGTTTTATCCGCTAATGATTAGCACCCTAGTTTCATTTAACCAATTAACATCAATTAGCTTTTACAAAGGGATATTTACTGTGAAGGTGGATCAAGAAGAGAAGAACAAATATTTCTCCTCAACATTGTGGAGTATAATCTCCCCTATATCCTCTTGGTCCCTGGGGAGAGTAGATTCAAATATAAAGAAGTTTCTACATAGCATTTGTCCCCAAATGCACCATAGTTAATGTTACTATGTTACTCTCTCTAGGCTACCCTTGATTGAAATTAGGTCAAAAATGCCTCTCAGTACTTTGGTCCTTCCCATCTGGGCTACTGACAAAACCCACATGGACTTAGTTTTTCAGACCTTTGATCTTTTGAAATTTACAAAGATTGTAGCTGTCCCCAATACTCCTTCACCTAAATTCAAGAAAGAATAGACATAACAGCAATAAAAGCAACATCACATCATGTGCTTACAGGTCTCTTCATGGTGACCAGGTGTGGAGATGAAAGCCTGAGGCCTTTTCCCCTATTAGAGGCTTGTAATGTTCTTTGCCTCCAAATCTGAACACAACTAGGTAGAGAAATATGTTGACCAGAAGAGTTGGCTAGGGTGGTCTTATTCCAAAAGAACCACAATGTTTGCTATGGTGGCAGCAGCAGCAGGAACAATAGACAACAGCTGTCCTTGAGTAAGTAGGTGAAACTCCTAAGCTAGGACCAGGCAGACATTTGAGCTGGTTGCAGGAGAGTGATAGATGAGTTCCTCTCTTTTTTCCACCCACATCATTGAAAACCTGTAAGTATCTTTTTTAGGTATGTTCCTTGGGTCATTGTGATTTACTTATTCTATAGCCCATTTTCTTTTTATAGGTGAATGCAGTTCATTAATGTTAAAAGTCACCATCGTTAAATTTTATTTTTCCTCTGTCATACTAAGATATGACTTTTTGTTTTATTAATAGAATGTAAGATCTACCTTGTTTCCTTTTGGTTAGTCCAACCCCAGTCTTGCATGTACACGATCACTCCTGCGGACATCTACAAACAACCGTAGGCACAATTTACAAACACACCTAGTTCTTTACAAATAAATCAAGCATTTGTCCAAGTTTCTAAACCCAGTTTCCAGAATAGTTCAATTATCACTTTTGTTTTGTTTTTATATTTTAATTTACACTTCCCATTCCTCCCCTTTTTCTTTATGCATTGAGATACTCCAACACACACACCCATAGCACCAACCCAGTTTCTAGTGTAGGGGTGTGGAGGGCAAAGCCCATTTGAAGCTTTGTTTCAGATATTAAATCATCATCTTGAATGTCCTATTTACAGAGTATTGAGGGTACAATATTTGGAATGATTTATTAAAGTTTATAAAGTGCTTTAAACCTTGAGTGACTGCCATTCGGTGACCTAGTCACAGATAGTAAAAGGTGTGCCCCTTTCAGACTTTAATTGACTAGTGTCAAGTATGTGAGGATTGTTTTCATTTCTTTATTTCTCTAGGAAGTGTGAAGAAATTCTTCCACCAACTTGATAGTTACAAGCTCTTTCACACCTGTAGTGGCCTTAAAAAGCAAGGATAGTTTTGGAGATGAGTAATCTCTGGGGTTTGAGAAGAGAGTCAGCTCTGAAGGAAGACCCTCACAGTTGAAGGAGAATTCCTCTTTGTCTTTTCCCTGGTACATATTTCAGAGTATGGGAGGTGAAAGGAGTTGTGTGGGAGAGGATTTCTCTCCTTCTCCATGACAGTGGTGCTTTATGGCAGAGCAATAGAATACCATAACCCATTAAAGAGCAGTCCTACCATATTATAGCTCAAGTCTTGTGTCCTTTGATTTTATCCTGTGGGATTTCCTTGAGTAACTTGCTGAAAATGGGTGTTTAGTGTCATTCTTTCTTCACATTAAAATGACAAAATCTATTAAGTGTCAATGTTTGCTGTGAGGGTGCATATACAAAATTTTATTGCATTTAGGTAAATGGAAAACAGTGTTGGTAATGAGGTCATGAGATGCACAAGTCTTCAGTACTAAGTGACCATTGCTGTTGTTTTCCACTCCATTCTTCCCAAGGACTCTCTGATATGTCTGGTAGTCTATGCCTATTCTTGCATTAAAGTTACCTAGAATTATGGCCTAATGTCATTTTTAGGAGAAGAGACAGACAGGATGTGAAAGTGACAAATGTGATGTGTGGAGCAGAATGCTGAACTAATCACAGACTTATCTTCTCCAAGCTAAATACTCCCATTTAACAAAAGTGGTGGCCCTAAGGCAAGATGACTATCAGAAGATTTCACTCAGATTAGAGTGCTTCTCCAATTCATTGCTAACTTGGAGAGAAAGATAAGCCAACACACTGTTGGCAATAGTGGAGAAGAAAAGGAGTGGACAGTTTTCCAGGTTTGGTATACCGCACCACATTTACTCATTGAGGTCAAGACACTCACAAACACCAGGACTGGTTTAACAAAAATGATGGGGGAAATCCAGAAGGTGCTAAATGAAAAAAGAACTCCACAAAGTTTACCAGCAGAATAGTTCATTTGTCTCTAAAAAGCCAGTGTTTAATTCCATCAAAAGTAAAATACAAGTGAAGTTTAGAGAGGTGTGGGATTCTTGGTTCAGTAAGAGGGCAGATGAAATTCAGTTTTATGCTGAGAGTAACAATTCAAAACACTTTTATGATGCCCTGAAGGCTATTTATGGAACAAAGATCTATGGTACATTTCAACTACTCAGTCCTGATGGAACCACACTAATTAGTGATAAAGATATGATCCTGGAGAGCTGGGCTGAACATTTCTAGAGTGTCATCAATGGACTGTCATCAATGCTGAAGCCATTCACCATATATCTCTCAGTTGAAGTCAATCCCTCTCTAACCAAACTTCCAACTAAAGTAGTTTTGAATGCCATTAGGCAAATTTTGCATGACAAAGCACTTGGTGCTGATTATATTTCAGCTGAGATTAACAATGCAGGGAGTTCATAGCTCATACAAAGGCTTATTGAATTTTCTGGGTTATATGGCAAGAGTATGTTGGAGTTCAAGGATGCCTCCACTGTCTATTTCTATAAATATAAAGCAAATAGATTGCCCTGTGACAATCACAATGGGGGAGGGGTCCTCTCTCTTAGCCCTTGCTGGCAAGATTCTTGCCAAAGTCTTCTTTAATAGGCTAATCCTTCATCCAAAAGATGGTCATCTACCTCAGAGCCAGTGTGGTTTCAGAAAGGGCCAAGGAACAGTTGATATGGTGTTTGCTGCCTGATAACTCCAGGAGAAAAGAGTTCTGTAAACAACATTTGTCAATCTGACCAAGGCCTTGTGGAAAATTATGGCAAAATTTGGTTGCCCAGAGAAGTTCACCAGTATTGTATGTCAGTTTCATGGTTCTGGATAATGCGTGATGCTCTCATGCTTCCCATTCATGAATGGAGTGAAGCAAAGCTATGTGCTTTCTTCCATGTTTTTTAGCATGATGTCTTCAGCAATGTGGTCAGATGCCTTCAATAAGGACAAAAATGGCACTGATGGTAAATCAACTTGAAAAGGCTACAAGCCAAGACTCAAGTGGAGGGAGAGCTGGTGCATGATATTTTGTTCACAGATGATTGTTCACTCACTGTAGCCTCTGAGGTTGAGACACAACAAAATATGGATCAATTACCTGCTGCTTGTGCTAACATTGGCCTAACAATTAACACCAAGAAAGCACAGGTTCTCTACCAACCAGCACCACACCACCCACATATGGAACCATTGGTTACAGCAAATGGAGACATTTTGATTGCTGTGGATAAGTTCACTTTCCTTGGTAGTATACTTTCCAGTGATAATCATCGATAATGAGGTTGATGCATGCATTGCCAGAGGGAGCTTAATGTCTGGGAATCTCTGAAGTAAAATGTGGCAGAGAAGAGGTATTCACCAAAATGAAGGTCTATTGTGCTGACCTCATTGTTGTTAGACCTATGAAACCTGGGCAGCATACCAGTGCTGTGGCAGGAAACTGAATCACTTCCATTGGAATTGTCTTAGGAAGATTCTAAAGATCTCCTGGCAAGATAAGGTACTAGACACAGAGGTCTTTTCTCAACCTCAACTGCCAAGCATTCAAGCTCTATGGCAGAATGCAACTATGATGGACTGGCCACATTGTCTGAATGCCAAATATATGCCTCCAAGACTATTTTATGGAGGACTCACACAAGGCAAGCACTTACATGGAGGTTGGTCTCTCTGAAGAACTTTGGAATTGATTGTATGACATGGGAGACACTGGCACAGGACTGTAGAGCATAGTATGCCTGCATCAAAGCAGGCGCTGTGGTCTATGAGGGAACAGAATTGCAGTAGCACCAAAGAAGAGTGAGATGTGCACATCTGGAGACATCTTCCACTCCAAATGTTCATATGGACTATTTGTGACTGACATGTGACAGAGCCTTCAGAGCAGACATTGGTCTGATCAGTCACGGTAGAGCACAGTGTATCTTGTCTCCCACATAATGATGTCATTTTGGTCCTCTTAGAGAATGAGGCCCAATAACCCACCAACCAACTATGTGTCAGGCCCTGTTCTAGGTTCTGAGAATACGGAGACAAAAATGACCCAGTCCTAGCTCCCCAAGGAACTTACATTCTCTCTGGGAGACTGCACGTATGCTTGCAAAATATACAAAACAAATATCAGGTTTGGGTTTTTTTGTGGGGTGGGGGTGTGGGAAGCGCTAGCAAATAATTGGATCCCCAAAATCCTCATGAAAGGAGGTGGTCCTTGAGCTGAGCTTTAAAGGAAGCAAGGCATTAGAATGACTAGTGAGTTCAAGAATATCAATTTAGCAGCTGTGGAGGGGGGATTGAAGAGGAGAAAATTGAACTACATATTTCAATTCTCACTTTAGATAAACCAGAGGAAGGAATATCTGAATAAATAATGCTAAGTGTTGGGGATACAAAAAAGGTAAAATTAGTCCTTTATCTCAAGGAGCTCATAATGGAATTATGTGAGAGCACATAAAGGAGGTTGCACTTTCATTGAAGATAGAAGGGCCAACTGATATTAGCATTCTGGAAATCACAGCAAGAGAGTACATGGGAGAACTTGGGGAGCAATAGCAGGGCATCAGGTTCCAATCTAATGGGAAGGAAGGTGGGTACTGGGGAGTAGGTCCACCATCCAGTCAAGAATGGACATCTATCCAGTGTGCAATGGGCAATGGGCAATGAGTGTTGTGGTACGGGAGCGATGGGTTCCCCAAAGCCTATTCTGGCTTATTGGTGCTTATTGGTGGGTTAGTATCTGGCAGGCTGAGAGTCTGGGGGAAGAAAGAAAGATCACTGGCTCAACTCTTCTCATCCTGTGTGATTCTCACCCATATTCTTCCATGGATCCTCCTCAGAGGAAGCCCAGTGTGCTGGTAGCTTCCTTTAAGAATTTTTTTTATCTAACTAGAGTGACCAGGAGGACCCCACCTCTCATGGAGCTAGGGATACATACTTCTTCACCATGGGTAGGCACATATGCTTTGTCCTGAGGGACATATACAACCAGCCTCTTCTGGATGATCATCACATGATCCCTTTAACTGGGGATTTCACCAAAAAGAGTTGACAACAGATTCAGGGAGAGCCTCTGACTCTGTGGGCCCTAAACAATGAGGAGAAATAGCTTCTTGTCTCTTTTATAGGTGGCCTCTTTGTTGGGACACAGATAATATCAGGTTTCCTTTGGATTTTCACCAAAGTGGGAAGCGATATCTCTTGCCCTCCTCTCCACATACATACTCAGCCCTTTCCCCCTACCCCATTTCCGTGCCATGTACATGGCAGGAAGAATATGTGCTTCCCCAGGACAACTTGAGAATGGGCATCTAGTGTCTGATTTCCTGCCCAAGTCACCAAACAGTGATCCCTAAACATGGCCTGTTGATAACCTTGTGAAATCAAGAGGTGACAAACAGGCTGCCCAAGAGGAAGTGATTTCTACATTACTACCCCAATTAATCTGTAGGTTTAATTCAATGCTAGGTTTTTTTTTTATCAATTTTTTTGGTTACATTTTGAGTTCTGAACTGTCTCTCTTTGTCCCCTGCACTAGAGAAGGCCACCATTTGACACAGATATCTACACATAGATATATACATATGCACACACACACATATAAATCATGTTATACATACTTCTGTTTATCCGTTATTTCTCTGGAGGTGGAGAGCATCTTCCTTCATAGATCCTTTGCAGTTGATTTGAGTACTTATAATACCCAGAATAGCTTAGTTGTTCACAGTTATTCTTTGAGCAATATTGCTGTTACTGTATACAGCATTCTCTAGGTTCTGCTCATTTCACTCTTCATTATTTCATATCAGTCTTGAAGTAGTAAGCCTTGACATTTCACTGGCTTACGAGGGGCCCATCTTTGTATCCTGAATTCCTGGAACCCAGTGTGCCCCCAGCACCTGCATGATATCTTGCCTGACTGAAGTAGTAAGCCTTGACATTTCACCCCTTACAAGGGGCCCATCTTTGCACCCTGAATTCCTGGAACTCAAGAATCCTCCCCTCGGCTTGATCAGTCATGACCAGCCTGCCCCAGCCCACATCCTGCACTTGAACGATATCTGCCTGACCAGTCTGCCCCATTACTGTTACTCCTGACACGATGGTGGTCTTTGACTATTTAAACTGTGTGTCTACTGGGGTTCAGGGCAGCTCCTGGGACTCTATCCCTAGGACTGCCGCTGGCCAGCTAATAAACGCTTCCTGAATTCGATTACTGATGGTCTTGGCCTGTTGATTCTGTCCAAGTGTCCATTTCACTTGGAGGTTCCACCAACGACATGTTAGTCCTCAGTGACACTCTGGAGGGCCGTCCCTGTGACGAGCGGACCGAGGTCCTGAGTTGACTAGTCACCTGTTAGCCTTGCCATGACCGAGGTTTCGGCTTCTCTCAGAGGTGCTGGTAGAGGGTGGGGGAGGCCACCGATTTGCTTATATCGGCCCCCCTCTCTGACAGTGCCTTTTTGACGAATGTCGAACCCACCAAATTCTCTCTGAAGCGTTCTGTATCTGTTCTGGCGAGTACTCATCTGGTGTGATTGTACGGGGCCTGACGAGGCACAACCTGTCTTCACTGCTCCACCCCGGGACGCCGGGTGTGGGAGCCTGTTTCTGTGGGAGCCTGTTTATTTCTTTTCCTTCACTCTCAGTTCCTCCTGCAATGCTCCCTGAGGAACTTTGCTTCTGCCTTGTCACTGTCTGTTTTGCTCTGTGTGTATTGTGTTCCGCTTTTTGTCAGTCCACTGTCTTCTACCTGAGGCCCTTAACCACTTTCACTGCAAGAGTCTCTAATTTAGTTAACAATGGGGCAATTAACATCTAGCTCCCAGACCCTGCTCCAACAAGTGTTAAAAGATTTTGCCACTTTCAGGCGGATGGCCGGGAGCTAGGGCTTCTAAATCAGCCCTCAACCGCCTGTATCAGATAGATTGGCCCACTTTTACAGTCGCGTGGCCTCATGGGGTTTTTTTTTTATCTCATGGTTGCCAGTAAGGTTAAGACTGTAGTTCATGCTCCAGGGGGCCACCCTGACCAAATCCCTTATGTCACCACCTGGATTGGTTACAGCACCCTGCCGTTGCCCCCGGATACCAGTCCAAGTAATGGAAACAGCCCCGAAGGAGCGGGACCCTTCCAAGTTCTGAGATTCGGTTAACATCAAAACTCCCTTATATCCTGTTTTACCTCCCTCCCCCGAGGAGATGGGGGATCCAGGGGATCCCCTATCCCCCTCTGCTCCTCTGCCTCCCTACCCGGTCCAGCCAGACTCTACCTCTGATCTCACTAGTCCCTCACATACTCGTGGGGGCACCCCCTATGGCCCTGGTTCAGTATCTAGGGGCCAGGTCCCAGGTTCTGACAAAACCCCCACTTCTGCCCAGCGATTTACCCTGAGAGAAACCCCGGTGGTCAACAACCCCGGACAAGCCCCCTTCACCGATGCTGAATGCAGGCTGGAGAAGGACAGAAAGAGAGGCAGGCAGACGAAAATTTAACTATTTCCTGCCTCACCTAAAAGAGGAAAAATTTGTGTATTAGAATAAAACTGTAAGTCAATTAAATTCATATGAGAAGTAAAGAGTGTCACTCCTAATTTGATGCTAAAGATAAGTCAGAATTCATTTTACTGTTTGGCATTTATGCAAATTGGAATATTTTCTAAGATTTGATAAGAAGAAGTGAATTTTCTTTTGGTTCTCTAGTAGTGAGAAAGGGGGAAGGCGCCTCCCCAATATCACTTGCTGGAGAGATCAAAGCTATCACTTTCAAAGAAGGTTTTGTAAGGAGGGGACACATACATAAAGTTTATTGGAGTAAAACTTAAATTGGCTGAAAACATTTTACAAAATTTATTAAAGTCTCTCATTCTAGAAAAAAAAATAGAGAGTGCTAAAGAATATAGGGAATTTGAGTTAAGCTCCCCTACTTGATAGCATAGCAACTATATCGAGGGGCCTGGCTACACCCTGGGTACCCCAAAGCCCACACCTCCAGGCATGCAGATGGACCCTCTCTCCTTTCAAATGCCTGGGTCCACAACCAGGCTCTGCAGCTGTGGGGAGAGAAGAAAAAACCTCTGTACTTGGTAAGCCCAATTCTTCTACTAATGATCTTTGTATGTGAGGAATTGGAAATGCAATTAATGTCATAATGTCATTGTGTTATTATGGTGTCTCTAAATTGTAAAATCCTCTTATACTGTAAAAGTTTGAGTGACCATTGTGAGCCAGAAATGTTGTTAGATAAAGCAGTTTTCAATCTGAAATTTGTTGAAGCTAAAAGATGGAGAAAAAGTTGTGTAAAACCAGCTATGTTACTTTATCAGTTCTGCTAATCCTGTCTCATGTTTATTTCATGTGAATTGGATTTTTTTATGTTATAAGATCTGACAATTTAAAGCTGTTATATTTGGGATACAAACAGGTAGTGGTAATAATTGCTGATATTTACTGTGATAGCTGATTGTTCATTTAACTTTTTGGCTATTCTGGGAATATGCAGTTACTTAAAGTTATAGTTTCCACCTTACTAATGATGAAAACTTTATTCTGACTAGTTCTGCCCATTCAGAACAGTCCTCCTGCATGTATGAGAATTGGTTAAGTAGGGGCATCATTATTAGCTCTTCCCCCAGTCTCTCCTGCTTAGAATTCATGTAAATTTTCCTTATGTTGTAAAACTGCCAAATTCCCTAGAAACTATCTCTATTAGGGAAGGTCATTCAGTCTGGGAAAAGAACTTGTTTAAGTGTAGTTTTACATGAACCTAACTTGCTGAGAAGTAGCAAAGTCTATGTACAAAAGATTAAAATGATCTCTAACAACTGGCTTTACTAGGACAAGTTAAAATTTTGTGAAATCTGGATAATGGATTTGAGAGATTTGGAAGGATAAATAAAGGTTTGATTGGAAATATGGAAGGCAGATAAGAAGGTTTGGGGACAAATGGGGATCTCCAAGCCCCTCCTGTCTCTAAATAGTGGTCTGGATACCTTTGTATCAGATGGTTTAAGTAGGTTGAGAAGGGTGTGAGGGAGTATTTAAGGAGGCAGAAGAGAAAGAGCCTAGAATTCTATGCTGAGGATGGATGGATGGAAAACAGCCAGAGAACTCCCACCAGCTGGTGTAATCCTCTCACAGTTGTATGAAATGGGACTTTTTGGACATTGAAGGGACAATTGTTTGTCAGTTTTCTTTTGAATCTCTGTATCTGTACTCATAAAGGGAACTGCCCCCTTGCATGTTGTCAGTGAGGCAATCCTATTTAAAGGAAAGATGGTAAATGGAATCCCTTACATATGTGAGACCTGATAAATCTTCATTGCTCAGTGCAGCTCCATGAAAATAAAAATAACTAACTAGCTCTAAGCTGTGATTGGTGAAGCTTGTTGTTTGAGGTAAAAGGCACTTGGGACCATAACTAAATTTCGTTTTGAGTTTGAATTTGGGTATAGTTGTCTGCATTGAATCAGTATCTTGGAGAAAATGCCACAAGCTACTCAGAGGGACTGTGATCCTGTACTGCTGATAGGTGGAAGTCTACATTTGGTAAAGGCCGAAGGGACAATCTTAGCCTCTGTCTGGGATGGGATCCCTCTTGGCTCAGTTTACCCATGAGGTTCCTTCGAAAAGGAATGTTTCCCACCTATTCCTGAGTCTAGCTATAAGATGGAACAGATACTGCATGGTTGGATATCTATGACTTTACCTGAATTTAAACAGAGTCAAGGATGTTTTATCCTGTCATATTTGGAATGTCACATGTCCCTGCTTTTTTTTCCTTCTATAGCAAGTTTCTATGATCAGAGCAAGTAGTCAGTAACAGATATGGGTTTTTTTGTGTAAGCTTACTGGAAAATCTAATATTATTTTTCATTTGGAATTGCGACATGTGTAGAAAGTATGCAAATTGCTTAAGATCATTTTAAAAGTTTTCAATTAACTTTCTTCATAAAAGTTTAGTGATCAATTATAAATCTTGAAACTGTTTTAAAAGAAGGGAAAATACTTTCAGAAGAAATTTTTAAATCTCTAGTGTAATTTTAAGAGGCCTATTAAAACTTTCATTTTCAAGATAAATTTATTGCTAAACTAATGTAATGAGATGTAAATCAGAAGAGATCTTGCTGTTTTGGTCTGAATTTGTAGTTATTCCATTATCTAAGCAAAAGTTAACATTTGTAACTGAATGTACATGTAAAACATTCAATTTCTGAAGTGTCTCTTTCTTCCAGAGTGAATATAATCTGAGGATAAACAAGCTTTGTGAAACAAGGATGTTTGTCTACTATTCAGTTGTGAGGTTCAAGCTAGGAACCCCTTTTGTTATAGGCAGTACAGTTATGTTGGTAAAAGAATAAGAACTTGTGGGTATCTTGTCTATGTAGTATGTAGAAATATGAAGGACAGTGAAGAAGTCTGAGTAATGGGTTATACTAGCCCATCCTCACCCCACTTCTGGTCAATTTTCTCCTACTTCTTTTGGCCCTTGTTTGTTTAATTTTTTTTTTTGCTAGATTTGTGTCTTCTAGGCTCAGCACCCTTCACTTGCAGATGATAGCTCGGGCTGAGTACCAACCCCTGTCCAAGATCATGACCCTTCACCCTCTGGACCTGACATCGGCCAAGTTCTGGACACTGGCTACAGACCCCCTGCCCCTTGAACGATGGAACCCTGTGAGGCAGGGACAGCTCTACACCCCTTCCCAGCGAGAAGCAGTTCGGGAAGCTGAGATCATCGCCCCTTGCCCCCAAATGATTTGGGTGCCATCTGTTTAAGGGGAGAATGAAGGGGTCCTTGGGATGTATATATGTTTGTAACATCAGTATGTAATGTCAATCTGTAACATCAACCTGTAAATGGGGTGCTTTGGGACCTATGTCTGTAAAACCGATTTGTAAAAGCAGTCTGTAAAGTCACACTTCCACCCCAGTCTCAAAGCATTAACTCTGCCCCTTCCCCCTGCCAGCACTCTGCCCAGCAACAACTCATGAACTGTTTATCTCTGCCTGAAACAGTAAGCTACTTATGAATCCTTCACAAAACTATCTATAAACATTTTTAGCTTAGGCAAATGTTATCTCCCTTAGAGTGGTCAGCTGCACCATGAATTCTTCAGTACCCTATCTATAGGGTAACTCCTTAGCCAATTATACCCACACTGTGTTTCTGATGGCCTTGGTTCCCAACATCTATCTTGTCAAACTTGACATTGATGGGTGGCAGACTGGGCACTCCTTAGTGGCCATGACGGAGGATAGACTTTAGTGAGTATCAGGCCTAAAACCACACCTCCAGGTAGCCCCCCTTTGGGCTATTTCCCAGTGAATCATGGGCAATATGCCAGCGCAGTTGATATTAAAAGTGCATGGTCCTTTAAGCACTGACTCCTACCTGATCCCACCCTTACTCACCTAGTTAGCACAATTGGCACCAGATTTACTGTCTTGACTCCATGAAACTATGCCTGTGACCCCTGGAAGGTTCCATAAGAATCTAGCCTGCTGTCCTTGTACAGCAAGGAAGAAATACCAGGTGTGTGGGCTGAGAACCACCCTTATGGGCTAGCCTCTCACCAAAGCCCAGTAGTGGTGTCCCTGTTATCCACATGTCCTACAAAACCCTAGAATCGGAAGAATCCTCAGTCTGATCTAAAACAGGGGGGAGTGAAGTAGTAAGCCTTGACATTTCACTGGCTTATGAGGGGCCCATCTTTGTATCCTGAATTCCTGGAACCCAGTGTGCCCCCAGCACCTGCATGATATCTTGCCTGACTGAAGTAGTAAGCCTTGACATTTCACCCCTTACGAGGGGCCCATCTTTGTACCCTGAACTCCTGGAAATCAAGAATCCTCCCCTCGGCTTGATCAGTCATGAACAGCCTGCCCCAGCCCACATCCTGCACTTGAATGATATCTGCCTGACCAGTCTGCCCCATTACTGTTACTCCTGACACGATGGTGGTCTTTGACTATTTAAACTGTGAGTCTACTGGGGTTCGGGGCAGCTCCTGGGACTCTATCCCTAGGACTGCCGCTGGCCAGCTAGTAAACGCTTCCTGAATTCGATTACTGATGGTCTTGGCCTGTTGATTCTGTCCAAGTGTCCATTTCAGTCTTTCCATGTTTTTCTAAAACCAACCTTCTCGTCATTTCCTATAGCACAGTGGTATTTCAACACAATCATTTATCACAACTTATTTAGCCATTCCCCAATTGATGGGCATCCCCTCAGCTTCCAGTTCTTTGCCATCACAAAGAGAGCTGCTATCAATATTTTAGAACAGGTTCTTTGAGAACACGTTCTTTCATTTTTCCCTGATCACCTTGGGAAACATCTAATAGGGGCATTTCTGGGTCAGAGGGTACAGGCAGTTTAATAACCCCTTGGGCATAATTCCGGATTCTTCTCCAAAATGGCTGGGTCAGTTCACAGTTCTACCAAGAGTGGATTAGCGTGTGGTGAGCCAAAGAGGCCAGAGCCAGGACTTCAGATAATTACCCTGATATCAGTGGACCTGAACAACAAAGACCTCTTCGAGATGCGACTTTTCACTGTCAGCTCCGGAGTTCTTTTGATATGGGTTACACTTATAAGGATGGTATTTGAGTTCTGAGGCTAAGAGGCTCTGCCCCAAAACTTTGGTTGTCCAAAACATTTGCAGGAAGTCAGTTCTTATGCAGATGTTCTTGATGATGGGCCTTGGCCATTAGGCTTTGAGGCCAGCTCTCAAGAGCATCCTTTCAGATGTAACTGACTGAGATAAGAGATAACAGCCCAAGACTCTATGGCACCTAGGAAACAATAGGCCTTATTACCATGCAACTTCCAGGATACAACAGACTAAGATAATGATTTATCTTCCTTACAGTCTTTTGTCTCTTTGCTCTATAAAAACCTTTCCCTGAGTATCAATAAATGGAGTTCATGGTTCTTCCTTGAGCTACCCACATGGCCTGGTCGTTTCTTATTCACGTCTCCGGATCATGCTAAGTGCTGGACCTGAGCAGCCCACGGCATTAGCGTCTCAATTTTCCCACATGAAATCATTGCTAGTTGAAACACCAATGAGATTACTCAACAAACTTTAAGGAACAAAGAGTCAAAAACATCAAGGGAAATGAATCAATTGATATACATTTATTAGGGTGCTTACCATGTACCAGGTGCATGGTGGTACAAAGGAAAAGCAGAGACAAACCCTGCCCTCAAGGAACTCACATTCGAACAAGGGAGATAACATACACAGAATTGGTACATACAGGATAAATACAGAATAGAAGGAAGGTAGCTTTAGAAGGGAAAGCTCTGGTGGCTTGGGTTGGGGACCATGCCAGGCTTCACATAGCACTTGGTGCCTGAGCTGAATCTTAGTGGATGTCCAGTAGATAGATGAACTCAACACATCTAAAACAGAACTTTCCCCTTAAAACTTCCCTCTGCCCCTTTCCTATTCTTGTAGAGGGCAATGCCATCTTCCCAGATCCCCACACTTAAAGCCAGGTGTCAAACTGGACACCTCGCTCTCTCTCACTATTCTCCCCCCACCCCCACCCCCAACATGGTGTTGCCAAGGCCTGTAAATTTCACCTTTGCAGCATCTTTCCCATATACCCCCTTCTCTTCTATGACACAGTTACACCCCTGGTGCAGGCCCACATCACCTTATGCTGGGATTACTGCAATAGCTTGGAGGTGGGGCTGCCTGCCTCCTGTCTCTCCCCACTCCAACCCATCCTCCATTCAGCCATTGTGATTTTCCTGAAGCCCAGGACCCACCATGCCACTCTCTCCTCCCCTCGGTAAATTTCAGTTGCTCCCTATTATCTCCAGGATCACATACAAAATCCTCTGTTTGATATTCAAAGCCCTCCATGACCCAGCATCCTCCTTTCCTGTCGGCTTACACCTTCCTCTCAGCCAGGTACACTTTGGCCCAGTGACATTGGCCTCCTGTCTCTCCCCACTCCAACCCATCCTCCATTCAGCCATTGTGATTTTCCTGAAGCCCAGGACCCACCATGCCACTCTCTCCTCCCCTCGGTAAATTTCAGTTGCTCCCTATTATCTCCAGGATCACATACAAAATCCTCTGTTTGATATTCAAAGCCCTCCATGACCCAGCATCCTCCTTTCCTGTCGGCTTACACCTTCCTCTCAGCCAGGTACACTTTGGCCCAGTGACATTGGCCTCCTCACGGTTCCATGAAGGAGACTTTCCATTTCTTGGGTCAGGTCATTTTCCATGACTGGTCCCTCCTGCCTGGGATGTTCTCCCTCCTCCTCCTCTCTGCCTCCCAGCGTCCATGCAGGAAGTCTCCCCACCCCCTCTCAATTCCTTCCTTCTGGTGATTATTTCCTATTGGTCCTGCCTGGAGCTGGCTTGTGGATGTTTGTTTGCAGGCTGTTTCTCACTAGAGTCTAAGTTCATTAAGAGCAGGGACTGTTTCATCTTGTTGTATCCCTAGGACTTAGCACCGTTCCTGGCACACAGTAGGTGTTTAATAATTGTCTATTAACTGACCCAAAGGAAGCCAGGGATTCTAAGGGATGAGCTTGTGAGGCATGGGAGGTGGGATGGGGCAGTCAGGGTGAGGCCCAGAGAGGGGAGGTGGAGGTTCTGGGCTGAAGACGGCCGCTGGGCCAGTTTGACGGGCGTAGAGAATTCTGGGAAGAGGAAGGAGCTCAGAGACAGGAACTCTGGAGAGGGCGCAGGCTGTGGAACGCTGCACGTACCCCCAGTGCTCGAGTGGGACACACTGAAAAGCGGCTGGGGACACACTGAAAAGCGGCTGAGCCGCAAAAAAACCCCCAAACGCTCCCGGCTTGGTGTGCAGCATGAGTCACACAGAGGAAGGAAAGGGGAAGGGAGGCATCCAGGCTGGGGGGCTGCGCTCACTCTAGAACCTTCCAGACTGGGAGGCTTCCGTGTGCCCCAGAGAAGTGGAGCCGGGCTCTGAATCCTTTCTACGGCTGCCAGCTGCAGACCAGGGGCGGGGCCCCGAGCGCCTGCACCCCAGGCCCCCGTTGACGGTGGTTGGCCGGGGGTTGGGCGGCGTCCGCGAGCTTTCGTGCGGTGTCTCCCGAGGGCTCAGCGACAGTGGCCACCCTGCCCCCAGGCCATCCAGTCGCTTGTTCTGCTTCCATCCGTGCGCCAGCCCTCTCCCTCTCTCCATCTGTCCTGTAGTTCTCCCTACACACTGCTGTGTGTCTCCTCAGGTATTAAGGAACAGAGGAGGGCAAATACAGGGGATCGACTGGGGGAGGGAAAGGCTGCTGGGGGTGGGGGGCATTAGTTAGGGCCTTAACGCCACCAGAGAGACTTGAACCCGGCCCTGGGACCTCAAGCGGTGCGTCCGTACGGTGATCGTCCCCAGTTCTTGAAGTCCCGGTGGTGGGGACAGTCGAAACCCCTTGTGGAGTTTTCTGCTTTCGGGTACCTGGGGCCTGAGGATTTCTGGAGGTTCTGGGAACGGCCTGATTGCCTTGGGTCCTGACGGTTCTTGATCCTTCAAGGATCAGCTGACTATACTGAACACTAGAGTTGGCAAAGAGCTTTGCATTCATTATCTCATCTGAACTTTACAGCTCTTTGAGGTATAATTATCCCCATTTTACAGGTGAGGAAACCAAGGCTCAGAGAGGTTATGTTACTAGCTTATAGTCATGCAGCCAGTAGAGACCAAAGGCTTCCTTACTGTGAGGCAGCCTTGTGTCCACTACATCGGGCTGCCTCATTTTGTACATAAGAAACCGATGATTGCTTCTCTGGACAATCCATTCTCAGTTCACATTCGTGACCCTCCATAATGCTTAGTATTTGTTGTATTATTTCATGGGATCTTCAGAATCGCTCTGGGAGACAGGTACTGTGGGGTTGGCTATTTTAGGGTTGAGGAAACCAAGGCTGAGATAGTAAGTGTCAGAGGCTGTATTTGAACCGAACATTTCCTGACTCCAAGTCACTAAATTTAGTGGGAAGGAATACAGACGCATTCCTTCAGACTCACTATTTGCTTTGGTCTCATTAGCACAAATGCTATTAAGAAATAAATTCTATTTACTGTTTGAACATACCAGTTATGTAATTTTAGATACGGAGTATACCTGAACTGGTCAGATCTGGAAAATTGGGGAAACGTTTCTGAAAACCTCCAACATTTTCAAGTTCCCAGGAGAGAGAGCACGACTGTTTTGTGCAAACTTAACCAAGGATCGAATGAGATATTCTTACAAATGACAGAGAACATAAGGCAGAATTGTTTGTTCTCAGTAGCCTGACTGTATGCTGCCTGATTGCCTCTGGTCCTGGCTAGGTCTGCCCCCTTTATGGAGAGAAAAAGCTCTGATCCCAATGTCACTTATCAGGAAACTCTCAGTTGTCGTTGTTTTAAAAAATTGGCCTTGAAGGTTTGAGGAGCTAAGAGACCCCTGGATAAACACGACTGCACATGGTCAATATTTTCTTCAAGCATGGCTGCTTCTTCAGCCTTAAATGCCTACAGTTTTTAGTGGGGTGGGAGGGCGCAGGTATATGATGGGTGGTTTCTCATAAGTAGCTTAAGAGTAACACTCATTCAGTCACTTTGGGTGACTCTTAGCTGCATCTCAGGCTGGGAAGTCTGCCCATCATGGTAGTCAGAAGGATCTTATGTCTGTCATTTACTATCTGTGCCAGTGGGCAAGTCACAACCTCATGGGACCCCAGTTTCCTGTCTGTAAAATGATGGTTTAGAATGGATTAGACCTTGAGGTCTCTTTCAACTCTAGATCTATGAGCTTATGGCAACAATTAGCCTGAGAATGACACTGGAAGAATTGATCACCATCTCTGAGTAGGGGAGGGGAAGCCCAGGGGAGCTTCCTGCAAAGGAGGGAATCTGGAATATTTTAGCATGAAAATTGAGGTTAAGAGCAGCCATGCTTGGAAGCCAACTGAACACTTTATCATGTGAGCACACAAGAAGCATTACAATCAATGACTTTTTTAAATTTGGAGAATGCTTTATTTTGGTTTTCAAATGTGATATATCATTTTTATTGTTTTAAAAATAGCATTTTATTTTTAAAGTTTTCAACATTCCTTTTTTTAAAATAGTTTTTCGAGTTCCAAATTTTTCTCTCTCCTTCCTCTCCCTCTTCCCCAAGAAGACAAGCAATCTCAATCAAAGATTCTTAATACAGACATTTCACCTACTTAGAAAGAAGTCCCCTTAAATGGAAGCTACATCAGCAGCTTTCATAAACTATAATGGTTACCTTGATGCTAAGAAAAGCACAAAGGTTTTATTTTTTAGTTATATTGGGAGACAGAAGGATCTGAAAAAAGTGTTAGGTCCTTTGCTTGGGGAAGATGGAATGATGATTGGTAACCAAGAAGAGAGAGGAGGTAAAGCTGCCCAATTTCCATTTTGTTTCTGTTTTCTCCACCAAAGAGAATAACTTTTGGATTGGGAGGGACAGAAAATGACTCATAGGGAGTTGGTATCCAAGATAAGGAAATAGTAAGAGACCAGAGCTCCAATTGATGGATTGAGATCCCATGGCTAAGTTTCTGAAAGAATTGGCAGCTATGATGGTGGAGCCCTGGTCAGTGATGTTGGAAAGACCATGGAAAATAGGAGGGGAGCTACATGATTAGAGAAGGGCAAAAGTTCTGACTGAAAAATAAAGGACAAAGTCTGTCCACTGTAGACCAGTGAATTGAACTTTGATTCCTAGGAAAATTTAACCCATTAAAAAGATGGTTTGGTGAACCATTCCCTGGAAAGGGAAGCAGTGATTCTAAAGAGCCAGGCTGGCTTTCTCAAGGACTAATGGAGTCAGACTAACCTCATTTCCTTTGTTGACAGAGTCACTGAACTAGTGGATGAGGGCAACAATTTTAGTGCAGCTTTTTGATAAAGTCTCACATTCTGTACTTGGGGAAACAGTCGTGACATATGTAGGTGATTTGATGACAGATGTATTCAGAACTGGTTAGATGGCTGGATTCAGATTGCCCTTGTAAAAGCTCCAGTGCTCTTGTGGCAGGATGTCTCCAGGAGAGTACCTGAGGGCTCTGGACTTGGTTTGTCAGACATGTAGATGACCTGCTCAGCAAATGGGCAGCTGACATACAGAAGAGTTAGCTACATGACAATAGAGTCAGGATCCCAAAGGTCAGAATGTGGGGCTGAATGTACTAAAATGGAATTCAATAAAGGTAAATATGAAGTCTTGTCCTTGGGTACAAAAAAATCCAAAGATGGGAAAGGTATGAATAGATATAGACATGCTTAGAAAAGGATCTGGGGGTTTTGGTGGACAGAAAACTCAATGTGGGTCAGCAGTGAGACATTCCAAAAACTTCAATGCCACCTTGGGCTATAATAGGGGGGCAGAGCTTCCAGGTAGAGGGAGCTGAGAATACCTTTGATTCTGCCTATGCCAGACCTCATTAGGAGTACTGTCTCCTGTTCTGGGCATCATGATTTAAGGACATTGCTAAACTGGACAGCACAACCAGGATAGTAAAGATCATTGGAAAGAATTGGGCATGTTTAACCTGTGTAAAAGGATACAGTGGGGCAAGGTCCACAAAGCCATGGCAAGGTATTTAAAGGGCTGTTATGTAGGAGAGGAATTCGCACTATGCTTTATAACAATAATAACAACTGTATTTATAAAACCCCTTCTATGTATCATACACTGTGCTAAGTGCTTTATAAATGTCTAATTTGTGTGTCCCCAAAGAGCAGAATCAGAAGCAAAGGATGGAAGTTGTGAAGGGACCAATTCCTGATGTCAGGGGAGAAAAACCAACCCAGAACTTCCCTGAGCATCAGAGAGGTCTTCTTGGAGGGCACCAAGCCACTGCTTGACGGATGCCGGTTATGCCTGTCGTGTTGGTGACACCTTCTTGTGTGGGTTTCACTGAATTCCCTTCCAACTCTCAGATTCTGTGACTTCACATTTGCCTTTATTGAATTCCATCTTAGTGCGTTCAGCCCTATATCAGCCCTTGGGATCCTGACTGTATTAGTCAGTGCTGGCCCTCCTAGCTGTGTGCCATCTGCCCATCTGCTGAGCAGGCCGTCTGATCTCTAACCAGTCTTTGACAAACCAAGTCCAGAGCCCTAAGGTGCCCTTCTGGAGACATCCTGCACCAGGGCCCTGGAGCATTCACAATGGGGCCATGCACTGTTCAGAGCATTGTCCGCAGGCAGAGAGGGGAGGGTATGCCCTTTAGGTCACGTGGGTGTGTTTATAACTTCTGCACTTGCTAGATCTTCTCAGTCAAAAAGAGAAGAGGAAGAGGAAGCAAGGCTCAGCTCTGCTTCCCATCTACAGGCGGAGATTCCCCCAGTGACACCTGAATCATGGCGTGGGCCAGAGTAGGCCCATTGGTCAGGAAAGACCAGTCTGACAAACATGCTCCCACTGACTGTAGCGTCGCCCCAGGCCAACTTGGGCTAACAAGCCCAAGATGTGTGCAAGCCTTCGTGGCCGTTCCTCCCTCTTTCTCTTTAGTGTGTTCTCTTTTTCTCTTTTCATCCATTCAGCAGGTAAATGGCGGCCAAGAAGAAAGAAGTCCAGTTACAGGTGTGTGTCGTGACCTGTGGCATTGGGAGGCTGGGTCCATTTTTAGCTTAGCTGCTGGGTCATGACATAGTCCTTTCCTCGTTGCAGACAGTCATCAATAATGAAACTCTGTGGGAAGAAATGCTGCAGAACAAAGGCCTCACAGGTATCCCAGAGAGTGCTACCCCTGTAGTGACTAAATTTGGGTCTGGTCATTCTCCTGGGGTCCCAGTTCATGTTCCCAGATCCTCAGTCATCCAGTAACGGGATATGGGCCAGTCAGGAACCCCACCTTTCCCTTCAGCCCAGACTGGGAGGGTGCGTCTGCAGACATCAGAGGTTGTTGTCTAATCCTCCCTAAACACATCTATGCTCTAGTCATCGATGTCTATCAAGCTTGGTGCGGGCCTTGCAAAGCAATTCAGACTTTGTTCCGGAAACTGAAAAATGAGCTTTCCAATGAAGAGGAAATTCTGCATTTCGTTGTGGTGAGGATCACGTCTGTAGCCACAGACACAGGATTGGGAGGGATTCTGGATGGCTTTGGGAGGGATTCTGGATGGACTTGGGATTCTGGATGGCGTCGGGAGGGATTCTGGATGGCCTTGGGATTCTGGATGGTCTTGGGATTCTGGATGACTTTGGGAGGGATTCTGGATGACCTCTAGGCCAGTTTTCCCAAGGGCCCTGCAATTTCAGGAAGAGTTACTGAAGCAAACTTTCCACCACATCTAACATGGCTCTTCCTCTTTCTCCTGCTTGATACATGTTGGCCAAAGAGTAACTGCTTTAACTTGGGTGAGGTCTTCATGTTTTGGGGCATATGCTTCCTCATCTATAAAAGAGAAGGGATCATACTTGTAGGATTTTCACCCAAGTCCCATTTGGATGGCTCCTCTTAGATTAAGGTAACCCTTGGTGATGTAGCTGGAATTGATGAATGCTTTCCTCAGAAGAGGAGGCAGGGAATTGTAGAGTGATTAATGCACCATATCCCTCTTAAGAGGCAGCTAGGAGGCTCAATGGAGAGAGCACTGGGTCTGGAATCAGAAAGACCTGAGTCCAAGTCTGACCTCAGACACTTAACTGTGTCTATGACCCTGGGCAAGTCACTTAACCTCTCTTTGCCTCAGTCCATTAGAGAAGGAAATGACAAACTCTTCCAGTATCTCTGCCAAGAAAACCCCATGGAGAATAGTGGCATGATGTGATCCATGAGGTCATGAAGACTGGGACATGACGGAACAACAATCACCCTTAGACCCAGGCAAAGCAAGAAATGGGGACCTGTCCTGGTTCCCATGTCTCAAGGGACACTGGACTTCAGAGGACCCCACTCATTGTAGGCAAAAAGAAATATGATGTGGGAGCTTTAGGCCAGGCTAGACTGAATTTATTTTCATTCTCTCCCCCTAGCATCATGGGGATATAGATGTTATTCTTATGCCCCATTTACCAGTGAGGAAACCAAGGATCATAAAGGTTACATGGTTTGCCCAGGGTCACAAAACCTTCAAGTGTCTGAAGCAGGATTCAGTCCTGCTGACTCCAAGTTCAAAAGGTTCTCCCCATTGTGCCATCCAGTGGGGCATCTCAATTATGCTCTTTGAAACTTCTGAAATGGTAAATATGGATTTGGAAACACAGTCTCTATTGCTGTGAGTGTGTGAGTGTGAGTGTGTGTGTGTGTGAGTATGTGTGTGTGAGTGTGTATATAAATGTGTGTGTGAGTATGAGTGTGTGTGAATGAGTGTTTGTAAGTGTGTGTGTGAGTATGAGTGTGTGTGTGAATGAGTGTGTGTGAGTGAGTGTGTGTGAGTGTGTGTGTGTATATAAATGTGTGTGTGAGTATGAGTGTGTGTGTGAATGAGTGTTTGTAAGTGTGTGTGAGTGAGTGTGTGTGAGTGTGTATATAAATGTGTGTGTGAGTATGAGTGTGTGTGAATGAGTGTTTGTAAGTGTGTGTGTGAGTATGAGTGTGTGAGTGAGTGAGTGTGTGTGTGTGTGTGTGTGTGTGTGTGTGTGTATCACTAGAGGCAGTGGTATCATCTACCAGGAGGCAGATCTCAGCAGCTTGGCCCCTGTCCCAGGAGAGCTAGGTGCCCATGGACAAGTCGTCCCTTAAGCTTTCAG
Source organism: Gymnobelideus leadbeateri (assembly GCA_011680675.1). NCBI lineage: Eukaryota > Metazoa > Chordata > Mammalia > Diprotodontia > Petauridae > Gymnobelideus > Gymnobelideus leadbeateri. The sequence goes on from WOXC01000593.1 coordinate 27,175, forward strand.
TGCCATAGGTCAGCGTTTTCCAAACTCTTTTGACGGATCACCTCATCAGTAAAAAATCATATTTACTTCTAAATCATTGCATGTGCTCCTGTGCTAATAAGTTACATTATGAAAAAACAGACATTAAAGGGGAGATAGAGATGAAATATACAATTTAAAACATTTGTTATCAATCGTACAAACCCTTTTTGTTCTCACTAAAATATGAACATTTTTTATAATGAAATAGTGTGACTAGACATGTTTTATTATTTGAAAAGAAAAAACCTTGTTTCTGTCCTGACAGGCCAACTTACAGCTTTTAGTGTGTGGAGATTTGCCCTTGCACATAGCTGCCATAACATTCTGTTTGCGTGACTCATTTTGTACGGTAACACTGCAGCCAGCCAAGACTGGGTGCTGTCCTCCACACTCTGCTATCTTTTACCTCTGTGGATTTGCATGTCTGTCCCTCAAGCCTAGAATGAGCTCCCTCTTCATCTTGAGCCCAGCTCTTTGGGGGCCCCCCCTCTCTTGACTCTCCTAGCTCTCAGTTCTTTCCTTGCTACTTTTTCCTCGAACACTTTCTCTCCTGACTTTGCCCCTGTGACCTCCCCTGTGTCATAGTGTATATCATAACAGCAGGGGCCATGTCAGTGTCTAATCAAAAAGCATGATTCAGCACCTGTCCTGTCAGGTACTAGCTTCTGGAGATACTACACACAATTAGACAGACCCCACCCTCAGGGAACATGTATTTTACTAGGGGAAGCAACATATTCACAGATGAGTAAATATATAGATTACATACAAGATAAAGATAGTGATTTGGAGTGGGGCTAACAGCCAGGGGAATCAGGGATGGCCTCTTGAAAGAGGGGGTATTTCAGCTGAGTTGTCTAGAGGCCAGACAGCCTAGCCCTAGGCAAAGACCTAGAGAAAGGAAATGGGACATTATGTGGCACATGGAAGTTGCAGAATGCTAACTTTAAATGCTGATGTTAGTGGCATCCTCTCCATGTTCTGTGTAGTAAATGGCTTTTGATGTCCTATATGTACTTCTTAGAAATTTCTAATATATTCTGTACCGACTTCTTAAAGATTTTGGGGGCTATCTAAATTTGTAATGGTTCATGAAATGCTCCACAATTCATTTACATTTATTATTAAAAAATATAATAGTCATTCATGTTATGACTGTAACTGCAAAACATTTAAATACAAGAATTCTCCTTTTTTTGCCCCAAGGGGCAGATTGATGGCAGGTCTCCATCAAAGTGCGCATGGACCCCAGCTCATCATATCATACACAAAGAGTGTCTTTTGTTATGTTATGCTAAGCTAGAGATTGCTTTGTTTATGTATAGACTGGACTATTTCATTTCTAATTTTCATATTTGTGTTTATTTAAGCTGGCATAAATGATAGTGTAACCCTCCTCCCTCCAGGTGTAGTATATTTTTAACATTACATATATTATATTTATATATAATATATATATATAATATTTATGTATATAATATATATTTATATATTATATAAATATATATATATATATTTTTTAACATTAAATATTGTCAAAAGTTTCTATCAGGGGTGGCTAGGTGGCACAGTGAATAGAGCACCAGCCCTGGAATCAGGAGAACCTAAATTCAAATCTGGCCTCAGACACTTAACACAAAACTTGCTGTGTCACCTTGGGCAAGTCACTTAACCCCAATTGCCCTACCTTCCCCCCTCCAAAAAGCAAAAAGAAAACATTTCTATCAACAATTGAAACATAAGTTCCACTTAATTTCATTTTCTTGAGTTATAATTTTCTTACATTTGTATGTTTAATAAAAATAATTTTTTTGGGGGGTGGAGCCAAGATGGCAGAGTAGAAACAGCACATCCAAGGCACTCTCCCCCCAGATTACCTCCAAACTATGTAAAAGGGGACTCTGAACAACTTCTGGAGCCCCAGCACCCATAGAACGACACAGAGAAGCTAACCTCCCACCGAGGACCAGCGCAGCGCAGCACATGGAGAGCCAAGCCTAGGTCTGCGTGAGCTGCCGTTTTAGCCCCAGGGCGGCTGGGCCAGCAGCCGGCTGGAGGGACCCCAGATCACCAGCTGCTGTGGCGATTCCAGAATTATCAACACAGACATGCCTAGGACAAAGTGAGAGGTTAGTGCCCTATGGACTTTGGGACCAGTATTTGGGGAATGCGTCGGCTTCCTCCCCTGGGGGCTAGAAGCAAATGAGGAGACACGCCATTTTGTAGTTTTCAGTGGCGGCTCCAGCTCCTGGCCTGAGAACTGTAGGGAGATCCAGCGATCAGTCTTGGGGGTTAATCGCTCTTGCTTTAACCTCCCTGGATCTGGATTGTGATCTGGGGGGGAGGTCTGGGTATTCAGCTTGCCAGAAAGCTGTGAAGACCCCAACGTTCGGGACGAAAGCTCCCCTGTCTGGTGGCAGAGGCCTACTGTGGCAACAAGCCCAAAAGTCAAGTAATTAAGTGGCAACATGCCAAGGCAAAGGAAACAAAATAAACAGAAAAATGCAAGCTTAGACTTCTATTTTGGGGGCAAAGAAGATCGAAGCATAGAACAGGAAGAGGATTGTGAGGTCAGAAATCCTGCTCCAAAAGCCCCAAAGGAAAATATGAGCGGGTTACAGGCCACAGAGGACCTTAAGAAGGACTTTAAAAATCAAATAAGAGAAGTGGAGGAAAAATTGGAAAGAGAAATGAGAAGGATGCAGGAAAAGTATGAGATGAGGGTCAACAGCCTGACTGAGGAAAACAACACCTTAAAAAATAGACTAACTCAAATGGCAAAGGAGGCCCAAAAGGGCAATGAGGAGAAGAATGCCTTAAAAAGTCGAATTTGCCAGATGGAAAAAGAATCTCAAAAGTTCACTGAGGAGATTCATTCCTTCAGAGTTAGACTGGAGCAAATGGAAGCTAATGACTTTATGAGAAATCAAGATGCTGTTAAGCAGATCCAAACAAATGAAAGATTAGAAGGCAATGTGAAATATCTCATGGGAAAAACCACTGACCTGGAAAATAGATCCAGGAGAGACAATTTAAAAATTATTGGACTACCTGAAAGCCATAATCAAAGAAAGAACCTAGAAATCACCCTTCAAGAAATTCTTAAGGAAAATTGGCCTGATGTTTTAGACCCAGAGGGCAAAATAGAGGTTGAAAGAATCCACAGATCACCTCCTGAAAAAGATCCTAAAAAGAAAACTCCCAGGAATATTATAGCTAGGTTCCAGAATCCCCAGATCAAGGAGAAAATACTACAAGCAGCCAGGAAGAAACAATTTCAATATTGTGGAAACACAATCAGAATAGCCCAGGACCTGGCAGCTTCTACACTGAGGGATCGAAGGGCATGGAATATGATATTCCAGAGGGCAAAAGAGCTGGGAATGAACCCAAGGGTCACCTACCCAGCAAAACTGAGTATTTTGTTTCAGGGGGAAATATGGTCATTCAGTGGAATAGAGGACTTTCAAGCATTCTTGAGGAAAAAACCAGAATTGAATAGAAAATTTGACATCCAGACACAAGAAGCAAGAGATGCCTGAGAAGGTAATCAGGGAAAAGAAATCAAAAGGAACTTATCAAAGTTGACCTATTTACATTCCTACATGGAAAAACAATAACAGTGACTGATGAAACCTTTCTCAGTATGAAAATAATGGAAGAAGGGTGTATGGTCATATGAATACATATGTGAATGTGTGTATATATGTTTACAGTTATACATGGATAGAGGGCATAGGTTGAATTTGTTGGGAAGGGATGATACTTAAGGGGTGAAATTATGAGGTGAGAGAGGAAAGTGGCAAGAGGTGATGGGGAGAGACAGGGTAGGGTAAACTATCTCATGTAGAAGAAGCAAGGGGAAGTGGCTGCAGGGGAGGGGAAGATTAGGAAGGCAAAAAGGCAAAACCACATTCTCATTGAATTTGGTTCAGGGAGAGAATGACATACATACTAAATGGGATATCTCAACCTGCAGCAGAATAGGGGGAAGGGGGATGAGAGGAGGGATGATGGATGGGGGGGCATCCTTGGGGGGAGGGGAGGTTGGAAGTACCCACTATAGAAGAGGGACAGGATCAAGTACGGAACGGACCAGATGGAGGGTGGGATGGGTGGGAGGGAATCATAAGCAGCCTTGTACAATATATTAACTATGGTAATATTTTGCATAGCTATACATGTACAACACATACTGAATTACTTATCTTCCCAGAGGGAATGGGTGGCAAGGGAGGAAGGGAATGGGTCTGAAATTCGAGATCTTAAAATTAAATGTTTCAAAGTATATATATATATATATATATATATATATATATATATATATATATATATATATATACTGTTATCAATACTCTTTTGCATGTAATTGGGAGATAAGATGTGCAGGCATTGGGACACAGAGACTCACCTTGCTCTAATAGAAAAGATGAAGGGGGTATAGGAGAAGATATGGGAGAGAGCAGATTGGAGGAAGGGATATATTGTGGGACTGCTATTCTGGGATGGTGGGTAGGGGAAAAATGGGGGAAAAAATTGTAACTCAAAATCTGGCGGAAATGAATGATGTAAACCAGAAGTTAATAAAGCATTTGTTTAATTAAAAATAAAATAAAATAAAATAAAAATAATTTTAATTTCAAGAAAGATACAGTTATTGTATCTGAGGTTTCAAAAAAGCAGGGCACTATGAAATATAGATGGTATTCCATTCTCTGGTTTACTTGTATTGTCAGTTCAACAAATAATAATAAAAAATATTCTTTACAATTTTCTATTTTCTAAAAATGAACATCATTGTTAGGGCTTTCTATGAAGGGTCTTCTTGATGCAAAATGTCCCCAAATAGAATGCTGTTATATAATAAAATGGTTATTCATTATGCTTTATTCTTTGGCACACACTATCAATCACAAAAAGGACAACATTTTCAGTTTTTCTTGGACTGTGTAAGTGTTAGCTGCATGTTTAATGTACTCTAACTTCTGAGTCTCAGTTATTGGTGCTGCTGGAAAACACTTTCTGAAAATGAAGCTACGGACATTTGGGGCATGTTGAAGGCCTGCAGACAGGAGTGACGTGAGGCTTTGTGGTATAAACCATCTCCCTGGAATATCTCAAGAGGAATGTTGGGAATAGCCTGGAAGATGGTTGTGTGTGTGTGTGTGTGTGTGTGCCTGTGCCCGTGTGTGAGTGTGTGTATGTGTGAGTGTGTATGTGTGAGTGTGTATGTGTGAGTGTGTATGTGTGTGTGTGTGTAGGCATATCCTTTAGTCTTTGGTGGTCATGGTCAAATAGTGGTTTGTGGTCTACAATACTCATCCAAATTTAGATAGTTATTTCTGCTTTGTATAGTCATTGTTTTGAATCATAAAAGTTATGAAAAGACAAATGTTGTAAGCTAATTATTCTAAGTATTAATAAATCAACATGCCTCCCATGGACCCATGGACTTTGTGCCATACTTTAAAAATAGTATTGCAAAACCCATTTTCTGGGGGCTGCACAACCTAGGGTGGCCCTTCTGATGCACAGCCATGAGTGCAGCCAGTAAGTCAAAAGGAATTCTACATTAACAGTCATTCAGAGAAAGGCTTGGGTTGGCTGCCCAGTACAGGGAACTAAAAAATAGCTAAGGATTCTAGGAATTGTAGTCTTTTCACAAGAAAGAAAGATAGAGAACCATGAGGTGAGCCAGAGTTTGAGCTACGCCTTCTGGGGAGAATTTACATATATAAACTCATTTCCTCCAGGTTAGATCAAATTTGGGAATCCAGTGGGTGGCAGTGAGTATGTGCGTGCCTTTTGTATCTTACCTGCATGATTAGATGTGTTCATTTGTTTTTTGCTCAAGAAGTTCTATAATCAATTCCACTCAACATAAAACTTGGTCTTTGTTCCAGTCCTCGAATTCTTGGGTTCTGAAAAAGTAATGCCTGCAGAGCTTCAGCTATGGCAAGCTCTACCATGAGGAAAGGAAAGAGATGGTTCAAGTGTATGTTACCTGAGGACCATCCTGGTTAGATCTGGGGAGGCTCTTCATGACCAGCATGGCCACAACTCTTTAAGACCATTTACTTTTGCTACATATTAACTCTGGATATGGTGTGGAGGGGATTGTTCATACATCTCTCTCTCTCTCTCTCTCTCTCTCTCTCTCTCTCTCTCTCTCTCTCTCTCTCTCTCTCCAACTAGAAAGACAGATAACACCCACCTCATTTTATCCACTGAACACTTGCTACATGCAAAGGAAGAGGCAGCATGATGTGACCAAGGTGGCTTTGGAATCAAGAAGGGTTGGGGTTAAGTCCTGCCTAGAACACTTACTAGTTGTATGACAAAGGATAAGTCACTATTCAGTGCCCCAGGTGACTATCTGAGGTTGTAAGTTATAGACCAGGTGTTGACCCTCATTGAAGGAGAGAATTTCCACATCAGCAATCAACCCCCATCAATGAAATGAAAGGTCAGAGGTTTGGAGAGTTGGAGTTGGAAGTAATCCAAAAGACCAACTATATATCTATTGATACCTATATATCTGTATGTTGGATTCTGATCTCAGTCTACGTGGCAATCAAGTTAAATACACACAGACACATGCAACTATTCACTTGTATTACTTGTATTTGGACAGCCAATCTCAAACTCTCTCTGTCTGTATTTATGGGAGCAAATACATATAATTATTACCTTATATATAAATTAATTCCTTTAAGGAAATATATGTATGTACATATATTTGCTATGTATGTATCCATGATAATATATAACACACACACATATATATGTACACATGCACATAAGTAATTATATGTAACAGGGTACCCCAATACACATAGATGATAGGTTGTCCAAATATATATGTTTATATGTATATAAATATACATGTACATTTTATGTATATATGTCACTTTATGGTTTACAAAGTGATGTATCTATACAGCATATATCTCTATATATGCATATGATTTATCTTATCTGTTCTACAAGATAACCCTGGTTATTCTACTATTTTCATTTGGCAGATGAGGACACTAAGGCCCACAGGTGCTACCTGATTTCCTCAGAATTGTAAAGTCCACTAGTGGCAAGTTGGGTGCTCTTTCCACTGTTTTAAATGAATACAAAAATTGATTCTATGCAGTTTTGAACCTGCTGTGTGTACCCTAGCCTGTGAATCTATAAAATGTTTGCTTTGATTTCAGGCGGAAGCAGACAGCCTGGTGACCCTGCAGCCATTTAGAGATAAATGTGAGCCTGTTTTCCTCTTTAGTCTTGTAAGTATTGCTCTTGTGTGTGCCATTCTTATCTAGTTCAAACTCCCAGTAGAAATTTGAAATGTAGCCCCAAAGACAATGGCCAAATTCACTGATGATGAGGGTTGTCTGTGTTCTGCCCAGCACAATGTCTACTCCTTGAGATGAGAGAACACGTGTATCTTTGCCCAACATGCAATGCCCTGCCAGTAGTTAGGTGCTCAATAAACATTTCATAGAACCCTGAAATCCTAGAAATTGGTGGGAATCACAGGGACCAAGCAATTGAACGGAATCCCTTCTAAAACCTCCCTAGCAAGTAACCATCCATCTATCTTCTATGCCTGATGTCTTGCCATGGTGGGGAACTCCACACCACTGTGGGCAGCTATTTTGCTTTTGGAAACCTACTTGTAAGGAATTCCCCGCTATGTTGAGTTGGCACCAGTTTCCCTATAATTTCTATGGTATTGAATATGACAGGGAGGTCAGTTGTGATATGGCTGGCTTGTCTAGAGCTCGGTAAATTACTGGCAATCCCAGAGGGAAAGTGTGGACAGATCTGGTACAGCCAGACTCTAGAAAGTCTCAGAAGTAGACACAGGATTATAAACTTGAGGTGCAAGATCATAAATGTTTCCAGAATGCTTCATTAAAGAAAATCATTATTGGAAACCTGTTTTCATATCATCTTCACTACTGAATAGATCCCTCCCCCCTTACCATCCAGGGAGCCATCTCATATAGCTCAGAATGAAAAAGGAGGAGGGGAAGCAGTTCAGCAGAGCTTACCAACAGATCACCCGAGTTGGACGGTGTATGACATGCTTCCAACCTGCAGCCTCCCCTGCACAGAACAGAAAGAGGCAGGGTTTTTTCTTCTCTCCTTTGGGGCCAAGGTTTTCCATCAAAATCCAGAATGCTTATTTGGTGCTAGCCAACCGGATGTCTTTGCTCTGGGCCAGGCACTGGGCTGGGCACTGGGGATGGAAATACAGAATGAAACAATTCCTGCTCACGAGAAATGATGTTCAAATGGGGGAGACCAGTGGTACATATATAAGTACAGATAGCATTGACAGAAAATGAATAAATGGAAATAAATGCAAACTAGTTAAATACAAAGTAGTTTGAAAGGGAAGGGACTAGTAGCTGGGGGCTGGATCAAGAAAGGCTTCATGTAGAGCTGGTGCTTAAGTTGAATCTTAAAGGAAGAGAGATTCTATGAGTTTGAATGAACAAAAAAGCGTTTATTAGGCACCGTGGTAAGTGCTGGGTATACAAATAAAGGTGAGCAGACCAGGCCCTGACTTCAAAGAGTTTCCATTCTGAGGGGGAGGGGGGCGACAAGACATAAAGAGGAACTAGAAAGGGGGCAGCCAGAGTGCAGGGGCTGTGGTTGGGAATGTCCAGGAAGTAGCGTGTTAGCCTGGTTCTGGGGAGTAGAATGTATTGTCTCATCTCTTAAAAGCCCCAGGAATAGGGTCTGGGTTTTGGCAGTAGAGGGATGAAAAAGATGGTCAGAATGTATGTGACATGGTCTGGAAACAGAGCAAAGGTCTTATGAGCCAGAGGTGAGGAGGAAATGCATTTTAGGCATGGGAGATGGCCAAGGCCAGGGCACACAGGTGGAGGATGAAGTGCTGTTAGAGGGGAAAAGAGAGAAAGTGATTATGGATGGGTTACAGAAGGTGGGAAGGGAAATCATGTATAATGAGCCTGAGAAGATAGGTCAGGGCCAGGATGTGGAGGGTTTTAAAAGTAAAACAGAGACTTGTTATTTTTCTCCTGGGGTTTACTGAGTAAGGGAGTGGTATGATCAGCTGTGCACTTAGGACAAGGCGCTTTGGCTGCTGTGTGGAGGATGGATTGGGGGCCAGAGGCTTAAGGCAGGGAGACCAATTTAAGGGCTTTTGCAATAGTTTAGATGAGAGGGGATGAGAACACAAACCAAGGTAATGTGACTGTGTAAAAGGACAGCCATAGAAGGATAAAAGAGACAGGAGTAGAAATGGCAAGATTTGGAAACTGACTGGCTCTGTGGGGTGAAGCAGAGTAAAGAATCTTGGATAATGGTGAGGTTGTGAACCTGGGATCCTGTAAGGACAGTGGCACCTTCAGTAGGAATAGGAGAAGTTGGAATAGTGGCAGGTTTTGATGGGGGGGGAATGATCAGTTGTGTTTTGAATTTGTGATGACTTTGGAATGTCTAGTTTGAAATATCCAGTAGGCAGCTACTATTGTGGGATTGCAGCTTAGAGGAGAAACTGAGGATGGATATGTACATCTTAAGTAATCTGGATAAGGATAAGTAAAGACATGGGACCAATGAGGTGAGAGAGAAAGGAGCATCTAGGCCAGAGCCTTGGGGAACACTCCCAATTCTAAGGGGTGATATGGAGGACAAGCCTGCCAAGGACACCAAAATGCTGTGATCAATCTGCCAGACTTGGCTGGCTCACCATCCATTCCTGAAAGCTCAGAGGAGAAGGTATCACAGTCAGAAATGAGGCCAAGAAAGGGCTATTCAAGGGGGCCGTCAAGCTTGGCAATAAAGAGGTGCTTGTCAACCTTGGGGAGAAAAGTTTCAGTTCAGAGAATAGAGGCCAGAGGACCAAGAGGGGTTGAGAGGAGAGGAAGTGGGGGCAGTTTATTGTCGAAAGCTTTTTCTGGGAGTCTGACTGAGAAACAAAGGCGAGACATGGGACTATTGCCTTGGGGATGGGAGGATGTAGTGAAGAGTTTTCGTTTTGTTTGTTCTTAAGGCTAGGGAAGACCTGGCCCTATTTGAAGGTAGAAGGTAGTAAATAGGGAGCATTTGAAGACTGGGGGAGGGATTATGGGAGGGAGAGGAATTTGTTAGAGAAGATGAGACAGAATGGGGACCAGAGGCAAGCTGGCCTTGGTGGGAAGTAGGGAGACCTTATGGTTAGAGACTGGGTGAAGGAAGAGAGAATCAAGTCAAGGGGGTTTGAGATGGAGAGAAGGTGAGAAGAAAAAGGGTCTCATGGGGAATAATTTTATTTTCTCAGGAAAATTAGAGATATTTCCTGGTGAAATAATGCTGCTGGGGACACCTAGGCCAGAGAAAATGCAACAACTTAGGTCTGCCATTCCCTGAGATTCTGAACTTTATCCCATTCTTCCAAACTGAGGGCACTGCCACCCTCTCAGGAATCTGGGTTCACAATCACAGATTCATACTTGACTCTTCCCTTTGTGCCCCCCTCCCCCGGTTAGATGCTTAAAAAAGTCAAGAAATTCCGGGATATTCGGATTTGGATTTTAGCAGTCTATGCTTCATAAACATAGATAAGATAATTCATAGAGTGAACACAGCTGTGGGAACCCATCACTTTTTTTCTACTGCAGGGCTGGCTTGACATTGCAAAGAACACTGTGAATGCCTGTTGGCCAGGCAGAAATCCTCTTAGCATCCCTCTTCCTGGGGGATGTTTGCCCTGCCTGTGGGTCCAGTCTGTTGGGGTTGACCTTTAACAGGCTCCTAGGAGCTTGTGGGAAAGGAGGCTGAGAACTCCCAAGAGTGGGGGAGAGAAGCCGCATGAAGCAAGAGGCAGGGGGAGCAGCTTCCATGAGTTTGACAGTCTTGGTCTCCACTGCTTCTACCTGCCACTCAAGCTGAATTTGGTCCTGCTCTCCCTCAACCACACTGTGGGCCATTGCCTATAAGGCATTGGCTGAACGCAACTTGTAGTACACACGAGAATGTATTAATTTCCTCCTCAATTTCGCCTGTTTTCTTTGAAAGCTCAATTTAGGTACCACCTTCAAGACTTAATTTAGATTCCATCTCCTTGGTGAAGCTTTTTCTATTTTCTCCCCATGGATTCTGCCCCCCCCCCCCCCCTACCCCGGACATCAGTCCTTAATGTAATCTCAGATTATAACCTTCTGTTTAACTATCTGTGTACTTGGTGTCTTTCTTCACTCCCTCCCAATAGATGGAAACTCTTCCTTTGTGGTGGGCACGATTTTGTTTTTGACATTCTATTTTTAGCACCTAGATTTGTATTTTGCACATAGTCAGTATTTTATTGATAGTTTTTTGAATTGGAAGGAAGATTCTTCCAGTATTCCAAGCTGGACTAAAACTCTGAGCCCAGGCATCCAGAAAGGTATTTGCATAGTGTGTATGGGGAGATAAAGGGGGAAAGGCATTATGGCATTGAGGGTCTGCTCCATGGAGTATTGATAGCTAGCTTTGATTTTGTCAAAGTAGATTTCATTAATATCTTTTGGTTTTATACCACAGTTAGTTTTAAAAATGTTCTCTTCTTCTGATCTTTAAATTGAATGCTCTCTTGTTAGCAATGAGAGACATTTAAGGAAAAACAGCTCATACAGTGATGGATCTGTGAACATTTTGCTGTAGTGATCTCCTGTGTCTCTGCTGAGGGGCGTGGGCTATGTTTCATTAGTGATCATAATCTAATAACTTACTTTAAAACAACAAATTGTAGTCATGAAAAAATATTTTGCTAAAAGAGAATTACAGTTGAAAAACTGGTCATGAAATTACACTGACAATAAGATTTTCTTTTTCCTCTTGTCTTTCAGAATGGCAAAATCATATCAATGGTTAAAGGTGCAAATGCACCACTGTTAAATGCTAAAGTGATACAGCTAATAGAAGATGAAAGGAAAATTTTAGCAGGAGAAATGGCCCGCCCAGTGGTAATTTACAGAAACAATTTGCTTTCTACTTGTGACCTTTTGAGACTATGAGATATCGAGGTACCAATGTGGACACTCTCTGCTAACATAGTCTATCACTCAACAATCAATTAATAGGGACCTTTTGTGTTCCAGGCACTGAGGATACACATACAAGAATTAAATAATACCTGTCCATAAGGGGTTTACATTCTAATAGGGGAAACAACATTCACATTTGTAGGTATAAACAAGACACATAAAAACCAACCCAAGGTAACTTCGACAGGAAAGATGCTAGCAACTGAGGTACTCAGGAAACAAAGATGATATACCCTGCACTCCTCATCCTGGACCATTCTTGTCTGTGTTTTGAATAAGTCCTCCTTCAAGGGCTGATCCAATGCACTGGAAATTTGATCTTGGTTTTCTAATAGAGCATGGGTGCACAAGAACTCGTAACTCTGCCTAAGGATGTTTGCTCTGAAGTTCTCCAAACTGTTCCTGGAGCAAGTGATGTGTCTTCAGTGGTGGCAGATGGGAGATGGAGACCATCTTGGGGAAGGAAAAGAAGCAGAGTCATGTAGGGGAGGAGCTGACTCCATCTGGTAGCTTCCTATTTTAAATAATTATTCTCGCTAACCAGGTCCCATATTCTGTTGTTTCTACATTGCTGAGGGGCCACAAGTACTGCTGGTATACCCCTAAATATGTCAGCTGGGGACAAAGCTCTGGTCACTCTACCTTAGTTAAAGCTACACTGGCTGCCCATCTCTCATTTTGGATATATGCCTTCTCCAGAAGTCTTCCCCATGGCTTCTTTTTGTCCACAATTCACGATTAGTAACATTTACGTAACATTTAGTCTACAGTTGAACAAAACCATTGCATTAATGAGTAAATAATTTGTTACTTGAGGAGAAGGGGAGACTATTTGAGCAAAGGAATAATAAGTATCTTTCTTTGGGGGAAGTTTTTCAAAAGTTATATTTGATTATGTTCATAGTAGAAAACAAAAGCAGGGATTATAGATTGAGAATATTTGTCATCTGCATCAAATTCCAGCAGTTAAACATTATTTACCATTAAGATCCATTGAGATCCTTTGCTCTTTTCAGTCAGTGAAAGCATCTCTGAGCCATAGTGCTTGTTGATAAGGCTAGAGGTGCCTCTATGTCCAAGGTACTGTGTGGTGCCATGGGAAGTGTACCATGGAAATTTGACATTCTGATCTCACCTCTGCTACTTTTTAGCTGTGTGACCTTGGGAAAGGTCACTTCTTAAGTCCTCTTGGCCTCAGTTTACTCATCTGTAAAAATAGAGGCTCATACTATGGTCTCCTCCAACTTCATATCTATGTCCTATAACATTAGTTTTATTAGATAACCTTAATTCATTCCTAGGACATTTTTGAGAAAAAAAATCTATTTGAATGATAGTTTTATTTTGTCAATTATGGATCAAAAAGTGATTTATTTATTTTTAATTTTATTTTTGCCTTTTTTGGAGGGCAATGGGGATTAAGTGACTTGCCCAAAGACACATGGCTAGTAAGTGTGTTAATTGTCTGAGACTGGATTTAAACTCAGGTCCTCCTGACTTCAGGGCCAGTACTCTATTCATTGGGCCACCTAGCTGCCCCCAAAAGTGATTTATTTAAAAACCACATGCCTTGCCATTATTATGTTCTCTATTTAAGATATAGAGCACCTTTCTGAAGAACTAAAATTGAACATCACTAAGAGGGAGACGGAGAAGGAAGGGGAATATTCAGCACAAGCAAGCTCCATTCAGTTGTAGACAAGGAACTGCACAGGAGCAGCTTGTCATGGAGACCACGGGAGAAAGATGTCATTGGAAAACGAGCTGGATTGCTTGTGAAACAAGCATGAGGCATGACTGCTGGCTAGTTCATGGGCTCCATCAATGGCTGTGACATATAGAGAGAACTAGAGGACAGTCCCTGCTAGTGTGTGGACACTTTCTGACTGCTATTTGGGAGCTTATATGCCTCACCTCTGCCTCCTAGGAGGGCTTTCACATTTTCCCCAGTCGTTGGTGCCTTGGCCTCTAAGGTTACCTCACCTCTAATCTTGAAATATTTGTGTAGACCTATTTATGTGCTTAGAACGTAAGGTTCTTGAGGGTAGGAATTGCTTTTATTTGTCTTTGTGTCTCCTCTGCACTTAGCATAGTGTCTAGCTCAGAGTAAATTCTTGATAAAGTTACTGATTGACTGATTGAAGGTTCGTGTAGATTTTACAGATGGGGATGGGGGATAATCTGCATCTTGGGAGCACATGCCCATATTGATGGCATCACAGACCCATTTGAATATTGAAATATGAAGATGTGTCAGAGTGTGGTTTGAAATGACATTTTTCTGATGATGGGAGTTGGAACAATTTTTCCATCATTTCTATTTCTTCTTTTGAGAAGTCATTGTTCAGATTATTTGTTTATTCATTACATGGGGGTGGGTGGGGTAAGATGGGCTGTATATTTATCAGTTTGTGCCAGTTTCTCATGGCTTTGGATGTCACATTCGTGTTACTTTACACAGTAATACCAAAGTCTTCCCCCAGTACCACACATTGTGTGGAGGGGAGGTAGGATTTCCAAAGATTCTGCCCAAACAGTTCTAGCTCAGGCAGGTTCTCCCAAGTTGGAAAAGCTTTGAGGAAAGTCTCAGTGACAGACTGTGGCTGGGCTCTAATGGCTCGGATAGTTGGCTTCCAAGAACCTTATCACCAGTAGGCTGGCCACTCAGTGATGAATTATTAGACCATGGAGATCCATGAATCATAAATGCAGAGTTCCCTTACACCTGTCTGACCCTTTTCTGCTCCTTCAGGGAGTGGCAGGTTCAGAGTGGTAGAAAAGAGTGCAGACAAAGCATTGCAGCTTATAGCCTTTATAAACATTAATTTAACTCTTTGTATACTAAATATGAGATCAGAGAGTCAGAGATCTAGGGCTGGCAGGTACCTTAGAAGCCAGTTAGTCCCACTCCTTCATTTTACAGATGAGGAAACTAAGTTTAAGTGATATGCTCAAGGTTCTTTAGGTAGTTAGGGGGGCAGAGCCAATATTTAACTTCAGTTCCTCTGAATCTAAAGCCAAATCTATTTTCAATAATAATAACTAATATTTATAGAGTGCTTACTATGTACCAGGTCCTGTGCTAATCAATATCTCTTTTGATCCTCACAACAGCCCTGGTAGGGAGTTGTTTTTATTATCCTCATTTTGTGGATGAGGAAACTAAAGCAGATGTTAAGTGACTTGCCCAGGGTCACCTGGTTAGTAAATGTCTAAGTCTGGATTTGAACCCAGACCTTTCTGATTTCGGGCTTGGTGCTCTATCCACTGTACCACCTTGGCTGCCCCCATTTTGCATAATGACCAGCATGTCAGCCTATGACTGGAGTAACAGAATCCTGCCCATATTGAGATCTTCTTTGAATTTCAATGTTGGAAGAGACTTGAGAAATAGGTGTCCCGGACCAACAGAGTGACCTCCTGGGTGTTCATGGAGCTATATCTGGCTGTGCTCTGTGTACACCTACAATATCAGAGAGTTCTGAAGTGTAGATAAGACCGGGTAGCTTTTATACATTTTCATGTATAAGCTAGGGGATTATTTCTGGCTTAGCATCCACATTTAAAATGTTGCAGGGACAAAATTTTTATGTAAAGGAATCAAGCTCAGAGACCCTTTAGCAACACAAACAGGAAATGAATGAACAAATGAGGAAATGTAGAAAAAGGCACTTATTAAGTTCTTACTGTATGCCAGACACAGAACATGCAATTACAAGGATCCTTGCAAAAATCTCTAGAGGAACAGCCTTCATGTCTTCTTGTTCCATTCATGCTCCAACAGCTGGTGCTTCTCCCTCGTCTTTCCCCTCCCTACCAGCATGCAATGATGGGGCTTCAACTATGGTTCAGATGCCTTCACCTTGCTACAGTCTGAAGTCTTACTTTCTACACTTCTCTAAGTGAGGGGGAGCCCATTCCTGTCCAGGTGATCCATTTCACTTAAACCTGGTCCCATTATTAGGGAGGCTTTCTTCACTTTGGGCCTAAATCAACATCTTTACAGTTATCAACTTTTATTACAGTGCTTATGATAGATATTGTCAAACAAACCAGCTGAGATCACCGCAGTTTTTATGCTAATTTTTTTTTGTTGTTGAGGATGGAAGACATAGAGAAATCCTATGAAGACCTTATAAAAGCCTCCAAATTAAATCAACATATACTTTTATATGTGGTGGCAAATGTAAAAGTAGACATAGGGGAAAGTGGCAAAGATATGTGGCAAGAGAAGGTTCAGGAGCAAAAGTCAAGATGGGTAAAAGACTTGTGGCCAATAGCTACCCCTCAGTCAACATTCATGAATGCTTTCTTCACAGAGTTGAGAGATGTTGGACATGATGAAAACCCAACAATATCACAGAATAAAAGAGATTTACGACATCTTAATAGAAGGGAAATCATTGGTTATTTATTGGTAAGATGTTCCCAAATTAGCAATCTGTGTTTGACCTAAACACAACGGTGAAAAGATAAAAATTATATTAAATCAGAAGAATGAATGAGAAAACATGGCACATACTCGAGGCAGATCCAACCTGTACTATTCAAACAGCACATTGATGATGAAAAATGGGAAGCAAATAAAAGAAAAGTCAAACAGACAGACTATTAAGATTTCTGAAAGAATTTCGATGACTATAGATACACTGTTGTTTGCCGGTACCTCCAGGTTTCCTTCCTCCACACACTGACCATCCCACTGACAACTGCTGCTCACTCCATGGACAAGATTTACTAGTCATAGCTCTTTGCTACTGGGATCTTTGAGACTGACAAAAACCCTGAAAAGAAAGCTTGACTTTGCTGGGAATGTAACCATTTATCTCTTTGTAGGTTATATTCCTACTTTTTTATTGTGCTCAGAAAAATTCTGGTGTAATTAGAATGAGGGCTTCTGATATGTAATATCTTCCATGTTGGAAACAATCATCTTCATGTAATTGTCATGTTGAATCTGGGCTCACCCTGGTTGATATCCTATACGTTCTGGTGATTTGCAATATATCCCTTGTTTCTGGGAAATATTATGGTATATTTTCCCCAAATGGACCGACCAAGTTCATTTCAGGTCATATTTTCTTTTACAAGCCAGATGATTCTTATATTAAAGAAACTATCATTCCTTCCTATAACTCAGTCATTTTGTGTTCCTATGTTGATAACATTTTTTCCAGTTGATAACACTCTGTGCTCACTTTCTTGCTTCCTCTGTTGCTTCTGCAGGTCTAGCATTCAGAGACGTGATTCTGTTTTCCATTGAGAATATTATTTTCGTGCACCTAGAACTGAAAGGGACAAAGAAAACAAGATCACAGCCCTAAGCCCATTTCCCAGGGCCATAGGGCCTAAGGGGAAGGGAAGATGGCCTTTCCCCGAACAGCCTAGTGCATGGTGACCCTGGTGTGAGTCAATAGCTCCTTCAGCCCTGGAAGTCACCTGAGAGAGGGTGTGCCTGAGATTGAAAGTCATGGTCCATGGGAAGAGCCTCT
Source organism: Gymnobelideus leadbeateri (assembly GCA_011680675.1). NCBI lineage: Eukaryota > Metazoa > Chordata > Mammalia > Diprotodontia > Petauridae > Gymnobelideus > Gymnobelideus leadbeateri. Next base: position 44,720 of record WOXC01000593.1, read on the forward strand.
CTCACGGGAGCCATGGGAGCCTTTGCTGATGTTTACATTTGTACCAATGGTCCCTGGAGCATTGCCATGGGTGCCTCCATCTTATTCGATCTAGGCACATGCCTGAGTCCTATTATACTTGTATCTCCAGGACTTAGCACAGGGCTCAGCACATGGTAGGCCCTTTATAAATGCTCATTAACCTTTCATTCCACACTCACATTTGGTAAATTCTTCATTCTTCCCCTCCCCAGCATGTTGTTCCTTATAAGAAAATTTTAAAAAGGAAGAGGAAAAAATAAGTCAATCAAAATGAACCATTACGTGGCTGTGTCTGATAGTGCATGCAATGTCTCCACCCTGTAGTCCCCCACTTCTACAATAAAGTGCATTTTCTCAGATTTCATCTTAGAACAATTTTGGCCATTATAATTATGCAAGATTCTGGGTAATGATTAAAAATTTTTATACTAAGTTGCTATAGTCATCATATATATTATTTTCTTTATTCTAGTAGCTCAGGTTTTTCTTTTAAATTGTTGATCAGCAAATCAGTCATTGTCCTTTACTTCTGTTTCGTCACTTCTCCCATAGCATCCTGAATTAGTACTGATGGATTCTGATGAAGGCGAAGATGTGGTTGAAAATCCTGAAGTACCTGTGGGCAAGTACTAATTATATAAATTAAATGGGAAGCGCTAAACCAGTTACATGGCTCTTGAGTATAATCATGTGATTCTCCCAGCCACAAAAGTCTTCCTCATGGCATGAAAGTTCCTCTTGGTTCTTGAGGGCCCTACAAGCAGAGCCCAGATTCTGGCAGGTCTGACCCACTTGAAGAGGCTTCTGGTATGGTCCTAGTGGCCTCTGGAGTCTGTGGTGTGAGGGTCCCTCTCTTTATGGATGGGGATTGGCCATCGATAGATTGCTTACTCCCCAGATGATGGATGCTTTGACTGTTGTGACCCACAAAACACAACATCTCTCCAGCTTGTGATTTTAGCAGCATGGCTTATGAAATTCTGAAAAAATTCAAAGGTCTAGAGTCACCATCTTTAAAAAGTCAAGATCTTTGATCTTCTCTTATATTATTCTTTAGTCCTTCTTATTCTTCAGTGTTTCTTAAAGAGAGAGGCAACATGAGAGCAAAGACAACTTTCTATGGGTGCTTGGATCATTTAGTCACATTGAAATTGCCCAAATGAGAAATCCGTCCTCCCCTTTACTTAATTTTAGGGTAAAAACCAATGGGGAAACTTGGATCCAAAAGAGCTAAAATGTATAAAGTACACAGTACTTGGCACATAGTAGATAAATACTTATTTCTCGTCTCTTTTTGGGTCTGTGCAGTTGAACTTAGTTGGAATTGACTGTTGGATTAAAAATACCATGGAACTCTTTGCTTTAAGAGCTTTTTCAATCCCAGAGTGAGTTTTGTCTGTATCTGACCTTTGACCAACTTAAGATCTTTTGGACAGGAGCCCTCTCTCCAGTGATAGAGGCTGTAACTCACAGATGATTCCCAATCCCATGTGACTTCTTGTCCATGTCCTTCCTAAGATCCTCCACCGGGGGTCTGCTGAAGGTGTTGGGGCCTTCCTTTAGTTCTCTTTCTGGTGGCATCAAGCGTGAAGGACTCATTCACTCATAGGAAGGACACCAGGCAAGAAGCTGGTTGGGAAGGGCCGCCTTCCCCCTGAGTTCTGTCACCCCAGGAAATGGGGTTGGAGCTTTTGTCTTGTTTTACTTGACTTTTTAAATTCTAGGGAGGGGAGTGGAATCTCCAGCCCAAGAGCTTCAGACATGGGGACCATAAACCCAAGAGTCTGGCTTCCTAGGCCTTCTCTACTGGGCTGGTACAACCTCTGTCCTGGAATCCAGGTGTTGGGTGAACTCTAAGATTATCATGGATAGAGTTCTCAGTTTGGAGGTTTCTACTCTCCATAACTGGAACTGAAAAGAACAAATAAATCAAGATAAAAATTCCTGAGACTCCAGAGGAGTTTTTCAGGGCCACATGTCCTAAGGGAAGGGTACCCCCACTGTGAGTGAATGAGTCCTTCCCTCTAGATGTCACTAGAAAAAGAGAGTGACTGTGTCTCAGTCAGGTAGATTTAAAGATGAAATCAGCCCTGACTGGCAAGAGGCTATTCCCAGCCATTCAGCAGGCCAGCACAGGATGTCCTCTCCCAGAATCAGGGCCCTGGCATCTCCCATATGGCTGCCTCCATCTCAGATGCTCTGGGCATGTGCCAAAGCCCCGTTACACTTGATAATGTATTGCAGCCTTTTCAAGTTAGTCATATGTCTTTCCATTGCCCCTGGGTGGACTAGGGGCTGCTCAAATATTATCATGGTTTTAAAAGGATTAAAGTACAGGAACTTTAGATATAAAAATAACTTTACATCACTATTCTAGCTTGGTTCTGTTCTAGTTAAAAGTTTTTTTTTTAATGACTTCCTGGGAAGAAAGACATAGACATTTTAAAACCAGAGACAGAGATCTGATCTCATTTTAGGTGATTTCTAATGGGAGAAGGATTACTGCAAAGAAAAATTAATCAGTAAACTTCACACATAAAGTTCAGAGATTGCTCCAGGAGCTATAGAGTATTTTTTTTTTAAACAAATACTTTATTAACTTCTGTTTTACATCATTCATTTCCACCAGATTTTGAGTTACAATCATTTTCCCCCCATTATTCCCCTACCCAACCTCCCAGAATAGCAGTCCCACAAGATATCGCTTCCTCCAATCTACTCTCTCCCATACCTTCTCCCATACCCCCATCAACTTTTCCATTAGAGGAAAATGAATCTTTGTGTCCCAATGCCTGCACATCTTATCTCCCAATTATAGGCAAAAGAGTATTAATAATAGTATTTATATATATATTTGAAACATTTAATGTTACGACCTTGAATTTCAGATGCATTTCCTTCCTCCCTTGTCACCCATTCCTTCTTGGGATATAAGTAATTCAGTATATGTTGTACATGTCTAGCTATGCAAAACATTATCATAGTAGATATATTGTACAAGGCTGCTTATAATTCCCTCCACTCATCCCACCCCCCACCTGGTCCATTCCCTACATGATCCTGTCCCTCTTCTATAGTGGGTACTTCCAACCTCCCCTCACCCCAAGGATGCCCTCCCATCCATCATCCCTCCTCTCATCCCCCTTCCCCTATCCTGCTGCAGGTTGAGATATCCCATTTAGTATGTATGTCATTTTCTCCCTGAACCAAATTCAATGTGAATGTGGTTTTGCCTTTTAGCCTTCCTTATTCTCCCCCTCCTTTGCAACCACTTCCCCTTGCTTCTTCTACATGGGATAGCTTACCCTACCCTGTCTCTCCCCATCTCCTCTTGCCACTTTCCTCTCTCACCTCATAATTTCATCCCTTGAGTACTCTCCCTTCCCAACAAAATCAGCCTATGCCCTCTATCCATATATAACTGTAGCCATATACACATACATTCACATATGTATTCGTATGACCACACCCTCTTCTTCCATTATTTTCATAGTGAGAAAGATATCATCAGTCACAGATATTGCTTTTCCATATAGGAATGTAAATAGTTCAACTTTGATAAGTTCCTTTTGATTTCTTTTCCTGATTACCTTCTCAGGCATCTCTTGCTTCTTGTGTCTGGATGTCAAATTTTCTATTCAACTCTGGTTTTTTTTCCTCAAGAATGCTTGAAAGTCCTCTATTCCACTGAATGACCATATTTTCCCCTGAAACAAAATACTCAGTTTTGCTGGGTAGGTGACCCTTGGGTTCATTCCAGTTCTTTTGCCCTCTGGAATATCATATTCCATGCCCTTCTCTCCCTCAGTGTAGAAGCTGCCAGGTCCTGGGCTATTCTGATTGTGTTTCCACAATATGGAAATTGTTTCTTCCTGGCTGCTTGTAGTATTTTCTCCTTGATCTAGGGATTCTGGAACCTGGCTATAATATTCCTGGGAGTTTTCTTTTTGGGATCTTTTCCAGGAGGTGATCAGTGGATTCTTTCAACCTCTATTTTGCCCTCTGGATCTAAAACATCAGGGCAGTTTTTCTTGAGAATTTCTTGAAGGGTGATTTCTGAGTTCTTTCTTTGATCATGGCTTTCAGGTAGTCCAATAATTTTTAAATTGTCTCTCCTGGATCTATTTTCCAGGTCAGTGGTTTTTCCCATGAGATATTTCACATTGCCTTCTAATCTTTCATTTGTTTGGATCTGCTTAACAGCATCTTGATTTCTCATAAAGTCACTAGCTTCCATTTGCTCCAGTCTAATTCTGAAGGAATGAATCTCCTCAGTGAACTTTTGAGATTCTTTTTCCATCTGGGAAATTCGACTTTTTAAGGCATTCTTCTCCT
>WOXC01000594.1:0-35383 GCA_011680675.1 Gymnobelideus leadbeateri
AGGACATTTGAGTAAATATCAGCGAAGTATACACAGAAACAATATTGTCATTGGATTATACCAGTGACCACCTGGACAAAAAGAGTCAATAGAATTTGGGAAATAGGTCATAGGTCTGGTGCCAGAAGCATGATATCATAGTGATAGATAACTTTGGTTAGCGAGACATTTTTTGGAGCTCTTTGTCAAAAGAAAAGCAACTAGTCATTTCCTGACTTACCTTAATGATAATATTTATCTTTGTAGAAGAAGAGGAACCAACAATGGGAACTTGTTCTGGACTCATTTCTGACTAAGTAGACACTGTCTGCAGAAGTAGAAATGCTAGAACATTGGAGAAAGGCGTGTCTAACCCATCCTAAGTTTTGAGATATAAGAGGAAAGGAAAGCCAGACATGGTCTGACATGCAGCCTATGTATAGGGACAGCAAACTTCAAAGGATTCAGAGAAGGAATAGATAGGCTTCCATGTCCTGATACACTGTAGGGCAAGTCAGCACATGGGAAATTAAGGATGAAATTCTGAAGGCTGAAAGAGAAAATCCAGATGAAAAAGAGGTGCGTTTCCAATAAGATTGAGGGTGTATGTGGAGGTCATCAACTGACATATTTTTGAAACATATATAGAATATGAAAGCAAGGGAAGGTAACAGCATAGTTTATCAATTATCTTCTAAGAATCGTGTGAGAAGTGTTAGAGCTTAGAATGAACAGAAGCTGGCAAGTAATGCTAATAACAAAATTGTGGGGAGGGTTGAGACTTTTAGCTAGATAGGGGATATAGCTGCCTTAAGTTGAATTGAATGAGTATTATGATGGAAAGAAAACAAAACAACTTAACTCTTATTTTTCTTTCATTTTCAGGAAAATGAACTTTTAGATCAGAAACAGTAGGACAGAAATGAATAATAGGGAGTTGGTACCCAAGAAAAGTTTGGAAGATAGTAAGAGAACATCTAACTAATCTTAATGTGTTAAAGTCTAGTCTACCGAATCCATGCAAACTGCATCCCAGAGCAAAGAACTAGCAGATTGCTGAGCCACTGATGGCTAATGAGCCTCCAGGGAAGGAAGCATTTATCACATAGAGCCAGTTCAGTTTCAGCAAATATAGGTCATGCCTACCAGCCTATACCCTGGAGAATTGATGCTTCAACCTAGCTTACTTACTCCTCTTAATTAAGAGGGGGTGGGGTGGTAGGGTTCATATTTATATGGAATGTTATCTGTTCATTGTCAGGTTCAGTTGCTATTTCTATTGGTTTTGTGTAAATGTTTTTCTTTATTATAAGGGGGATAAAAGCAACAGCCACCAGCTAAGTCCCCTATTCTTAGCTGGGCTAGAAAAATGACCCGTTGTGTTTTCTCCTTGGGTTTCTTGATCACCACTCATTCTGGTCCTCTTCTTGATCATTGTGGGAGACAGCTAGACTTTGTTTCCCTTTACTTTTGCTATTTTGAGGTATGTCGTGCAATTAAAACTATCCCCATTACACTGAGAGAAGAAAACAGAATCCGAAACATTAAGTGACTGGAATTGTAGTTAAAATCTGAAATCAGATCTTCCAGCACTCGGGCCTTACAAGTTACTTTTTGCTCATAGTTCAGGCTTGATGAACCAAGTTTAGTATTAAGCTACAAAACCTTAAATATTTTGTTAGTATTGTATTTTTGGGTTGTGTAATTCTTGACAAACATTTTAAAGCTTGTTTAACTGGACATAAAGGCAACTTGGCACAGTAGGTAGAGAAATACTATAATAATTATTATTGTAATTGTCATCTGCAAAATGATAATGGAAATGCCATAATAATCACGGTAATAATAGTAATTAATTGTAATATTACCCTTCTGCATTTAGTAGAATTTCCTCACCTGGAATTCCCACATCTGAACTAGTCTAAGAACAATTGTCACTGGTCAAGGAAGGAGAATCTGGGACCAAGCCCTCAGGCCTCACTGAGACCTCAGTCTTAGGTCATTATAGTGTGGGAGAGATGGTGAGATGAAAAAGACCCTTTTGGGGCACCAAAACTCAACCCAGAGTTCCCTGATAATGTAAACTAACCACAGGACATGTATTAGAGTTACCTCTCATTTTTTTAAGTTGTGAGCAAATAGCCAAGGTATACGAACAGTTGAGCATTACCATAAAATTAAAACAAAATTAATCTGACACATTGCATAATTCAAATAATTATCTCATGGCAATTGTGCATGCATAGTAAATAGCATACATAAATGATGCATCACTTTGAGATATGTTCTACATCAAGACTCCTCAAAATCTGAGAATTTTTAAAGTGGAGGAAGGGAAAGGAATAAACCTTTATACAGTGCCAACTATATAATAGGCACTTTACAAATATTATTTGATTTGATCTCCACAGCAGCCTTTTCTAGGCAGGTGCTGTTATTATCCCCATTTTACAGTTGAGGAAACTGAGGCAATTAGAAGTTAGGTTTGCCAAGGGTCACAAGGCTAGTAAGTGTCTGAGGCTGAATTGTCTCAGCTGTCAGCAACTGGTCCTTCATTTTTTACAGGATAAAATACAAACTCAGTGTGGCATTTAAGGCTCCTTATAATATGGCAGCCAGCTTTATTTCACATTTATTGTCTGCCCTCAGTGAACTCTACATTAAAGCCAAAGTGGGCTACTAACCATTTCATCCTCCCTCCCAAATTCAAGGCTATATCATTTTAAAGGTCATTTGTATAGGCCATCCTTTCCTGCTTGGAACATACTCTCCTCTCATCTCTACCTTTCAGAATATTTATCTTCATTCAAAGCTGTAGCACTACTTCTTCCATGAAGCCTTCCCTGATTTCTCTACTTGCTAGTGTTCTCCTTTTCCTCAGTTCTCTTAGACTGTACTTATTTATGTGTAGTCCTGTTATTAGCTTCTCAAAGGCAGAGGTTGCTTTTAATTTTGCTTTTATATCTCCAGTGATTTGCAAATAAGATGTGTTTAATGTTTTTAAATTGAAGTTGATAAAATATCACCTTGACATATTAATGAGAAAGTTATTTGGGGGCAGGTACCTCTCAAATTATGAGAAAGGGCACCTCGCTTGACATCAAGAGGACCTGAGTTTGAATGCTGTCTCTTCTGCTTGGTATTTCATTACTATGGAGAAGTCACTCTCTGGTGATTGATTTCCTCATCTATAAAATATGATTGGACTTTGATGACGTTCAGTGCCCCTTTGAAGATATGATGTACGATGGAATTTTAATCTAGATGTCTCCCTTACACATAAGGCACACCCTGTTGATCCTGTCCAATCTCAGTGATTCTATGGCATTCTGTTGGTACCACTTTTCCACTTCTTGGTTCCCTTTAATCATTGATGCTTCCCTTTAATCATTGATGCTTTTGCATTTGTTCATTTCTCCCTCCCCCTCCCTATCAAACTATAAGCTCCTTAAGAGCAGAACCTGTGTTATTTCTCTTTATTTCCAGTAGCTAGTCTTTGTGCCTTGGACATAATAAATACCCCTTAAATCCATAGGATCATCGATCCAGTGGTAGAAGGAATTTTAGAGATTGAATCCAACTTCTTCAATTTTGGGACACCTCCCACTGCCACCCCTGACATTTATATAGTAAAATGTATTAAGTGATAAGAGAGAGCGCGTGCGTGTGTGTGTCTGTGTGTGAGAGTGTGAGCATGCGCGATATACATATAATTATATCCTTTGTTTCTCATAAGCAACCCTGTGAGTTAGTTACTATGCTTATCTCCATTTTATATATCTCCAAAGAAACTGAAACAGAAAGTGTGACTTACCCAGTATCACACAGTTAATAAGTCTCTGAGGTTGGATTCAAACTTAGATCTTCCTGACTCCAAGTCCAGCAGTCTATCCACTGTGTCTGGCTGCTGCACTCTGGGGTTAAATGACTTCTTAAGACCTCAGACTTCATAAGTGTCAGGATTTAAAAACTGATTTTTGTACTACAAATCACTTTCCGTTCCACCTCTTAATTAAATTTAATTGTACATTTCAAAGACAAGGCAAAATATGTGTGTATATACATCTGTATACACATATATGTATATGTGCACAGGCATTTTTTCTTCAGTAGATTTATTTTATCAGTTTTGCTTTGATAGGTATCATAGAATTTTAGAGACCATCTAAGCCAGTCCTTTACCAGAAGATACAAAACTAATTAGTAGCAAAGCTGAGATTAGTCCAGTTGGTAGTATAATATAAAGACAAACTTGAGTTCTAAACCCAATCCTACCATGAACTCAGTAGCCTGAGGACCTAGGCTGTTGTTGTTGATCCTTAGTTCTTAAAGAGGACCATGACATCAGGAAGGACTTGCAAGTGAATTGGATTTAAGTAAGAGAGGGCTGTACAAAGTTACCAGCCTCACTCTCTCATCCAGAACCATCTGGGTCCAGTGGCAAGATATAGATCAGGATGACCAGAGATGGCCCTGATACAGTGGGAAACCTTAGCCTTTTTAAGCTCAGGTCTCTCCCAGGTCTCACTGGGCTCATTTAACTGAGGCAATACCTGCTCAGTGATTAAGGATAGGTAAAAATGAGACAAAGAATAGCCTTTTTTACCTAGTCCAAAAAAAAAAATTAATGTAGGAGGGGAAGACTCGGTATTTCTGGCCAAAACTGAAACAGTTGCTATTTATGCTCATACTGAGCCATCAGAATCCATACAATGACCAGGTGAGGTTTGGGCTTCAGGATCTAACCATAGATCTCAAAACCTCATCTGTTAGATTTCTAAGCAGGTTGCCACTAAGGCTTACTATTTATTTGCTTGGGTTCCCTTTCAAGAGGGGAGTCCTAGCTGATAAAAATACTGACTCTTTGCTTCCTGTTGGAGGATTAATTTTTATTCCTCACCTCTGAACTCAGGAATGAAACTTGGTGCTTTTCCCCACAATCTCTATTGACTTACAGGTCAGAGTAATTCACCTACACAAAAATAAGGGGGGATCTCTGCCAAATAATGCTACATAAGGTAACATTGACTCAGGATTTTTAAAATTATCATCTGATCTATAGGTATTTATTGTGAATATAGTCATTAAAAACCTGTGTAAACACAAGTAAAAGTTTTTCCCTTTCAGAATGATATTGGGGTGGGTTATAAAAGGTGCTGTAAATTAGTTTCTTTCAATTAACCTTAAAAAACCAAATGAAAAGTATTATCTCACCTTGGGAAGGGAGAAGTATACCTGTCAGCTTTTTGCTTAATTCTGTGATTATTAAGTCAGATACCATAAAAAGAGCTGTGTTTGGGCTGTTGTTGTCTTTCCAGTTTTTAGCCAAGCAGTAATTGTTTATCTCGTTAATGAGATTTTTCTTCTGAAAAGCTGACAGATTTTCTAAGACTTGACCTTGTTATTTTTCTTAGCATTTCCATAAAGTAAGCAGTGAATATTCATTCTGTTTTAAAAGTTGAGACCCTTCAGTCCACCAAAATAAAATAGATAAAAAATTTTTGTTCAAGGTCATACAACGAATAACTTTTGTAATGGAATCCAAATGTCCTGGGTCCCTTGTTTCATATTAAGCCAATTTATTTCATACTTAGAATTATAAATGTTAGGACTAGAAGAGATTTCAAAAAGTCATCTAGACTAGCAATATCAAACTCAAATAGAAAGGGAGGTCACTAAACTGTACATAAGGATCCTTTCAGGTCTCATCTTAATGTAGAAAACCATATATTAATATTATCTATGTTCTAACCCCAAAAGGTTTCAGGTAGCTCAAGATCAGGGCAGTAGGCACAGCAAGCACTTGGTAAAATACTTAGAGATTCAGGAAAGGATTTTACAGAAAATGTCAGCCTGTGGAGAAATAGCAGCATTGAGCTGTCATTGACCTTAGGCTGGATGGGTGACACAAGGGTAAATGGTCTGCAGCTTTTAAATCATAAGTAATGCATTCCCAAGACTTGGCATAGATCTCTCTCAATTCATTTAAATTATTCAGGTCAATACTGAGCAGGTGATGAAGATCTTAATCAGACTATAAATTTTCCAGTGTGTTGAATCATCATAGGTTTCCTATCATAGGTTCTATATGCTAAAAAGGGTTAATAATGAGCCTGACCTTGAGCATGCAATTCAGTTAAACAAATATTTGAGCGTTACATGCAGGATAATGTGCCAAATACCATGGCATCCCAGAACAAAAAACAAAGCCAATCACTTCCTAAAGAGATATTCCTAAGAGATGAAGCATGTACCCAAATAAGTTATTAATTTGAGGAGAAAATATGCCAATTTTTCCATAACATGAGAAGCAGATGCCATTCTTGCATACAATGCAAGTGAATGATTCAGTGATTAAGTGAATGAGCAAAGCTAGAAATAGATGTTAATATGATGATGAAAAACATCTAAATGGAACTAATTTATGACTGATTACAAAGGCAGATGCTATATTGTTGCATATTAAAGGCTCTATAAACAATACAGGTGACTGGACTTTCCCAGAGCCAAGAGAATGTGATAACCTGGTAGAGAATAGGATAGAAGAATGCTTATATGTCATGTGGGGGAAAGTAAGGCATATTAGTAATATGATTTGTTTTGGTCTGTGGAAGAATAGAATTTGGTTACATTCAGCAAAAAGGTTGATCCCCAAAGGCGTGTGAGCCATAAATCCTTCAGATGTGCTTCACATCCATGTGTTACTCTGGATCACTGAAAGGTGAGGGGCAGGTGAGGAGTGTGCAAGAATAAACTATCACAATAATTATAAAGATATTAAGGATTACAATGCAATCCTTTTTGCATTTGGTTCAGTATCAAAGATCTCTAAGACATGGAAATTTCACGATTGCCTTTTGATATTCCTTGCTTTATTGGTTTGTACAAGATGTTCTTTATTTCCTTCCTGCTTTAGTTTAAACCTTTTTCTTCTTGGTCTTTTGTAGATATAGGAAGCATTTAATCAACATCCCTCTAACTTAAAACTCTTTATGTGATTTAAAGCACTGAATTATCCCTTAGCCTTCTTTCTTCTAAAATACGTAACCAATACTTTTATAAGTCTGTTCAAAAGAACTCACACTTTCTTTTACTGTTCTCTCCCCCACCCCCACCCCTTCACTAAAACTCCAGTTCTTTAACATCCATCTTAAAGAGTAGTGAGCAGACCTGGACCTAGTATTGTCATAAGATCTGATTCAGGATTCATTTGAAGACTTCATATGTATATTTTTACTAAAGGGAGCTGATTTGTCATTTTTTCCACTTTTTAATTGTACTTCATTGATGATTCAAAATTTGTGGGTAGTAAAGATTGTTGACTTTTTGCTTTACTTTTGTGTCTAGCCAGTCCTTCCATCTTGTATATGTTGTAAAATTGAGTTTTGATCCCTACAGTACTAACTTATACTTTTTGGTATTGAATTTCATTGTTCTTATAAACTATCTAATTCCTTAGGAAGATGGTGAATTTGATTCTTCCCTTTAGGGATATTAACAGTCTCCTAAACTTTCAATGGCTAGATCTAAAGCTAACACTTAAAAAAAAAAACTTAGAAGTTACCTAACCCAGCTTGCTTTTTTAAGATTACATAGGTACTAAATAACAGAGTTGGATTTCTATTGATTTATTTATTTCTTCATTTTAGGAGCATTTATTATCTCTCCTCGTGGAATAATTTTTAAAGGAAAAATAAGATTCTCATAACATATGCTTAACCCAGAAAGACATTGTCATGTTATCCATTTCTAAAATATAGATGTGTGTGTGTGTGTGTGTGTGTGTGTGTGTGTGTGTGTGTATAAAATCACTGTGCATTTTAATTAAGTCCATACTTTTTCCTTCAGGAAGTAGGCATTGTGATTCATTATCAGGCCTTTGGACTAATGGTTTACCATTGTAGTGATCAGAGATCTAAAGTCTTTCAAATTTGTTTTTCCTCTGTAATGTTGGTATCTTTATACAAATTGGTCCCCTAGTTCTATTCAAACTTAGTCTGCATCAGGTCATAGAGGTCTTCCCAGTTTCCCTTGCAAGTATCTGGTTTTTTTTTTCATTTCTCATAATAATATTCCATTAGATTTATGTACTTCATTGTGTTTAGCTATTCCTTAATGTTGGGTACCACTTTAGTTTCTAGTTTTTGGCTACTTGTAAAAAGAGATGCTATAAATATTTTATACACATAGGTTCTTTTCTTCTTTTTTTAATTCCTTTAGGGTATGGACCTAGTCATGAGTCAAAGGGTGTTTGTGAGCCAGTGAAACCAAGCTCCAGAATGCATGTATGCTAAAGCTTAACTGATTGGGCATTGTCGTTCCCCACCCCACCCCTTCCTCCCCCAACTAATGCTTTATCAGAAAACCTAGTTTCTACAAAGATTTTCCCCCCTCGTTACCTGTTTCCCTTCTGATTTTAACTGCATTAGATATTTGTGCAAAAGCTTTTTAATTTTCTATAATCAAAATTGTTCTGTTTCATTATCTTGGATCCTCTATATTATTTGTTTAGTCATAAACTCTCCACACACATTTGAAAAGTAATTTTCATCTTTGCTCCTCTGATTTGCTCATGTTTTCACCTTATATGTCTTAAGTCATGTATCCATTTGGAGTTTATCTTAGTATACAGTGTGAGTAGCTTGAATTATTTTCTTTAAGTATTGATTCATTTGACCTCCAAAAGTGTTGATTCTGCAGTGTTCAGCTTTCCTTATTGTCCAACTCTTTTTTTTTTTTAAGCCCAGGAGATAGGAATTTTTTTATGCAGACATTAATAGTGGCACTAAACAGTTTTAAATGTATACATATAATATACATATATATCTGCATATACATATATTCAGTATTAGTTATCTGCAAGCAAAAAAAACATGGAAAAGTCTGAATTGCTCACACATAGATTACTTGCTTTCAAAAACGATGTCTAGAAAGCATCATATGTGTTTCAAGTCCATTCAGATTGAATATACTGCTTTTGATCTCCACAAAGTTAAAGACTGGCTACTGGTGCTTTTATATCATTTCTTACTAAAAGTGTTCAACTGCCATAAACCTTCCCCAGTTAAAGGTCGTGAGTAGTATTCAAAATTTTAAAAGACATATGCTGCTGAAAGCATTGCTAAGCAGGAAAATCATTAACTATTCTCACAAAATATAGGCTTCCAAAACAATCCCTTATCATACTATTAAAAAATTGTCCAAATTATTTTATTTTACATAAACAAGTCCTTTTTATTTGCCCCTTTCTCAAAATGTATACAGAAAGCAAAGTTACCATTTAATTAGATCTTCACTTCTGCCAAGTATCTTTTCCTAGAAATTTTTCAAGGAGTTGATGAGTCTAAACATTAGATTTTGGTATTCATCATCTTCATCAGAATCCATTACTTTTCTTCTATTGAACTTTACTGTTATTTTCTTTTCTGTTTGCTGGCTTTTTCAAAAATTTCTGTCAATCCTTACTCTGATACCTTTCCACTCAGCTGTCCATATCTTGCCATCTGTATGAGGTAGTTTTCTACTGCTTTGGCCTTTTCTGGCTTTACAGGTGCTAAATTATTTAACCTGGCCCATGCTGGCTGATCCAGAACTTGAGCTAGAATATTGTTTCTCATCTCTGCTTCCATGTGTTTTGCCTTCTGTTGTGTTGGGTCACCAGAAGAGTCACTGTGCTTTGCCTTACAGCTCAGCCAGCTGCTTCCATAGGGCTTCCAGGTCTTCGTTTGCTATTGTGGGTTTAGCAGGGGGCAAGAAGAGCTGACTAGATAGCACCAACAACTGAAGCCCCTCAACTCCACACAAGCTTTGCCCTAGTGTCCAGCTCTTACAGTCAAATATTGCTCCTGCAAAAACCATAGCTTTGACTGCAGATCTTTGTCAGCAAGATGATGTCTCTGCTTTTTAGTACGCTGTCCAGATGTGCCATAGTTTCCTTTCAAGGAGGAAACATCTTTTAATTTCATGGCTGCAGTTGCCATCTGCAGTGCTCTTTGAGCCCAAGAATACAAAATCTGACAGTTCACATTTTTTCTCCCTCTGTTTGCCAGAAAATGAATGGGACCAGTTGCCAAGACATTAGTTTTTTTTTTTTATGTTGAGCCTCAAGTCAACTTTTATGCTATTCTCTTTCACCCTCATAAAGAGGCTTCTTAATTCCTCTTCACCTTCTGCCATCAGGGTGGTATCATCTGCATATCTGAGATTGTTGACATTTCTCCCAGCAACCTTAAAAGCAACCAGCTTTTGATTCATCCAGCCTGGCATTTCACATAATGTACTCTGCATATAAATAAGGTGACAATATACAGCTGTGTCATACTATTTTTTTCCATCTTAATCTAGTTGGTTGTTCCATGTTTGGTTCCAACTGTTGCTTCTTAGCCTGTGTACAGGTTCCTCAGGAGACTTGTAAGATGATCTGGTACTCTCATCTCTTTAAAGACTTGTCACATTTTGCTGTATCCACACAGTCAAAAGCTTTGGTGTAGTCAATGAAAAAAAAAAGTAGAGAGAGCAATACTTAAGAAAATTGATACAGACTGTTCACTAGAAGATCAAATACTGAAGCTGAAGCTTAAAATACTTTGGTCACATAATGGGAAGGCAGAACTCATTGGAAAACACCTGATGTTGGGAAAGATTGAAGGACATAGCAAAGGACGGGATGGATAGATAATGGCATGGAAACAGTGAACATGAACTTGGCCAGATTAAGAGAAGAGTAAGGGATAGAATAACCTAGCATGCCATGGTACGGGGGTTCTTGAAGAGTCGAACACAACTAAACATCAACAACAAAATACAATTGAGTTGTTGGTCTATACCCTATTTTTGCCAAACTGTTCTTTAGCAGAGCTGGATTTCAAACATGCTTCTGGTGACGCCAAGTTCAATAAACTTTGCACTGCATCACACTGCCTTCCTCACAAGATCATGAGAAGAGATGGTAGAGATCATCTCGTGACCCAGCCCCTTCATTTTATAGATAAAAAAAACTGAAGCCCTTACTACCTGGACATAAGGAAATAAAGAAATCAATATTCAAACTCAGTCATTCTGACTTTAATCCCAGCGGTTTTTTCCACTTTACCACATCCCCTTCCTAATTTACATGCAGGAATATGTTTGATGGGAATAAGTGGCTAGGAATAAAAACATTAACACAGAATTGTTCTTATAGAAAAAAAAACCTAGATATTTTAAATATGAAATTGTTTTTAGTATTAGCATCATTATTATTCAGCACTGCCAATTTTAGAAATATTTTCTAGGAAAATGAATAATCTTATTTGTTCCAGTTTGTATCATGGACCCCTGGCAAAACTCTTCTCACAGCAATGTTTTTAAATGCATAAAATAAAATATGTAGGATTACAAAATACACTAATAATATTGAAATAGATAGTTATCAAAATATTTTTCTAAAAATGAGTTCACAGACTCCACCCCTCTAGATCAGGTTTCTTGTTTTGCTCAAATAGTATATTCAAGACTTTAATTGGTCACATAATATACTGGATTCTGTCTATACCAAAATATTATATGCTTGCCTTATCAATGAACAAAAAACTGCCTCCAGGTAAAGCTTGGGGGAGGAATTAAAAAACCTATGATGGAAAATGGAACAACCTATTTTTAAAACCTAATTTAAAAAACCATACTATAATCTAAAAAAGAAAAATAGTAAAAATCATCACTTTTAAATGGCCTTATTTTTAGCCTAGAATTATTTCACACATTTCTGGATGCCTGGTACTGAAAAATGTTATACATTAACTATTGGAACATTTAATTTATGAGCATTATTCAGTCAATTGACACATTGCTGAAGGAATTGAGTCATATCCATAGTGATTTCCTCAATATAGATATAAACAGAATACATAAGAAGTTGCACCTAAAATGGAAAAGTAGCTCACATGTGAATAAAAGATTTAGTGTCATTAGGTTTTTGTGTCCAAAAGGCAATAGGAAATTTCATTTCACAGGATGCCTGATTATCTCTCCTCACTTTCAGTGCTCATGGATAAGCGTATAGACTTGCCATTATCAAGATAATTAGAACTTAGACACCAACATTTCTTTGCAAAGAATCTAAAGAAGTGCTTGGAAGAAATCATCGAAATCATAGGGCCATAGATCTGGAGCTGAATAGGCTCTCAGAAATTCATCTAACCTAACCCCTCTGCATTTTATAAATGAAGAAATTAAGACCCAGGAAGGTTCAGTGATTTGTTCAAGGTCACACAGTGAGTCACTGAAACAAAATCTAGGTAAGTTTTCTTACTTTAATGCAAAAATTTGCAAAAGGCAGGATAGTGGTAATCATGTTGGAAAATTTTAAAAAAACAGAGATCCCTCACGAGTTTTGCACTTAAATGTCATAATTTCTAACAGAAAAGTTAATGTGGAGATGATGAGCACCAGGCATACCTCCAAAAAATGGAATGGACAGTTTCTTAATTAACAGGCAGCAAGGGTGTGGTATGGGTGGGGTGGGGTTGGAGTGTTCATTTCACAAGCATCTTTGAGCATCTAGACCATAGACTGGCTAGAACAAAGGTCAAAGTATACACCAGATTTGAAAAAGGCTAAAAATGAGAGTGCATCATAGTTTCAGCAGCTCTAATTCAGTCTGTTCACTCAAAATTAAAAGGTACAGAGAGATAGACTACTTACTGAATTAATTTAGACTCCATCAAAGTAATTATCACTCTTCTACTACAGCTACTAGTCACACCAATCACATACATATCCAGGGTAAAATATAAAATCCTCTGTTGGGCTTTTAAAACTCTCTTCACCTGACCCTTTCCTATCTTTCCAGTCTTCTTAGACCATGCCTTATCCACTTCATACTTTGGAATCCAGTGACACTAGCCTTGTTGTGCCTTACATTAGAAATCTCCCAACTCTGGGCATTTTCACTTGTTCTCCTCCATCCTAGAATGAACCCCCTCTTCATTTATACCTTGTAATTTCTCTGTTTTCCTTCACATTTTAAGTAAAGTTTTCAATGACCTTCTCAGTCCTTCTTAATCTTAGTAACTCTGATACTACCCCCAATTTATCCTATGTAAATTTTGTTTGTATTTTGTTATTCTCATGTTTTGTCTCCCCCATTAGACTATGAATTTGAGAGAAGATTACTTTTTGTCTTTCTGTGTATCTACAGTGCTTAACACAGTGCCTGGAACATAGTAGGAGCTTAATAAATGTTTATTCACTATTAAGTTCAGAAAATACAAAGAAAGCCAAAAAAACAGTCCCAAGTTTGTATCGTAATTGTATTTGTATTCGTGTCTAAATATCTCTGCGTGATTGAAGTTTCTTGAGGTACTTTGTCTCATTTATCGTTATAGCTCCCTCAGCTGGACACAGACCACTGCCTAGTTAGTGCATAGTTAACACATAGCAAATGTTTGCTGCTTTGCCTTGTCTAGGGCATAGTAGTTATCTAGCAAATTTTATTATAAGATTCATCAAACTCACCATTTGAGCCAAAGTTTTTTTGACACTTTGAAGTAGAAGTATGCTAAAAGGATCAAAGGAGTTTAAATTCAGTGCAAATGAGATTTGGCCCATGAATTTTAAAGGCATTTAATGCCTTTTATAACATCTTGATCCAAGCTAATGCTGATGATATAGTAACTCAACATCCAAAACCTTCCTCTGTTTCACATGCAGTGAGATGAGCAACCTACAACTTTAGTTCATTACAACAAATGTGTATTAAGTGCTTACTGTTCACTAGGCTCTCTTCCAGGTATGAGGGAAGCAAAGACCAAAATGAAACAGCCCTTGCCTTTATGGAGTTTGTATTCTACTAGGATGAGACCACAGGCACACAGATAGGTCAGTGCAAAATATTACAAAGTCAGTACGAAGAAATTTCAAGAGGGAGTGCAAACTAAATGCTTGTTCTTTTCCAAAGACCTCCATAGGTTTTATGCCTAGCAGTGGACCTTCAGTCCCTTTGACCTCTGGGTCTAAGGATGTGGACAGTCTAGTCATTTTATTTACTTAATTTCAAATTGCCTTCATGAATGGTTGGACAATGCCTTAATGTGCCTGGCTTTCCACAGTCCCTCCAACACTAACCATTCCAGACTTTATAATCTTTGTCAATTTGCTGGATATGAAGTAAAACTTAATAGTTTTTCTTAATGATTTGCATTTCTCTTATTAGTGCTTTTGAATATTCTTTCATACGATTGATAACAGTTTACAGTTCGTAATTTGAGAACTATTTGTTCATATCTTTTAATTACCAAACTAACTTTTTTTTTTAATATCCTAAAGGTAGTAGTAATCAGTTGAAGATTTTGAGGTTAGCATAATACAGTCAAGTTCATGTATTAGGAATATCAGTTAGGCACCTGTGTAGGGAACTGATCAAAGAGGGGAGAGACTAGATATAGGGAAACCAAATGGAAGCCTATTGCAATAGTCCAAGCAAGTGGTGGTAAGCGCTCAAACTATGGGGAAGGAATGGAAATGTGTATGAGAGGTGTTGCTGGAGGGTTAGAATTGATAAGACTTGGCAAATGATTGGCTGTAGGAGTTGAGGTACGAAGTAGCAGTGTTGAGAAGGAATTTTGAGGCTGTGGATCAGAGCATGTGGAAGGGTGTACCGTCAACAGAACTACGTATTGGGTAGGTGGGGGAAGCAGTTGGTGGACTAGAGGAGGAGGGTATAGCAAAGGAGACAGAGCAGTCAAGCAGGAGAACCAAAAAAAGACAACATTCATAGAAGCTAAGGGAGGAAAGGTCGTCCAGAAGTAGGTGGTGATCAGCAACGTCAGAAATCTGGAGAGAAGTTAGCAGCTTGGTCTTTAATGCCCGTGCTTACTACACTTTTTCAGTGAGGAAAAAAAAGGTAGTAAAATAGACACCCCTGAATCACTTTCTCCAAAAAGCCAATAGGTAATTGCAAGCCATCCCTAAAAGTTTCCTAGACATACCTATGAAAGTTTCCACCAAAACCCTATGAGATCGCCTGATTCTTCTGGAGACTTTTTGATCATCTGATTTATTTCATTACAGATAAGAAAGGATATATGAAAGAGTACTTTGTATAGTTTATTCTTTATTTATTATACTTCTAAGTAATTGATTACTTACTGAGTTTTATATAATTTAGAAACCTTTATTCTGTGATGTGTATAACTTTGATCAAATAAAGCACTTAAGTCTTTCATCTTTGGTCAGGAAACTCAACCCCTAGTCATGCCATTATTTGTATAGGAAAATCAAATTCTACTCACAGTATCTCTGAAGGGGGAAAAAAAAACCTTACCCCAAACATGAGGACTCCTTATAGTTTAAGTTCTTAAATTTCTAATAATAATAAATTAAAATTGATTAAGACATCTTGCTTTTGTTTTTGCTTGCTTTCTGAGCCTGAACTTTCTGATTTTGTAGTTGTAGAACCAACACTTTTTCCTGAGTACAAAATGCAGTTGTTCTAAAGAATTAAATATTTCCTTAAAATCATGCAGATAAAATTTTTAATTACATAAGGCACCCCAGTTTTTAAAACAACTGATTTTGTAAAAAAATTTCTTAATAATCCGTTACATCTAACATAGAGGGAAAATAATTATCCACACTGAATTTGGAAGGGAAAGGCAAAAAGGGGGAAATTATTTTCATATAATTGTATGGCTATGAATGGTAGAAGTGGGAAATATGATTTAAGTCTCTTAATTCCCTTCCTACTAGGAATTAATTTAGGCCAGCCTTTGAAATTGGGAAAGATGCAAAAGTTGACATTCACCCATTTCGGAGCCCCTTTAACCAAAAAAAATTTTTTTTCAAATTAGAGAAATTGTTTTCAAACCTACTAGTAATGCTATAGAATGTAGTGGAGAAGAGGGGTGAGAAAAGGTGTTTGTATCTTAATGACTTGAACAAAAAAGTTTAAAAGGAGTTCATTTTATGTGATGAATTGAAGCCTAATAGCTCTCCATGCATATTGAGAGAAAAGAAAATTAGTAGGGGTTGTGTGTGTGTGTGTGTGTGTGTGTGTGTGTGTGTGTGTGTGTGACTCTTAGCTTTTCTTTTTCTTCAGAATATTATGGGATATATAATAATAATAATAATCAGCTTTAAGGCATTTTGGGTGGACCCTCTGAGGAGGTCACAGAATGATACAGAGAGCATGAGAAGATGTGGGTAGATTGAGGTCTGTGTTCATGGGTTGGTGGGGGGGCGCACCCACATCCAAGAGGTCACTGATCTATTGAAGGACTTTTCTAAAAGTGCTGTTGAGTGAATTTG
Source organism: Gymnobelideus leadbeateri (assembly GCA_011680675.1). Lineage (NCBI taxonomy): Eukaryota > Metazoa > Chordata > Mammalia > Diprotodontia > Petauridae > Gymnobelideus > Gymnobelideus leadbeateri. The sequence continues at coordinate 16,264 of WOXC01000594.1, forward strand.
CATTTTCTTAGAAGATAACTAGATTAAAACAGTATGAAAATGATTCTGCAGCCTGCTTGTTTTTGAATTAGCTGGCTGAAATGTTGCTGCTTTAGAAACATAATTAGGACCAGTTTAAATAAGAAAATACTTCAAACTGCCATTGAAACTTATTCAGTAATAACCAGTAATAAAGTTTAGTAACATTTGCCAATCTTATAATCTCGCATTTTTTTAGTTCACTGTTTAATAAATAAATTGATAAAGGTGATTACTTTTAATAACCCCCTAAGGAAATGCTAACTTTCTGATTAAATTCCTCAGCAGTTTAAGTCGCTAGTTAGTGACAACTTACAGCTGTATATTTTTGATCAGGTGGTTTATATGGTAATCAGATGGCACTTTTTGGCTGATGCTGAAGTGAATGAATTTGTGGTGTCGTTCTGGTAGTATGAAAACAAATTTCTATTTTCTTTTGCCAGGGGCCAGCTAATATATGTTGTTTAGCTGCCACCAGATCCACTTAGTTATTGTTCATTTTCAAATCTAAACACTTCTAGAATAAAGTCATTATGTTCCCTGGGGTTACCCTGGCTCTTATTATCTGTCATGTTGAAATCTGACCCATCCTCCAGGAACCAACTGAAATGCTCCTCTCTGTGACGCCTTGCCTATTCGCTCGCTACAAGCAAAAAATGATGTTTTCCCTTCTCTTGAGGTTCCTGTACATCTCTTTTGTGACACTCATTACATACTTTTTTTAACATATTAATTTGTATTCCTGTCTTTTGAGTTCCTTGAAGGCAGACATCCATCCTTCTTCATCTTTGTATCTCCCACAGCATAGGTTAATAGCTAACACGACTGTAATGTTTTAAGGTTTGCAAAGCATTTTACATATATTATCTCATTTGGTCTTCACAGCAACCCTATAAGGTAGGTGTTATCATTATCCCACGCGAGGTAACTGAGGCTGACAGAGATTGTCACTTGCCTAGGGTTAAACAGCTATTAAGTATCTGAGGCAAAATTAATTTAAAATAATGCCTCACACATATATACAATTATCCATTCTATATTGTGGATGTTAGGGGCACAGCACCCCTGCAGTCTTGAAAATCTGCCTAAAAATTTTTGATCCTCCCTTCATACCAGAGAAGTCCTTTTTCTTTTATGGGGTGTTTATAGTTCCTTATTATAAAATGTGTGTTGGTATTACACAATACTCTGCATATATTTTGTGTAATTCTGAGTTCCTAAACTTTTTCTGTGTTGTCTACTGGTCTTCTCATGTCCTCTGTGGCTTTCACAAAATTCCCATTTAATTTCTTTTGCTGATGATACATGAAACTGCGATGGGAAAAGTCACAATGCGGAAGGGATAATAACTGCATCTGTTAAATTCACGATTTTAAACATTCAGTCCTTCAAAACAACAATTAATTCACTACTCTAAGCCTTTAAGTATCAGGTAAATAATTATTTTTCCAGTTTATTGTTTTTGTGGCCATCAAGGGATGTCATGTCAAGGTTATTTGTGCTCATGTGAAGGAAAGTATGGAATATATTTTCTAAATTGAGTTTGATATTAGCTTCTATGCTAGCCTGGTTAGTCTTTGAAGTTGCAAAGAATCCATTTTATATAAAAAGGCTACAGCAGGGCCTTGTGTCTGTTAAGTAGTAATCTCACTTGTCCATGTGTCTTCACTTCCTGCCCTATAAATAACTCAATTATACTAGTACATTTTGAGTGCTTTCAATAAATGTCAAATGTTTCTGGGAACAAATAAACAGTTGCCTTCTTGTTTCATCAAAAGTTGAAATGCTTTCAACTAATAAAAGGATATCTTGCTGTGACAGATGCTACAACTATTGCCATTTTTACTTCTGGTATTGCATGTTATAATTACAGTGTTAACATTTACATTGTTTATTGCAGTTTATCATAATAAATTACATTGTTTATTCATTTTAGATAATGTAAAATAGAGATATATACTAAAAATTAAATTCTCAAATCATTCATATAGTCAGTAACATTGTATTAAAATATTTAATACTGCTAAAATATATAGCTGACAATATAAAAACATCTTATTAGCCAAACACTTGTGCTGAGAAACAAATTTTTGACAGTGCAAATTCACTATGGCACCTAATGCCACACATGCTATTGATTTTTTTAAGTTTGTACATAAAATTGCTTTCTGTGCCATAAAAGGAACTATAATGAGAATACAGGAGGCCCAGAGCATTCCCTTCTTTCTTCAAAAATAAAATAAAATAAACTGTCGTGTTTGTCATTAGGTATTAAGCTGTTTATCTTTTCTAGTCAAATTATATCATTTCAAGGTTCTGTAACTCTTCTTCTTCAGGCCAGCCAACCATGAATTGTTGAAAAAACAGCCCTGCATTTGTGCTGTGAGCATCAAATCTGTTACCTAAAAGGATAAGTTATAACTTTTCTTCATTTCCAAGTATGCATAGGATCCATTGTCTCACTTTAACTAGTTTTCCCAAATGCCTATATGTGACAGAGAACTCCAGTTTTAACAGTCTTTAAAGCTTATAATTTAGAACACATTCCCAAATTCAGAACATGACTACTAGAAAGGAAGGAGGTCCCAGCACTCATGAGGAGTCTCACTTCTTCCTTTAAAACACATGTTGTACATTGTATATAAAAATGATTAATCCACATCAGTTGGGTGTGCATTTTCAGTTATCACACACACCCTTCCCATCCACCCCACTGATGGTGGATTTCCTTTAATCCAGACACATTCTTTCACCAAGTCCTCCTGATATGTTGTGACATTTATCTGACTGGTATTAGAATAGTGGCATATGACCATAGAATAGACTAAAGCTCAAATTTCTTCCTGGTAATTCTAGTGTGCATTGCCTGGATGGTTTAAGCATTCTTGGAATCACAGATTTTGATTACATCCATGTACGTCCTACACTGATGCTTTAGTGTAGTGTGAAGATTCTCCTGGACGCTTACCATAAGCTCTGCCAGTTGGAAAAACTCTAGGATGGAGCTGGTCATGTATTATTATTCAATGACCAACTTCTTTGCATTGGAAAAGCTTTTCCCTAGGTTGACTGAAGAATGACAAATCTTTTTAGCACAGAAATTCTCCAGGATAGACCATCTGCTAGATGGTTTGTGATCATCATAGCTGAAGGAAAGGAGTACCCTCACTGTTTGAAATCACAGATTTTGGAGTATTGTTAGGATTAATACAATATTCTTTCTTCTTAATTCACAGATTTTTAAAGTAACTGTACATTCAAAAGTACAGCTTCTTTGGTGCAATATTTTGAATGCACACCTGTAATCTCGCTCATTCTTTTTTAATACATTTACAGAGGCCACAAGCGGAAGCTGAATGAGGATGATGCTGCCAGTGAATCTAGTAAAGAGTCCAGTAATGAAGATGAGGAAGGAAGCAGCTCCGAGGCAGATGAAATGGCAGCTGCACTTGAAGCTGAATTGAATGATTTCATGTGACATCTGGAAGGGTGGAGGATTTGTAATTGTTTTATTTCTTGTAACAGATCACAGACTTCAAATGAGCCCCTTACGGTAGCACTCAGTTTTTTTTTCTCCCTCAAAACCAGTATGTATATTTTGTAAATCAACACAAAAAGGCAACACATTATTTTACACAATCAAAAATAGGTGTTTTTAAGGTGTTTTACTACAGTCAAAGTATACTTTTTTAAATAGCAAAAGTGTTAAAAGGGGAATTAGTGTGCAATGCCAAAGAAGTGTTGAATTTTACAGAATATATAGCAGTAGGAGGGTTTGTGATTTATTGACACATTGCAGGGCTTTTTGTTTTGTTTTTTTAATACCACAGCACATGATTTGGGGTAAAAGATTTCAGGGGAACAGACAAGATAAGAGGAATGATGTAGCAAGAATCTGATGATCTAGTCATGCTCTTTCACAGCTAAAGCTATCAAAAATATTAAAAGGATTTTAAAATACAAAACAATTTATATTTATATAGAAACTGAAAAATGTGATATGCAGGCTTCATGAATTCTGCACTTGACATCCACGTCACTTGCTTCTGAAAGAACACATAAATGATCAAATTTCCTATTTTTTAAGTTACTTTCTGGAATAGTTGGGCTCTTTAGAAGACTATTGTTTAGATTTTAAACTTTGCTTCTGTGTAACCTGGAATTTTAGCACAGTGTATGATGCTCTGCCATCCTGTACTGCCATAAGGAACGTATTCACGCATTTGTTTTCTTCATAAAAGGAATGAGTGCTAGTTTATCTTAGATAGGATTTTATTTCTTTGGCTGAGAGATCTGATGTAAAGTTTTTGTATATTCTATTTCATATTTGACCCACCAAACAGATTTTTCTTTCATTTAATAAAGATCCATTTTGTAAATTCCTTTCTCTTTTGTGAATTCAAGTAGTGTGTGCATTTTATGAAGTTCCTTTGATTAGATACAATGCATCTACCTATTACTTCAGAACTTTATTTAGAATGATCTATTTTTCTTCAGAGTAGCAAATATTTCTTGCTCTGTGTAGATGTCTTTTTATTTTATTTTGTTCTGGTCACAAAGCTAATACAGATAATTAAACAATACTTAACTGAAAAAGTTTGAAAGTTATCAAAATTGTTTTATTAAAATTTCAAAGTCTTTCTACTTATTTTTCAATGGGGAGTTTATCACAAGATATTAAGAAATTTCAGAGGATCATTCATAATTGGATTTCTGAAAGTACCTAAAGATGTTGGAAATAGGATAGAAGTGAATAATTTTAAGGAGTTTTTAATGGGTCTTCTGAACTTTAGAGAGAAGAGTAAGATGCTACAAGTGTCACCTTATAATCACGACACTATTTTTTTTCAAAATCTAAACAAATATCTTCCATATGTTATACTTTACTAGTTTTAGCAACCAAAACTTCAGGTTTTTTTTTTGTTTGCTCCATATAGTTTTCTTGATGGTAAACATTATCCTTAGCTAGGTATGAGATAAAATTGGCTATAGGTATTCCAACCAAGACTGAAAAATCCTGCTACAAGTCTTGTCAGCCATATCACACATTTCTTAACTTACTGAGTAACCGTTTTTCAGGAAGTCTTGACTTATTTGTTTCTTTGAATATCCTTCTTTATTTTTTGGATACACTACAAAATTTCAATGTATAGCACCAAGACATTTTTGAGTAGTACTCTCCCAAAAATTGAAAACAGTGTCATACTTCATATTTACTAAAAAATGTATGAGAGTATTTTACCTGTTGTCCTCAGTCTCAGTTGTAGATAAGCTTGAATGGAAGAAGGATTGGTGGGAACTGGTAAAGGGATTAAGTGGCAGGACCAGGGCTTAAACCTAGGTCCTCTGACTCCAAATTGAGAGTTAGATTATCCCCCCGCCCCCATCCATCTGCATAAAAGAGGTCAAAGACCCATTAAAGTCTTAAATGAGTTTTCTGTTTCAATTTATTTATGGAATGGCTTGTTTTAGAGTCTAGAACCAGATGTTTATACACCTTGGCCCAATTGAGGTAATTTTGAATGATGATCATCTCTGGTACTTGTTGGATTTATTTGCCTAAGGTCATCAGTGTTAATGGCTGTCTTCCAACTGCATTTGAAACATAGAAGGCCAAGTCAATAAATTAGCCTTGAAGTAATCTTTGGAATTGGGGGAGATCAGAGTTTGAAAATGTGTTGAAAATATCATAGTTCAGTTTTGTAGAGACTTTTTTATTACTGTTCTGCCCACCACTTCACAGAAAGCATTGGCTTGGCATCAGTTACAGAGCAGATTTCCCTTCTGTCTGTTTTCTCTGGTAACTGGCTTACTTCAGGATAGGAGATCTCCTTGGAAATAAAATGAAAGGCTACTTTAAAACAACTTTTTAAAAAAACTGACAATCAAAAAGCAACCTCAGATAGACCTTCCTGCTTTTCATTAAACACTGATTCAGAATCTGTACACAGTACCAAAACACAGTGAAAGTCTTAATCTCATTAAATACATTATTACTATTTCTTTGTTTTATGCACTTTTACCATAGAAGCAATGGAATCTACATCTGGTTTTCAAAACACGTTAAAGATTTTTCATTCAAATAATTAGAAACCAAAAAAAATCCACCTAAGGCTTAAATGGTTCTATGATCAAATTAAGAGAAATAACCCCTCATTAGTGGGGAAATAGCCAATTCTGGATTTGGTGTCAGAAAGCCAGGGTTCAAATGCTGGACTTGAAATTTAATCCCTTTGTGATCTCAGCCATGTCACATTTCCTCACCTGTAAAATGAGGTTGGATCTCTAAAGAAAAATTATGTTACATTCCTGACTGAGAGGTGATGGACTAAGGGTACAGAAATAGATAGATTGATTCACTGATTTGAACATGTCCACATGGGGATTTGTTTTGCTTGACTATGCACATTCATTACAAGAGTTTTGTTTTTCTTTTTCAATGAGGAAGGATTTTGATTGGGGGGAGGGGACCAGAGGGAGGGAACTAAGTTTTTAAAAAATGCTGGGAGTCACAGAATCTGAGGTCAAGTTCCAACTCTGCCATTCTACTACCTGTATGACCTTGGCTGAGTCCCCTAACTTCTCCAGGGTTCAGTTTTCTTATTTGTAAAATAGGAAGATAGGACTAGCTCTAAATCTATGATTCCATGACAAATCCCTTTCTGTTCTAACTCGGTGATCCCCCTACTATTATAGATTACAACCTATCCATGTACTCTCATCCTAAGCAGTTCTTGTCCATGCCTTTCTATAAGTCCTCCTCACAAGATTCATGTTGTGTACTTGGAGGTATTCTGTTTAAACATTTTATGGGTGCCCTTGCAGCATTACCTATCATTCTCTAATTTATTACACAATAAACTCATCTTTTCCAGTCATACATGTTTTAAGGATGTCTTATGGTCATTTCAAGCATGAATCATTGTTGGTAATATGTCACAGTCCACTTTTGCCCTCTTTGTGATTTTCCATTGCCCTCTGAAATTGTGATTCTCCTGAGATTGTGATATTCCCTGGTTTACGGACAAATAGCAGCGACAGGAATGTAGCAGTGACAGGACTATAGCAATGATGAAAAGGTGGTCTTTTACCACAAGGAGAACTTAAGATAGTCTTATGGTGCAGCGCTGTCAGATTGCCACCTCCTCTTCAACTTTGAGTCCAGCCTCTCCATCTGTATAGCACCTGTCTAAGACAGGGAGCCTGCTGAATTAGAATACCAGGAGGCAAACTGGGGCAACATGCATTCTTAATCTATTGGACATGAATTGTTAGGTCATCTCTTGAATTACTGCATTTCAATGAGAAATCCCTGTAATGTTTCAGAGTATGATGTAGTCATGATAATGGTATTGATAGGCCATCCTGAATAAGAAGAAAAAGACAAGGCAGAAATAGAATTGTGAACATAAGACTACTTTGGCAGCACAGGGGTTCTTAACCTGGGGTCTGTGGATAGATTTTAGGAAGTCTGTGAACTTAGATGGGAAGAGAACAACATCTTTATTTTCATTAACTTCTTTTTTTTTTTTTTTTGGAGGGGGGAAGGCTGGGCAATTGGGGTTAAGTGACTTGCCCAAGGTCACATGGCTAGTTTTTGTGTTAAGTGTCTGAGGCCATATTTGAACTTGGGTCCTCCTGACTAAAGGTCAGTGCTCTATTCACTGTCCCACCTAGCCACCTCCTTTCATTAACTTCTAAGTGAAATTTTTGCATTTTCTTTACTTTTTAATAGGCAGCAAACATTGTAAGAAGGGCTCCATCGGCATCATCATATTGCCAACCAGGTCTGTCTCACATGAAAACACACACACACACATATATTTTCTGCCATAGAAAATGTATTCTTAAACAAAGCAAGATGGGCTGTTAATCCTGACTTGCTAATTCATTCATGAAAATTGATTTTTTTTTTCAAAAATAAAAATGCAGCTTTTAGTAATAGAAAATTTACTTATCATACACTGTTATTATATATTAAGCAATTTTGGGATACTGCAATAAGAAATCACTGATCACTTAGATCTTGAGCTATAGGTTGCCATCATTAAGCATATAGAAAATGTTTTAAAATATTTAAATTTTAAATTGACATTCCAAATTTAATTTGACTGTGTGGAATTTCAACTTCCTACTACGAATCATCTTCATAAATTTGTTTTATGCTTGTGGACAATTTGTTTTTATGCCGTTGGTCATCAATGGAGTATTTTTAGGAAAAGTAAAGAGCAGAACAGTGGCCAAAATAGAATAGAAAATGTAGGCAAAACAAAATCTGGTAGAATCCAAGTCTTTTTCTGAAAAGATCATTTCTAGAAGTTTTGTTCTGTTTGATTACCACCTTTAATCCATTTCCCCCAGGCCTTATTATTATTATTATTATTATTATTATTATTTTGTTCTTGACCTTCTACACATACTCCTAAAGGGAAAAGCATGGAAAGGACTTTAGGCTGAAGAAATACTTATTTCTTAATATTTTCAATTTAATTAGAAAGAAAGTTTTTAATATGCTTCTACACTCCCATTCCAAGGTAAGGTTTTTTCTATCAAGCTCCTCATTTATTAAAATGAAAATGAAAAAGAGGTAAATATTTGGGGAAGGATTAGTGACTAAATAAGCAATAGCAAGGATGTGGATGAGTTTAAAAAAATATTTACCAGGCTAATTTCAGTGTTGATTTTTAAAGACAAGGAGTAGATATATGAATAAGGTCTTCTCAAAGATTAATTGCTCCTTCATATGATGAATCTGAGGTTATTTCCTAAGATAAAACTAAAGGGATTTTTTCCTCCCACTAGAGGGCATTATTTAATATTCACTGTTATCTAAGAGAAATTTGACAAAATACGTTTCCAAAGATCCAATATCCCGTTTTTTTCTTTATTTTTAGAAGTCTTTTCTTTTTAAATTTTGAAGTCCAAATTCTCTCCCTTCTCTACCTGACAAGCCGAGCAATGTGCTATCAATTAGACTTGTGAATCATGCAAAACATATTCCCGTACTAGCCATATTGCAAAAACTAAACATAGTGAGAAAATTTTATGTCAGTTTGCCCTCAGTTTATCAGGTCTCTCTTTGGAGGTAGATAGCATTTTCATCATGAGTCCTTTGGGATTAATTGTCTTAGATCAGAGTAGCCAAGTCTTTCAGTTGATCATCATTACAACATTGCTATTTCTGTGCATAATGAGCTCCTCGTTTTTTTCACTTCACTTCCCATCAGTTTTTATATAGGTCTTGCTAGGTTTTTCTGAAACACCCTGTTGGTCATTTCTTATTGCACAATAGTACTTCATCACAATTGTATGCCACAGTTTGTCAGCCATTGCCCAACTGATGAGCATCCCTTTGATTTCCAATTCTTTGGCACTACAAAAAGAGCTGCTACAAATATGTTTGTACATATAAGTCCTTTTTTCTTTGATCAAAAATTATTTGATCAAAAATTCAGTTACCTAAAAAAAAATGGAAGAATTTTTTTTTAATACTTCTGGAGGCTGAAGGTTGAATGATGTGCCATGTTTTAACTTTCTGTATGTTTGAGTCTGGAAAGTGAAATTTTAGTTGTTGTTTTTTTTAAATTCTCAAAAAGGACTAACAAAGCACACTTTAGTTGTTGTTTTTTTAATTTATTTAGTTCCCCGATTAATATTAATATTATCCTTTCAGAAGAATTTGCCTTTGTTCTCCCTACAAAATTTCTCTGAATAGCATAGAAATACATACCCTAGGAACATTAGCTGCTCATTGGTCAGCAGGACTCTTTCTGCCTGTTATAGATATCATTTCCAATTTGTTTCTCAGTGAAAAAAGAAATCTGAGTTTACCTCAGAAACTTTGATGTGGTTATTAAACCCAGAATTCCCTTCTCACTTTGTGGAGAGGTTAAATTATGCTGTTACACCTCTACCTAAAATAGAATTTAAATACAGGTGTGGGAGTGCTTCCTTCATGGAGCAGGAGGAAGCAAGGAGTCCAGCAGCATTCTGTGTTCTGTTGCCAGCTCTGCCACATGATGAAGGCCTCTGTTTATCAGCTCTGTTTCCTGCTTATGCCCAAGTGATCAGGTGAAATGGCAGGCCGTGAGAGAGAGTAATAAATTGCCTTGGTGAGTAGCCAGAAACAAAATTTTGTAAAAGTTAAATGAAAAGCATAGCCTTAGAAATAAGGAAACTTTTTTAAAAAGTTACTTGGACAGTGACGATGACAGCCCTGGTTCAATTTATCAACAGTTGCCACTATTAGAAAAAAATGTGACTGATCTGGTCTAGTTTGGGGTTTTTTGCCTGAAGTTATAAAATGTTGTAATGGCACAGATAGCATCCTACCTTGGAATGCCACACTTCATTCTTTGTTATACTGATTTACCTTGAGTAAAATTACAAAAGCATTTGTCTGTTCTCAGTTATCTGATAGAATGTGTATATCATCATCATCTTCATCATCATGCTTTCAGCCTAGTTTTGACAACATCCATTGACTTAGGGACTTTGTGGATGTCATTTTATTTGCCCTTGAAAGTATATGCAGGACCCCACCCCACCCTCCTTCCCTTGGAGGCACCATCCTGGTGTCTCTTCTGTGAAGGGACAACTGAGAAGACTCGACATGACTCATGAAAAGCCAAAGAAGGAGTCAGATCTAACTAATTGGAAAAATATCAATTGCTCATGGCTGGGTCGAGCTAATATAATAAAAATGACAATTTTACCCAAACTAAATTATATATTTAGTGCCATACCAATCAATTTACAAAAAAAAAATACTTTATAGAGTTAGACAAAATAGTAACAAAATGTATTTGGAAAAACAAACAGTCTAGACTATCAAGGGAATTAATGAAAAGAAATGCTAGGGAAGGTGGACTAGCTATGCCAGATTTTAATCTGTATTATACAGCAGGAGTCATCAAAACTGCTTGGTACTGGCAGAGGAGTAGAGTAGTGGATCAATGGAATAGATTGGGTGCACGAGATCGAGCAGTTAATGAGTAATCAATTGTTTGATAAACCCAAAGACCCCAGGTTTGGGATAAGAATGCACTATTTGACAAAAACTGCTGGGAAAACTGGAATATAGTATGGCAGAAACTGGGCATAGACCATTATCTAACACCATATACCAAAATCAAGTCTAAATGAGTGCATGATCTAGGTGTAAGGATGATACTGTAAGCAATCTGGGAAAGCAAGGAATAGTTTACCTGTCAGATTTGTGGAGAGGGAAAGACTTTAGGATCAAACAAGAACTAGAGAGCATTATAAAATGCAAAGTGGATAATTTTGATTACATTAAATTGAAAAGTTTCTGTACAAACAAAGCCAATGTAACCAAGAACAAGAGGGAGGTGGGAAATTGGGAAAGAATTTTTACAACCTATGTCTCTGATAAAGGACTCATCTCTAAAATTTATAGAGAATTGAGTCAAATCTATAAGAATACAAGTCATTCCCCAATTGATAAATGGTCAAAGGATATGAACAGGCAGTTTTCAGAGAAAGAAATTAAAGATATCTATAAGCATATGAAGAAATGCTCTAAATCACTATTGGATTAGAGAAATGCAAATCAAAACAACTCTGAGGTACCACATCTCTCCAGTCAGATTGGCTAAGATGACAAAACAGGAAAATGACAAATGCTGGAGAGGATGTGGACAAATTGGAACACTAATGCATTGCTGGTGGAGTTGTGAACTTTTCCAACCATTCTGGAGAGCAATCTGGAATTATACCCAAAGGGCTATAAATAATTTCATACCCTTTGACCCAGCAATACCACTTCTAGGGTTATATCCCAAAGAAATCATAGAAGTGGGAAGAAGGGGGGGGGGGCTAGGTAGTGCAGTGAGTAAGAGTGCCGGTCTCAAAGTAGGGATGACCTGAGATCGAATCCGGCCTCAGAAAAGGAGCACCCACACATAAATAATGACTAGCCGTGTAACCTTGAGCAAGTTACTTAACTCCAATTGCTCAAAAAAAAATTTTTTTTTAAAGTGGAAGACCCATATGTACAAAAATATTTATAGCACCTTTTTTGTGGTTGCAAAGAATTGGAAATTAAAGGGGTGTCCATCAATTGGGGAATGGCTGAACAAGTTGTGGTATATGCATGTAATGGAATACTATTGTGCTATAAGAAACAAGGAGCAGATGGACTTCATGTTTACCTGGAGAGGCTTATACAAACTGATGCTAAATGAGAAGAGTAGAACCAGGAGAAATTTGTAAATAATCACAGACACAACATGTGTGTGATGACCAACTATGACACACTGGACTCTACTCAGCAATGCGGTGATATAAGTCAATCCCAAAAGACTCATGAAGGAGAGAGATGCGACATCCAGATAAATAACTAGAAAGAACTGAGCTTGAATCCTGATGGAAGCAAATTAATTGATATTTTTCTTTTCGTTGTTTGGTTTCATTTCCTCTTTACCGTTTTTCATTCCATCTAGTACACCTTTGTAACCTGACTAATGCCTAATGTGAAAGTATTTGCAGATCCTATACTGGACTATATGCCATTGTGGGGGGTGGAGGGAGGGAGGGAAGAGAAATTTGAAACTCAAGGAACTATGGAATTGAATCTTGTAAAGTAAAAATAAACAAATAAATTTTTTTTAAAAGTATATGAGACCACTACACAGAAAAAGCTAATGGAGAATTTTTAAACCTTTTTTGTGGAATGGACCCTACTGACAAACTGGTGAGGCCTGTGGACTCCTTCTCTGACTAATATTTTTAAATGAATAAAAGAGGAAACCAATTATATCAGTTCGCATATTCCAGCTTAAGGAAATCTGTTTTAAATCAGACCAATCACTGAGGAAAGAAAGATGTGATCCAGAAAGCTAACTTTAGGAAAGAACAGTTCAATTCACATTATGGTGTTGAGAAGACAAGAGTATATGTACTGTAACTACACTGGCTACTTTTCTTTCCAAGGAAATTCTTTGTATTTGTTCCATTTGAAAGAGCTGCAGATTTGTAGATAATAAGATTATTGATTTAGAATGGAAGGGGACAAGGGAGGTCATCTTGTACAATCTCCTTATTCTACAGAGAAGGAAACTGAGGCCCAGAGAGTTTAAGTGACTTGCTTAAGGTCTCAGGTTGTAAAATTTCAGAGCTAGGATTGGAATCTAGTTCCTCCACTTCTAAATCCAGTGTCATTACTATTGTACTATTGTGTATCTTTACATCATTCCCTTCCTACAAGAAGATAATGAGTATATATGAGTTGGTTTTTTTCTTGTAGATGGAATGGGATGTATACCATACATATTGCCTATCCCTTTCAAATTTTAATATTTCAAATTTCAATATTTCAAACAGTGCTCTGCTGTTAAGTTTGCGGTTATTTTTTTCCTTTATCAAATTAAAAGGTTGTACTAGAGCAGGAATTCCTTTTTTTTTTTTTTTGGAGGTAGGAAGGCAGGGCAGTTGGGGTTAAGTGACTTGCCCAAGGTCACACAGCTAGTTAAGTTTCAACTGTCTGAGGCCAGATTTGAACTTGGGTCCTCCTAACTCCAGGGTTGGTGCTCTCTGCTATGCCACCTAGCTGCCTCTAGAGCAGGAATTCTTAACCATTTTAGTGTTTACTGCCCCTTTGGCAATCTGGTGAAACCTGTGGATCCCTTCTCAATAAATTTTTAAGTGCATAAAGTAAAATATGTGCAATTACAAAGGAAAGAAATTATATTGAAATATAGTTATTTGGAGTTTAAAACTAGCTCACCAATCCTAAATTAAGAACCCCTGAACTAGATTATCTGAGATCCATTCCAGCACACTCTGTGAATCTTTTTGTTCCGATCAATATGAATTGTCCTCAAAAGGAATGAACTCACACTTTTGGTCTGCTAAGTTCTATGCTCTAAATGTGCTAACTATCCCCACTTTTCTCATATTCTAATACGGCTCCAGCTGAAACTAAATGATGCTCCAGCTCACAGGAAGCTGTGAAGTCATTGATTTGGAAGCTGCCTCCAGTGATGGAAGTTGCAGCCCATCCTGTGAAAGTCTTGTCTGTTCTCACATGAGTTCTCTACGAGGGATCTGCTTTTTGCTGGAGGCCTTCCTTGCTTTCTCCTGATGTTTCAGGGACACCAGTGGAGCACTCTTACTGCCTACTTATCATCCCTGACCCTTGTCACATGACCAATCTATCTTCCTATCATACGTTTACTTTATTACATCTTTCACTCCTGTTTTTGAAGTCCCTTTTTTTATTATATATTGTGAACCACTAATAAGAAATTCCGGAATGTTTGTATAGATAAATAAAGCATATAAAAGAAGATAATTACAAATGAAATTAGGTTGGAAATCACAGCTCAGTTTAAAACACAATAGCAGAGTTCAAAACTTAGAAGACACAATAGATAATCCCCTTAAAGAAGTAAAGACTAATACAGGGAATAACAAATCTGAAACACAGCAGTGGAAATGCCATCATTAATGGAAGAAATTTTGTTCAAAGAAACAAAAAGTTTTTTTTTAATATATAAATTTTAGACAAATCCAACCAACTAACTTAAGGAACAGGTGCACGGAGATAATGTGAGGATTATAGGTCTTACAGAAGGGCATGACAAAGTGAAGAAGGAAAAAACAACCCTGAATATTATGCCACAGGAAAAATACAAGAAAATTGCAAAGATCCACAATTCAACAGAAAATAACCCCATCCTTGAAACTCCCAAGACCTGTAGTAATCATTTCACAATTTCAACAGCAGACATTATAACCAGCCAAGAGGAAGACTTTCAAATATGAAGGAGCACTGATTTAAATAATTCAGGATTATTTCATAGCCATAAGACTAGAATTGTAACCTTTCCAAAAAAAAGAAGCTCAAGCTGCAACCAAAAATTGTGTTGGAGCCTAAATTGAAACTAATCATCAAAGATAAAAGGATTGACTTTAAACAAGAGAGGCATTCCTACCTAAAAACAGGTGAGCAAAATACTCAACTTGAAAATAGCACAAATAGAAATACAATCAAAGTGAATAAGTACAATTATCGAGCAAAGATTAAGGGACAAAATAAATCCTTTCATGTATACAGGCTATTGTTTTTTTTAATCAAATGCTTTATTAACTTCTAGTTTATTTCATTCATTTCTGCAAGATTTTGAGTTATGAATTTTCTCCCCGTTTTTCCCCTACCCACCACCCCAAAATATCCCTCCTCCAATCTGCTCTCTTCCATATCTTCTCCCATACCGCCTCCAACTTTCCAGTTGGGCACAGTGGATCTCTGTGCCCCAGTGCCAATACAGACTATTGTTGAAAGAAAGAAATCAAGAAAGAAGAAGGAAGGAAGGAAGGAAGGAAGGAAGGAAGGAAGGAAGGAAGGAAGGAAGGAAAGAGAAGGAAATTGAACTGAGGGGTAAACTAACAAAGAGAAATCAAGGAAAACTGAGGACCTAGGGAGGACTAAAAATTTAAGCAGAACTTGAAGAATCGGGAGCATAGAAGAACTGAACTAATATATTTCATGGATTAAGTTCCATGACCCCTTACTAGTGAATCAATACAGTTTAGTAGGAGGATAGCACAATGGGACAATGTGCAAATATGAAAAGGAAGATGAAACAGAAGGGAGCTAGAAACATATCCCCTGCCCAGTCTGTAGGGGATCCAAATAGGAATAACAGTTCTCCCTTTCATATTGCAACCTTCCTTATAACAGTTTCAATATATCATGAATTAGCATAAAAAATTAAGTGGGAATTCTTTTGAGTTTTGTGGAAGCCACAGACAACAGAGAGCCAGCCAGCAGATGACACAGGAAAAATTTTAAAACTCAGAAATGCATAAAATATATTGTATATTATCAACTCAAATTTAAAATAAGGTACTATAAACACCACGTAAAAGAAAAAGAAAAAAAACAGACTTCTCTGGTACAAAAGGAGGGACAAAAAATTTTACATGGATTTTCCAGAACACAGGGGCACTGTGGCCCTAACCCTTGCAATGTGGAAGGGCTAACTGTAGTTGATTTATGTAATCTCATAATTAGAATTGAAGCTGTGAGGAAAAAAGGATAAAGGTATAAGGGAAGGGGAAAGGATTCTGGGAAAATAGTGGAGTAGGTCAGAAAATTATAAGAACTCCAGGTTTCCCCCATAAACAAGATCAAATAATTCCTCAGGGTGAGCATAGAGCAGTTAAAAATAAACAAGAGTTGGGGCAGAACAGTGTTCTTCCTGGGACAATTGAAGAAGATATGAAGAAAAATCCCAGGATGAGGTTTGGTCCCTGTGAAGAATAAACACCTCTAGGCTAGTTCTGCTTAATGGGATCAGCTGGGTTGGGAGGATGCCTCAGCCTCAGCCACAAGAAGGTTTACCCCCAAAACAGTGAAGAGAGTTGGGATATGAGCTGGGGGAAGATCAAGGGAACCTCTACTGACAAGGAACACCAGCCCTGGTTGTTTTGTGCTGTGCAGACTTGGCCTTGGGAGAGAAGGAACCAGTACATGCCCAGTGAGTGTAGAAGCAGTGGGGCAAGAATACTGTTGGCTATGGGCCAGGAGTCTTTATTTCAGTTCCAGGCCAGAGGAGAGAACTGAAAGAAGATATGAGGCCAGAGGCCTCCCCCATGCCCCAGGACAAAAGGTGATTACAAAAAATAAGCTCCTCCAAATTAAAAAAGAAAAATGAAAGAAAAGAAATTGAAAAAAAAAAAAAGAAAAAAGTCACATGGCTAGTAAGTGTGTCAAGGATTTGAATTCAGGGCCTCCTGACTCCAGGACCAGTGCTCTATTCACTTCGCCACCTAGCCACCCCATGATTTTAAAAAGTTAAACCATTTAGGAACAGGTAAAAAGAGTAATTATTTTATGCAAATGATCTATACAGATCTATAGCAGAGTAGGAAGTCGACCTGCACAGGGAGGGCCATGTTATGCCTTTGGCCCTATAAAGAGAAGGGAGAAAGTCAGAAGTAGCAGTGAAAGCTTGCAGGTTCCCAGCCTGTCACAAAGGTGCTGGAATAACAACACTCAATATCCCCAATATAATAGCAACATGACCAGCCTAGCCCTGCCCTCCAGAAGTATGGCAGAGCCCATCTGAAACATCAAATCCAAAGTCAGGAAGTAGACTAGACAAATGGGCCAACAAAAAAAGCTCACATAAAGAGCTATTATGGTGGCAGGGAAGCTCAAGACATAAACCCAGATGAAGGGAATGACTCCAAAACATCTACCAAAAAAAAAATGCCACATAGCTTGGGTAAAAATTCCACTAGAATTCCTGTAAAAGATGAAATAAGAGTTTTAAAATGCTTTTATAAATGAAAGTGCTTGAGAGAAAAAGCAAAAAAGAATTAGGGAATTCTACATTTTGGCACAAGAGAAAATACCTGAAAATTAGAATGGACTAATTAGAAACCAATGACTCTATAAGGAATAAGAAATATTAAAACAAAGTAAAAAAACTGAAAATAAGGAGGAAGGTATAAGGTATCTCATAGCAAAAAAAACCAATTTCCCTAGAAAACAGAAGAAATGTAGGAATCACTGGACTATTGGAATGCCATGATGAAAAGAAAAAAAGACTAGGCATCCTTTTTCAAGAAATGTTAGAAAAAAATTACTCAAATTTCTTAGAGTTAGAGGGCAAAATGGAAATAGAATTTACTGGTTACCCCCTGAAAAAAAAAAACCACTACAAAATGAAAACTCCTGGGAACATCATAGCTAAAATTCAGAGTTCCCAAATAAAAAAAAATATTCTATGCAAGAATGAGACAATTTTATTTTGGGGTATGACCAATGTGAAAAGTTGCTTTAATTGACAATACACATTTATTTTTCATGTTCTCAGTTGTAGGTAAAGGTTCTGGTGGGAAGGTATGGCAAATTTTGGCTAATTAAAACAAATAAAATATTTAAATTAAAAACAAAGACTTTTCTCCTAAGCATAACTGTGGTAAGGACTCTCCTTCCTTTCTCCTTAACTTTTTAAGATGATTTGACCTTTTATATTCAGGTCACATATATTTGGAGCTTAGTGTGAAATACAGTGTTAGATATTAGACTACACATATTTTCTTTCAGATTTCTTTCCTATTTTCCCAGAAATTTTTGTTGAATAGGGAATCTTTATCCAATAGTTGGTGTCCTTGGGTTTATCAAAAAGCATTCTACTATGTTTATTTGCTTCTGGATCTTGAATTCTTCTGCTCTACCACTTGAGTATCTCTGACAAAAAAAAAAGAAATTAAGGCTAGTTTGATAGGATGTTTTCTTGATGTAGCCATACTGACTTTGTGATCACTAATTCCTTTTCTAGATGTTCACTATGTATTTAATAATATTTTCTAGAATTTTCCAAGACTCACTGGCCTATGTAATGCATACCCTCTATTTCCTTTTCTTTTTTTTGAAAATCAGCCTTGTGTCATTTATCATGCTTGTCAGTGACGTGGATTAAAGTATAGCTTACATGCCTATCAAATTATATAAAACTATAAGGGATAGCTAACCCACTGAACATTCAAAAATATGCTGACAGGCTAGAACATCAAAACTGAATTGAATTTGATACAATTTATTGAGTTATAAAAATCAAGGTCAAAAGTGTATGCTGGGGGAGGCAGAGTAAGACAGAATTTCATCAGAATTTCAGTGGACTTTAAAGTCAATATGAGTCAGCAGTGTGACATCCAAGAAAGTGATTTTAGGTCATGTTAAGAAAAGAATAGCATCTGGGAATAACAAGGTGATATTATTATTGTTCATCATCCTGCTGAAGACTACATTTGGAGTATTGTGTTCAATTCTAGGTGCCAATTTTTTACTTTTTATTTCTTGTGTATTTTTAAAAAATAAATGTTATTCATGCCCTTTATTTTTACATCATGGTTATTTCTGGATGTTTCCTGCCCTTCTCTCTTCTCCCAATGAAATCTATCTTATAACAAAGATAAGCCCTGATTTCATGTGGTACTTAATCTGAGGGCCACAATTTAATTGCAGCAATAGAAACTGGGCTCAAATCCTGACTCTGCCCAGATGTTTAAAAGACATCTTGATATCTATGTGACCTTGGGCAAGTCACTTAACCTCTTTGCTCCA
>WOXC01000595.1:0-277889 GCA_011680675.1 Gymnobelideus leadbeateri
ATACACTCCTTCCAGCTATTCCAGGACCTCCCATTTTAGAGACTATATTCCAGAGGATGTTACACATAATGTTGTGCTGATTGTGCCAAGTCCTAGAACATTATGGGATCTCCTTGATGGGATCCATGTAATCCAAAAGAGATCAGTCTAATACTATTCAGAGGGACAACTATAAATGGATGAAAAAAATACTTATTTTCCAAGTGATGGCAACATGTGGTTGTATGGACAAATCTTTGAGTAACCATTTGGGATGGGCATTGCAAGTGGATAGGCCCATTTGGAGCCCAGAACTGAATAGGAGAAATAGAGCAGGGTGAATGAAATTTAGGACCATCTAGAGTCTGATCTCAAAAGTGGGAGATCCTGGAATAATTGGAAGGAGTGTGTGATCAACAATTTGCAGATGGAAAGTTTAATTGCATCTCACCCATCTCACAAAAGTTAATTATGAACTTTTCCCAACACAGTTGCACTATCCCCATCACCCATTATGGGATTTAATATGTTAGCTGCACAGTTTTGTGTCACTGGAAAATTTCAAAGATATGCCATTCATTTTGTCTTAAGGATTGATAAAAATGTTGGCTGGAATAGGGTCTAGAGTAGATGTTTGGGGCATTTTAAGAGATCATCACTATTATACATATACTGATTGCCAATTACTCTCTTCAAAAGTTAAACCAAGGAACATGCTAACAGAAAGCAATAATGGTACAATGGAGAAAATATTGACTCAAAAATCAAAGAACGTTGGTTTAAAACTTGCCTGTAATTCCTACTAACTATGTATCTTTGAATATGTCTTGGTCTCAGTGGGCTTCAGTGTCCTCATCCATAAAATAGGGAGTTAGATTAAATGGCTTCTGAGGTGCTTTCCAGCTCTAAATATATGACCTTTTGATCTTATGGGACAATCATTTGCTAATAGTTCAAATAAGTTATTATGCAAAGTGCACATGTGATTGAGTAAACAAAGGTGTCCTTTCCCTTACTGGATCCTTCCTGGAGGTCCTGCATTCCCATAGTCCTGGATGCATAGTATCTAGGAGTTTCCTGGAGCTTACACTAGTGGTTATCTAGGTGAACCTTTAGCACCCAGTCCCTTAGACTGAATTGCTTCCAAAAGCAATTTCTGTTGTGAATTATGTATTCATAAAAGCACTGGGAGATGATCCAATCAGTATCAAACATCGATGTGCAGTGGAACATCAAGGCTTATGCCATCAAACTAAAGAAATGAAAGTTATCCAGGGGAAACAATGGTAGCTAGGGGACATATCTGTTAGGATATGATCTCTGAGTCTTGGGGTTCCATTTCCCCAGAGGCTGTCAATATTGTGCTAATTTTACTTGGTTTCAGTATCAACACAGCCTAAATTTGTGCCTTAGCGGAAGTGATAAAAAAGGAGTTCTGGGACATGGCACATTGAAAAAGGAAAAGACAGAGTTATGGAGGCAATGGTGAAAGGTGATCCTAATGTGGCTAATATGTATCCGTATTACCGGACAATTTCAGGCACATTGTAGGTGCTTAATAAATGCTTATTATTTGATTAGTATCTGTCTGTAGAACTGGACTGAGCACCACCAACAAAGTGATCTGACACAGCATGGACACACTTTAAGATTAACACTTGGAAGAAGAAAAGGATACTCTCGGTGACCAAGAGTTCACTTATGAGTCTAATATGTGAACTTCAGATCACATTTTTCATTATGACAATAAATGGTAATTAGGTCCATAGTTCAAACCATAAGAGTCAATTTAACCTATGATACACAAAATATTGTATATTTATAATTAAAATAGTATAAAAATAATGCCATTAGAGATACCTTTTTCATTTAAACATCATAAAATATATTTAAAGTTATAAAGCACTTTTTAAACAGATACATAGACCATGCCATCTTTAAACTAATGTCTATTTCCTAAATTCACAAATATGTCACTGCAACCCTGGAGAGGACTGCAAAGGGGATATCTTGATTGCATGGAGAGTTGGATACTTTGCAAAGGGGAGATGCCTTTTTTTATTCTCCATCCAATTTGGGACCTGTAGTACCCACTGCTCTAGCTTCAAGAAAAGCCTAGTCACAATCTGTCCTCTGAAGTGGAATAGAAATGAGGAGAATGATTACCAAAAACCTTCCAGTCTCTTATCCAAGACAACATAAAGAGAAGACAAGTTCATCTAACTCATATAGCTATCCATAATGTTTACAAAGCCATCTGTCAAATGATGTAGTTGTTTATTAAGGAAAATCTGTTTCTGCAAGTGAAATTTACCTACTGAACTGGCTTCAGTAGTACAATTAAGCTAGAGAAAGTTAGAGCAGTAGTACTGATGAAGGAAGGAGAAGAACAAAGATGCCAGAGCAGTGACTGGGAAAGCAGGAAGGGAAGGATGGAAGAAGGAAATCACTGTTGTCCCTGACTGTACTGAGATATTCCAGGAAACTTTTCAAGAAGGTCAACTACAACCTTCTGTAAAACGATCAAGGAGGATGAAGGAGTGAGTCGATAAAAATTTACTGAGCATGTATGTGCCAGGCACTAAGCTAAGTGCTAAGGATGTGAGAAGAATAAGAAATAGAAAAAAAGAAAAGCAGTCCAAAAAAAATAAAAAGTAAAGCAATACATTCCCTCAAGGAGTTTATAATCTAATGAGAGGAGGCAATACATGAAAGGAAGCTGAAAGAAGAGGGGTTGATGAAGGGTACCTGGCATAGGGACATGTTGTTTGTGAAGTCAAAACCAAGCAGAGCAGCTGGTGGGAAATGAAAGAAGTATCTATAAAGTCCTTGAGGGGTATCTTAAGCAGGGTAAAATGCCCATGTGGTTACCCTTAATTACAATGAACCATTGCTCTGTGGCTATCAGTCCCCTTTCAAAGAAAAGGTGTTTTATGTATTCTATATATTTCAGTCAAATATGATGGTTTTGTAAGAAGATAATGCTTCTCTTTTCCATAGGAAGAACCTTTGACAGACCAACTTGAACAAGTTGTGGGGTCATAAGTGATCTTATACCACAAGGGAGGTGGGATTGGGAAACAGATCCTGAGAGACTGAACATCCTGAGAACCTAAATGACATAAATCACTAATCATGGGTCATAGGATATAGATCTGTAAGGGAATTAAAAACCGTCTGTTCTTTCCTTTTCATTTTATAGATGAAGAAATTAAACCCTAAGAGACTAAGGGATGGCTAAATTAATTCAAACAGGAAGTAAGTAGCAGAGTTGGAATTCAAACTCATGTCCTCTCGCTCCAAATCCAATGTTCTTTCTAATATGGCAAACTATCTTAATTTTCCTAGGAAAATACTGCTGGTGTTCCAGCCCAAGTCATTCACTTTGGCTGAAAAGTTAAGAGCTAAAAATTAAGAGTTAAATAGAGTATAAAGCCCATATATTAAAGAGAGGATTGGGCTACCTTATTCTGGGGAACAGATCTGGAAGGCTGAGTCAGAATATAGGAAGTTACTAGTCTTGTTCCCAGGCAACTAGGTGGCACAGTGGATAGGACGCCAGCCATGGAGTCAGGAAGACTCATCTTCCTGAGTTCAAATCTGGCCTCAGACACATTCTAGTTGTGTGGCCCTAGGCAAGTCACTTAGCCCTATTTGCCTCTGTTCCTCATCTATAAAATGAGCTGGAAAAGGAAATGGCAAACTATTCCAGTGTCTTTGCCAAGAAAACTCCAAATGGGGTCACAGAGTCAGAAACAACTGAAAAGGACTTGTTCCCACTAAATATTTACATGAAAGACTAGAGTTAATTTTTAAGAGCTCTATAACCAGAGTTTAGCACAATGTCTGGCACATAATAGGTGTTTAAGGAAAAAAAATACACACACACACACACACACACACACAAACTGCAACTTTTTCTTTTGATGTTTTAATATTTTTAGGAGAAAGCATGAATATACTCTCTAAAGAACCTCTTAGAAATATCATGTTTTAATTTCAGAGGCAGCAAGGCAGGTCCAAAATCCTTCTATGAAAACCCTTACCCCCCTTCTTCAGGTAGATGAGAGGAAGCAAGAACAAAAGAAAAAATGGTGGCTGTAGGACAATGGTATGGAGGGACCAGAGAGTCCAGTCCAAGAGCCTTAATGGAAGAAAAGTAGGGATAACTGAATCACAATAGGTCAGTAACACTATCATTTGATGGAATAGGGGGAAAAAGTAGAGGAAGAAGGGAAGAAAATTTGATATTTACAGAGGTAAAATTTGCAGAGGTGCCCAAAAATGACTAAAAAGAAATGACTAGAAGGAGGGGAGCTGGGGGCAAGGAGGGAAAGTGAGTTCATTTTGGTGATACAATGAAGAAGTGATTCTCAGAGATAGCACAAGCTGGTCTACATAAGTCAGTGATTGTCTATATTGATATCTCCCTTGAAAAGTAAAATTGTAATGGACTCATTAGTCTATTTCCAATGAAAAATATAAAATAAGTACTTCTCAAATAATGTTCTCTCTTACCTTAATGGGGTTTCTATAGAGTGACCGACCTCCAGATGATGGGAAGGACATGGCAATAACATTATCTGAAAATAAAAAGAGATTGCTCCTATTAAGAAATCATTAAAATGATGAAATAATAAGATTCTCAAACACACATATATACATATTTAATATGTATTTACAGTCAGATCACTTATGTTCAGAAGCCCCTTTTCTAGTAGAAAGTTTCTTTTAGGCAATTAAGAGGCACAGAATAGAAACAAATCAACATCATGACCAGACATGGCCTAAGATTCAGATAAATTTGTGGAGTAGGATGATCATTTAGCTCCATGAGTTTCAAGGGCCATCTAATTCTAATTGCTTTCCCTAGTTGAGGCTATCTGAAAAAGGATTTGTATCTGCTTTTATCTGAAGTAACCTTGTGAGGGGAAGGGGCTTAGACTAACAGTAATGTTTGTCCCCAAGGACCTTTGGAAGACCAAGTCAGAGCTCGGCTTCTATAACGGTTTTGGTAACTTTCCTTAAACCTTCTGAGATTGTCTCCAATTTATCCTGTATGTACTTCTTCGTCCATGTTCTCTCCCCCATTTTGTTGTGAGCTTCTTGAGAAAAGGGACTGGGTTTTTGCTTCTTTGTTTTCCTAGCACATAGCAGGTGCTTAATAAATGTTTTTTGACGACTTCCACTGATCTAGAAACTTCACAAAACAGTGACCAAAATTCCTGGGAAGTCCTCGAACTGATGAAGTCTTTCTGGGGTCCCTGGGGCCAATCAGACTTTTACAGACCCCATTCTAGACTGGACTATTCTTAACCCAAATTTAGAAAATTTGAAAGACAACAGATCAGCTTTGAAAATGTTATCAATTGGACATCCATTCAACTTGCTTTAATGAAACCCAAGCCCTGATAAGTAAGGTAAATCTCAGAAAAGATGTGATAGATTGGGCCCCTATTTTATTACAATCAATATTAATCAATTTGATATTACACAGGTGATCCCACAGAGTGAGGCCTCTGATAGTAGTTCTGAGTAGTGAATTACAGATTGTAAATTCACTTGCTTAATCATAGTAAGCTAATTAGAGGACCTCCCACCCTTGTTTTTCCTTCTTATGGTGACCAAGCCCAGTGTGGCAAAGGTGACTCAATTTCATGGAAAGTCCCCCAGATATTTTTGCTACCCTTCCATCCTTTGTCACTCTTCTATTGCCCAACATGGGGAGATGATCATGAGCATATAAACAATGAGTAACCCTGGTTGCCCACCTGTGGCTTGCCTTTCTACCAACCCATGAGTATGCCCATCCACATGGTAGGATCTCCCAAATGGTCAAGACAGGTCTATTAAGGTCTGCTCACTAGCCTATTTGCCAACCAGTGGAATTCTATATTTTGTGTAGACCCTCCTAGAGGGTCAAGGGCAAGGTCTATCGACCAATACAACTATATTTCTGGTCTGTTCCACCCATATTGTTCAGGTATCAAGCACTATAAAACTAAGGCCAGGAAGGAAGGGGGCATTTCAGATTATGAGGAAGATCTGAGGTCCACTTGATTAGAGGGAACCATGGACCCTTTAATAATATGCCATTGGCTCAGAACTCTGCCTAGTGTTTTTTCTTTCAGATTGGACAATTATAATCCCCACAAAGACTAAGAAGAATTCCCTTCCTAAAGTTTCCAAAACATGTTTGACAGTCAAATATCTTCTGACTGAGAGATGATAAAAATAATAGCATTGATTCCCCCTTTCCACTCTAACACTACCATCATTCTCTCACTCTTGCATATATGTATATTCTCTCACCCATTTCCATTCTATATTTGCAAGAGTGGAAGAGAAACTCAGTAAGAACTAGAAGAAAAGTTTTCTGGATACAAAATGTTTTAAAAAAGCAATATGGTTTGGATTAAACCAAGGCAAAATATAAACTGAATTATTGACAAGGGAACAATTTTTTTTAAGTTAGCACATGCAAACCAACAAGCCATCGTAGATAATTTTATCAAGCTGCACAGACCAGTAATGTAAGTGAGGTCCAGGTCAAATCCATCTTTCCTATAGCGTCTTTTGTTTTCTGAAACCTTGGAGAGAAAAACGACAGATTTAAGTATTTGCCAACCTAAAAATAAAGAACATATATAATATTACCTTGATATCTGTCATCATTGCAAGTACCTCCCAGGAGACAGCTAAGTAACACAATGGATGGAATTAGGAAGACCTAAATTCAAATCCAGCCTCATGCAAGTAATAGCTGTGTGACTTTGAACAAGTCACTTAACTTTTTGCTTTTTATAGAGCAAAAGTGCAAACTTATGTTTGCCTCAGTTTCCTCAGCTGTAAAACAGGGATAACAGCCCCTATCTCCTAGGGCTATTGTGAAGATCAAATGAGGTAATTTTTGTAAAGGGCTTAGCACAGTTTCTGACTCACAGCAGGCACTATATACATGGTCTCACTATAATAACAGACATACTTCAAAATCCAAAGAGGGCTTACCCACTTACCAACTTTCTAGCAGCTTTTTCAATTTTTCTTTTTGCACTGGCCAGCTGAAACACTTTTAACAGGACAAAAAGTCTTAAAGCTTTAACGAAAAATGTCAACCTAACAACAAACACAAAAAGAAACAATTTTGTTTCGGAACTTGCAGTTATTGGCAAGAAAGAGTCAAAAGTTGAAGTTCAGTTTTTACTTAATCTGCTTCCACCTAGGGGGACTCAGGAATCCTCCCTCAGGTAGGAGAGCTGCTGGACCTGGGCATTGTTTTTCAGAAGTTTCAGCATTCTCGGTACATATTTATCAGTGACAACATTGACTCCAGAACCATATTAAGCCATTAGAAATTGAAGTTGAGATGTCCAGATTAGGAAATAATATAGGACCAAAGGCCTCAGTTTCTTTTCCAACTTTGGAATTTATTAACTATGGGACCTTCAGAAGCTCATTTAACTTCCATCAGCTTCAATTTCTTTCTATGTAAAATATTGGGGGAAAATCATACCTGCCCTCCATAACTCACAGTTATTGTGAGGATCAAATGAGATCAAGGATGGGAAAAGCACTTTGTCAACCACTAGTGACAATAAGAACAATGCTGTGTCCAAGCCAGGGATATACGAGTTGGGGATGTTGGAACTGAACCTTGACCTGCCTTGATTGCAGAAATGGAATGTTGTGAACAGTAAACAATTAATGAACAAACAAAAAGTTCCATAGGTGCCAGACACTAGGAATATTATTTTTCAACCCTTAGATTTGCTTTATTCATTGATCCATTTTTTCTATAACAAATATGTCTGAAATAATCTATAATAAAATTATTTACAATGTTTCCAAAGGAGAGGGGTTATTTCTGCCCCCCCAATACAGCTACTCACAGAGTGCTTCCACTGCACTGGGTATATTTATAAAAAGCAGAAAGGACAATCTCTGCTCCAAGGAGTTTACATTCTAAGGTGGGGAAGACAATACATAAAAGGGAGGTAGAAAGCAGGGGAAATGGGGGTTGGGGAGGAATACAGAATCACAAAATCTCAGAGATGGAATGGGCCTCAGTAGCATCCCTGACAAGTGATTAATTACCCAGGATCTGCTTTTAAGACTTCTAGTCAGTCAGGTGCTCTCACTATGTATTATGTACTAAATGCTAAGGATACAGAAAAAAAGAGAGAAGCTCATAGTCCTTGAGGAGACAATATACAAATAAGTGGACGTATGCCATATATACAGTGAAAATAGAAGGTAGTCTTGGAGGGACAGAATTGGGGGAGGTTGGGGAAATGCCATATGAAGGTCTACTACAGAAAGTAGGGTTTGAGCCGGGAGTGGGAGGTGACAGGGGAAAGCAATCCAGGTAGGGAGGTCAGCCAATGTAAGTGCATGGAGTGAGGAGGTGGTGGGAGAGTCAAGTGTGAGGAATAGTAGGCCCAAGCAGCTGAATTGAAGAGTTCATGGAAGGATATAAGGTATACTCTGGAAGTGAAGACTAGAAAGACAGGAAGGGGTCAGGTTATGAAGGATTTTAAGTGGCAAATAAAGGATTTTATATTTGAGCCGAAATGGAATAGGAACCACTGGAATTATTAAATTGGGGTGGGGAGTGATATGGTCAGACCTATAATTAAGGAAAATAACTTTGGCAGCTGAGTGGAAATTGGATCAGAATGGGGAGAAATTTGGGTCAGAGAGACCAACCAGGTTATTGCTACAGTCCAGGTGTGAAGAAATGTGCAGTATGTATACAGTGTCTGGAATGTAGTAGGTGCTTGATAAATTCTTATTGATGCAAGTATTTTCTGAAACAATGTAGTTCATTATCTATGTGTGCCTGCCCATCCTTTGTAATTTTCTTTTCTTTTTGGAGGGCAATTGGGGTTAAGTAACTTGCCCAAGGTCACACGGCTAGGTTTTTTTGTTTGTGTGTGTTAAGTGTCTGAGGCCGCATCCGAACTCAGGTCCTTCTGACTCCAGGGCCAGCGCTCTACTCACTGTGCCACCTACCCGCCCCTTTTGTAACTTTTGATTATGTGCTTTCTATCAGTTTGCCATAGGAGATCCATCCAATGTTCTAGGGGAGCTTCTCTCGACATAATGATGATCCCAATGGAGCATGTTGGGTAGTCCATTAGATATTTCTTGCTTTTGCTACAAGATTAACCAATTTTCTTTTTCCCCCATAAATTTCTTTGATGACATTCTTCATTTTACTTGTCCTGCATGATTCCTTATCTCTGCTGGGATACAGATGGCTCATGACCACAATGTAACTCTCCATTGCCTTTTGGCAAAGTTCCTTGGTGGACATAGCGTTCTCACAACTAACAGTCATAAAACCAACCCATATGAAAATTGGTTATTAAAAGATGGACCTTCATTTTCAGGGAGAAACATATGTCATTAAATTAATTTCATATTTTCCCCAAAATAATCTGGTCCACTTTCCTACTTTAACTCCTGTTCCAGATTGTTGTTTATTCGTAGTGTCTTTCTAATATATACTAATTGATTAATTATATAGGTTGTTCTTCCAGCTGTATATGACAGTCGGGAAAATAGACATTTTTCATCCACTTAGTTTTTCCCTTGTGGATAAATCATAAAACCTTTTGAATGTTTATAAATCTCACGTGGGATTCTGTGCAATGTTTTGAGGCTATCTGAAATCAGCACAATATCCTCCACAAACAAGAGACTCCCTCTTTGATTTGGATTCTGCACTGGGTCTCTTTTATAATAATGACAAACACCTTTGGTGAGCACATCTCACTATTTATTCTTCTCTTGTTAATAATCAGGGAGCATGGTAGGTGGGAAGGGCTTCAGACAAGGATATCTTTGTTGTTATATCTTTCGAAGAATCCTTATAATTTTGACATATGCACAGGGCACATATTGGTAGAGGACAGCCTTGAAGACACTGATTTGTTATTTTAAAAAATAGAATCGTTTTTTTGAGTCAACAATGAAAACATAGCTATCTTGCATTCTCTACTTTGCTTAGTCCATTGTATGCTAGTAAAGATATGATCTGCTTCAGAATGTGGTTTCCCAAACCTGCTTGTTCCTTTTGAATACTCTCATCAAGACTGTTCTCAATGTTAATATATTGTAGATAATTCTCATAAAATTTCTTTTTTTTTTAATTATACAAATGCTTTATTAACTTCTGGTTTACATCATTCATTTCCACCAGATTATGAGTTACATTTTTCCCCCATTTTTTCCCTACCCACCACCCCATAATAGCAGTCCCACTAGATATCCCCTCATCCAATCTGCTCTCTCCCATATCTTCTCCCATACCCCCTTCGACTTTGCCATTAGGGCAAGGTGAATCTCTGAGCCCCAATGCCTGGACATCTTATGAAACATTTAATTTTAAAACTTCGATTTTCAGATCCATTCCCTTTCTCCCTTGTCACCCACTCCCTCTGAGAAGATAAGCAATTCAGTATGTGTTGTACATGTATATCTATGCAAAACATTACCATAGTAGATATATTGTAAAAGACTGCTTATATTTCCCTCCCACTTGTCTCACCTCCCACCTGGTCCATTCCCTACTTTGATCCTGTCCCTCTCTGATAGTGGGTACTTCTAACCTCCCCTCTCCCCAGAATGCCCTCCCCTCCATCATCCCCCTCTCATCCCCCTTTCCCCTACTCAGGAGAGTGAGTGAGGGTAAGATATTCCATTTAGTATGTATGTGATTCTCTCCTTGAGCCAACTTCAATGAGAATATGCTTTTGCCTTTTTGCCTTCCTGTTCTTCCCCTCTCCTGCAACTACTTCCCCTTGCCTCTTCTACATGAGATAGTTTGCCCTACCCTGTCTCTCTCTATCTCCTCTTGCCACTTTCCTCTCTCACCTCTTGACTTCACCCCTTAAGAATCATCCCTTCCTTGGGGCGGCTAGGTGGCGCAGCGAGCAGAGAGCCAGCCCCAGAGCCGGAAGGACCCGAGCTCGGATCTGGCCCCAGACACCCAACACACAAACAAAAACCCAGCCACGTGAACCTGGGCAAGTCACCCAACCCCAATTGCCCTCAAAAAAAAATAATCATCCCTTCCCATCAAATTCAACCTGTGCCCTCTATCCATGTATACCTGTGAACATATGCCATGTACCCTTCTTCAATTATTTTCATAATGAGAAAGGTTTCATCAAACACAGTTATTGTTTTTCCATGTAGGACTGTAAATAGTCCAACTTTGATAAGTTCCTTTTGATTTCTTTTCCTTGATTACCTTCTCAAGCATCTCTTGCTTCTTGTGTCTGAATGTCAAATTTTCTATTCAACTCTGGTTTTTTCCTCAAGAATGCTTGAAAGTCCTCTATTCCACTGAATGACCATATTTTCCCCTGAAACAAAATACTCAGTTTTGCTGGGTAGGTGACCCTTGGGTTCATTCCCAGTTCTTTTGCCCTCTGGAATATCATATTCCATGCCCTTCGATCCCTCAGTGTAGAAGCTGCCAGGTCCTGGGCTATTCTGATTGTGTTTCCACAATATTGAAATTGTTTCTTCCTGGCTGCTTGTAGTATTTTCTCCTTGATCTGGGGATTCTGGAACCTGGCTATAATATTCCTGGGAGTTTTCTTTTTGGGATCTTTTTCAGGAGGTGATCGGTGGATTCTTTCAACCTCTATTTTGCCCTCTGGATCTAAAACATCAGGGCAATTTTCCTTGAGAATTTCTTGAAGGATGATTTCTAGGTTCTTTCTTTGATCATAGCTTTCAGGTAGTCCAATAATTTTTAAATTATCTCTCCTGGATCTATTTTCCAGGTCAGTGGTTTTTCCCATGAGATATTTCACATTGCCTTCTATTCTTTCATTTGTTTGGATCTGTTTCTTGATTTCTCATAAAGTCACTAGCTTCCATTTGCTCCAGTCTAACTCTGAAGGAATGAATCTCCTCAGTGAGCTTTTGAGATTCTTTTTCCATCTGGCAAATTTGGCTTTTTAAGGCATTCTTCTCCTCATTGCCTTTCTGAGCCTCTTTTGCCATTTGAGTTAGTCTGTTTTTAAGGTGTTATTTTCCTCATTCAGGGTGTTGACTGTCATTTCATACTTTTCTTGCATCTTTTTCATTTCTCTTCCCAAATTTTCCCCCACTTCTCTTATCTGCTTCTTAAGGTCCTCTATGGCCTGTAGCCAGCTTGTATTTTCATTTGGGGCTTTTGGTGCAGGAGTTCTGACCTCACAGTCCTCCTCCATGCTTTGAGCCTCTTTGCCCCTAAAATAGGAGTCCAATGTTGAACTTTTCTGTTTATTTTGTTTCATTTGCCTAGGCATATTGCCACTTAATTACTTGATTTTTGGGCTTGTTGCCACAGTAGGACTCTGCCACCAGACAGGGGAGCTTCCGCCCAAATGTGGGGTCTTCACAACTTCCGCCAGTTGGGTGGCCTCTGTAAAGCCTCCACCCACTCTGGCAAGTTGGATACCCACCCCAAACTTCCCCCCCAGACCACAATCCAGATCCAGGCAGTTTAAAGCAAAAGCGATTAACCCCCAGACTGATTGCTGGATCTTCCTACAGTTGGTAGACCAGGAGCTAGAGCCACTGCTGACGCTGCAAAATGGCTTCTGTGCAGCTGTTTCTTCAGCAGCTTTTTGCCCCCAGGGGAGGAAGCCACATGTTCCCCAAATACTGGTCCCAAAGTCCATATGGCACTAACCTCTCACTTTGTCCTAGGTATATCTGTGCTGATAATTCTGGAATCGCCACAATTGCTGGTGTTCTGGGGTTCCTCCAGCCTGCTGAAGGCCCGGCTGCCCTGGGGCTAAAACCGCGGACCTGGGCTCGGCTCTGCAGGCTGCGCTGTCGGTTCCCAGCGCGCTGTGCTGCCTGCTCTCAGAGCGCTGCGCTGGCCGCTCCCTGCAGGGCTGCTGGGCTGTCCTCAGCAGGAGGTTAGCTTCTCTGTGCCGTTCTGTGGGTGCTGTGGCTCCAGAAGTTGTTCGGAGCTCCCTTTCACATTGTTTGAAATTTGTGTGGGGCAGAGCACATTGGAAATGCTGTTTCTACTCCCCATAAAATTTCTTAATGTGAAAGTTTGTTCATAAAGTCTTAGATCTCAAGCCAAAAGGTCCCTCTAAGGCCAGCTAGTTCAACTTCCTCATCGTAGAATGAGGTTTGTAATTGTAAAGAATTGTAAAGAAATTGTAAACAAATAATTATTAATAACCCATGATTTGGGGAGATTCAGATTTCCCCCTTTTTCTTTTATCCTCATTCCCAGACCTTAATCTCTGAAGGTTCAGCAAACCTTTTCCTCTATCCAGACCCCCACCCAGATAGGGCAGTTATTGTGTTCTATTCAGGTTTGGGCGGGAATAAATTCTTTGACTAGATTGCCCAAGTCTGAGACTATCTTAAAAATGAAAGACTTAAAATTCAGGTTTAGCCCTGTTGAGGTTGGGGTTCAGGGGTGCTCAAGACCCCAAAATATCAACACACTGGGTCCTGCCAAATGAATTTGACGCAAGCCTTCTCTTAGCCAAAGTAAAGCAAAGTTTATTAAAGATTCACCTTAATGGGTAGACTCTTAAGGAGCCTAAGTATATGTGAAGCTTGTATTGACAAGCTGGCCAGAATAATCTGACACAGAATGAGTCTGCACTAGATTGACTTCTCCACCCTGTCATGGAGACAAGATGGACCTTATATACAGAAAGATTGTGGGAGGAGTTGGGAGTGGTCTAGAGAAGGAGTTTGGGGAGGGTCTCAAGGAGGAGTCTAAGACGGATCTTTGATGGAACTGAGGTCAGACTCCAGTAAGGAGATTAAGGGTGGAAAATAGCTGAAGGTTACCTGGAGATGACAGACAATGGAGAGCTAGGCTAGTTTAAGGGTAACGGGTTTGGGTATAGATATTTTGATAGGATCAAGTGTTGGGAAGTAGCTGGACAATGGAGGGCTAGGCTAGTGAGAGTAAGAGATTTGGGCCTAACTATAATAAAAAGCAAATGCCTCATCAAGTGGGAAGATTCTATCAGAATTCAAGGGGTTTACCAGAGCCTGTACCCCCATCACATTGAGTATGTCATCTAGTAGGTGGTATCAAAGGATTAAAATAGAAAGAAGAAAAAAAATGGAAGAAATTCAAAAAAGTTCTATTATTTTATAAGATGTTCTTTTTGTCATCAACAATAGTAGAGGCAGCAAGCACATTTGGGCATCACAGTCCCCATGTGCTTCCAGATGAAGTAGAACTGGTACTAAAAAATAACAATAAAGATGAGAAAAATAATCAAACTGCACCAAATACACATAGTTTAGGTCTATTCAGGAGATGACACAATTCTGAGGCTTGGGAAGGCTAGATTTTCTGAAGAAAAGGCATCTGAAAGTAAGAAAGCTAACAAAAGCATGTAGAAATAATCTCAGTTTCATAATTACCCCTAAAAAAGACAATTGAAAGAATTTCAGTAACTACCAACCTATATATTTTATATGTCATAAAATATGTCATATAAAAATATACATATTATATTAAATATATTATATATAATATATTTTATCTATATAAAGAGCACATAAATCTAAGTAATTATTATATAGGAATTTCCTTTTCCTTTGATAGTTTGGGAAAATTCATTTGTGAACAAAAGCAACTGGCATTTTGCTTTATAAAAAGCCAGTTTATTAATGACTTTTTTTTTTTTAAGCAATTGCGGTTAAGTAACTTGCTTGAGGTTACACGGCTAGTCATTATTTATGTGTAGGTGCTCATTTTCTGAGGCCGGATTCGATCTCGGGTCATCCCAACTCTGAGGCCGGCGCTCTTACTCACTGTACCACCTAGCCACCCCATTAATGACTTTTTAAATTACTCCTGTGTTGTACTGTTCAAGTGATCTTTATTGTTTGGCCAATTTGTGTCATATTTTTGAGATATTAATCCATTTGTTTTAATTCATAAAGCATTTAGCTGGAAATATATTTAGAAAAGTATTTTCTAAAATATGGTAAAGTATTTTTAGCATAAATATGCACATAACAGTCTTTGATATTTTTCTTAATTTCTATTGTATTTGTTGCAACAGTTGCTACATCACTTCTGATTTTGGTAACTTGAGTTGTCTCTATTAAAATGTTAAATTGGCTGTTTATTAATTGTATTAGCTTTTTAAAAATAGCCACTGGTTTTATCAAATAAATTATTTTTATTATTCATTCTATTAATTTCTCCTCTGATCATGACAATCTCTTTTTTCTTCTTTCTTTTGGTGTATTATTTTGTTTATTTTATAATTTTTAAAAATGGAGCCAATCCTTTTTTTCCCCTCCCTTTTTAATATTGTATAGTATTTGGTACTATAAATTTGTCTCTATGTAATATTTTGGTCATACCCCATAAATTCTTATATATTGCATTTTTGTTGTAATCTTTGGGATATTCTGTGTAATAGCTACTTCAATTTTTCTTTTATCCAGCTGTTTATAAATCATTTTCTAAATTTTATAATAATAATTTATATTTACATAGTTCCTTATAATTTATAATAATACTTCGGTATTATTGTAAACTCTGTATTGTTATCTCCTTCTAGTTTTATTAAAGTGAATCAAATGATTACATTTTGACTCATGATGTCATAACTGGGCTAATCTTGCCTTTTTATCTTCTTTTCTAAATATTTCTATATACTCCTCTATGACCTAGTATGTTTTCGATTTTTATGAAAATTCCACATACATTATACAATGAATTTTTCTAAGTTCTCTTTATATATTTATAGCATTCATTTTCTGTTTTTTCAACCCTGAACCAGTCAAACCTTTCTTATGTATTGTTTTGTTTGATTTCTCATATTCTGAGAGTTCCCCTCTATTCTTCTCCTTCTCATCCTCCTTCCCTGTGAAAGGCTGGAAATAGGGTCTTCGAGAGGAGGCATAATGATGCTGCTGAGGGGATTCTAGTCATTTGCTATACTTTATGGGCTTCATCCAGTCCAGAGATCACTCTCATTGGCAGAGAAGATAGAATTTTTAAAAAGAGAGAAAGTTAAGCAGCTCTGTCTTCACATATTATATTCATTATACCATTGTTCCATCTACCATAAGCAGCACTTATCTCTTCCTTACAAACTTTTATTTCCCCATTATTAAAAAAAATTGCTGGGGCTCACTTTGAGAAGTGTTGTGTGACTTGACCAGATGAGACTCTGGGCAGCCGTTGAGAGCCCCCCCAGCTTTGAAAACCCAGATGTTGATGCTTCCCTCTCTGATAACTGTGATTTGGTATGGATGTAATGGTTGGACAGTTTGGAAGCCTGTCTGCTTGGTCTGTTTCTCTGTCTTGTAATTTCTGTCTGTATACTCTGAAGTTCAGGGTGCTGACCTTTTTCCCCTGAACTAGGTAAATGATATATGTTTGTTTGATTAAAGTAAGCTTGTTAACCCATTAAAAATTTTTTAATTGGTTTTTTAAGTTTCTTAACTATTCTCACCACCTTTAGCTCCTTCATTCCTGATACTGTTCTTACAAGACAGTACTATGCTTTTGTATTCATCCACCTCTACCTATTCTTCCTTCCATCTTCTTTAAAAATCTAAAAAATTAAAAATTTAAAAAATCTAATTTGGTTGACGAGTACTCTGTGAATCTATGTTGGCCTTTTTAGATAATTTCTCTTTTTCCTCCTTACTGGAATAATTTTCTTTTTGTCTTCATAAACTTATTCTTAAAACTTAAGTTTAACAACCTTCCTAATGTGACTTGTCTAGAGGTTCTTAACCTGGAGTCAGTGGACTGCCAAAGGGTCTGAGCAAGATCTGAGGAGGTCAATGAACTTGGATGGGGAAAAAAATATATACATGAAGTCAATTAGCATTTATTAAGGACTTACTATGTACCAGACAAAGTGCTGAGTGCTAGAGATATAAAGAAAGATACAAGATAGTTCCTGTGCTTGAGGAACTTCCACTCTAATAGGAGAGACAACATACAAATAACTATGTACAAACAAACCATATTCCAGATAAATAGGAAATACTCAACAATTAGAATTAAAAGGGATTAGAAAAGGCTTCATATAGGAAGTGGAATTTTAACTTGGGACTTGAAGGAATTCAGGTAAGCCAGGAAGGAGAGAGGAAGAGGAAGAGCATTCCAGGCATGGGGGACAGTCAGAGAAATTTCTCAGAGCCAAGAGATGGAATGTCTTGGGCAAGCAACAACCAGAGATCAATTGACTAGATCAAAGAGTACCTGGGGGGATTGTGGGTGGTATAAGGTATAAGGGTATAAGGTATAAGGTATAAGGTATAAGAAAACTGGAAAGGTGGTGGTATGGAGGTGAGGTTATGAAAGGCTTTAAATGCCAAATAGAAGATTTTATATTTAATCCTGGAGGTGATAAGGAGCCACTGGAAAATATCCCTGCCTTTAATAACCTTATATTCTATTGGAGGAGATTGTGTGTGTGTGTGTGTGTGTGTGTGTACACATACATATATAAACACCAATACATATATACACATATGTATGTACATATGTATGTACATATGTACATAAATATACACATATGTGGAGATATAGATATAAAACAAATTCAAGGTAACTTTTTTGAAGGAAGGCCTTAGAAGGTGAAAGGTCAAGAAAAAATTCATATAGAAGGTTGTATGAGCTGAGCTGTATTTTAAGAAAATTGGGGATTCTACAAGTGTGTGTATCCAGAACAAAGACAATAAGATGAAAAATGAAGTGTCATGTATGAAGAATAAGAAGACCAATTAGGTCAGACTGTTGAATGTATAAAGGGTGGTAATATAAACTGATGTTGGAAAGGTAGGTTAGGAACATGTAGTGAAGGGATTTAAATGTTGAGCAGAGTTTATATTTGATCTGATAGTTGATAAAGAAACATTGGACTTTATAGAGAAATGACACGGTCAGATTTGTACTTGAAAATCATGATAGCAGCTGGGTAAAAGATGGCTTAGAAGAAGGGGGACAGAAGGCAGTCTAGCAGAAATTAGGCTTAGATTATCATCAGATCATAAATTCAAAATAGATATTCAACTTGAATATTAAATATCACACCATGAAAACACTCAGAAGAGAAGGAAGTTGTATATCTTTCACAGCTATGTGTAGAAGATGAACTTTTAAAACAAGGGATAGGGGCAATTTCAAGAAATCAAAGATGAAATTTTGATTCGTGGAGTTGAAATGTTTTTGCAAAAGCAAAATTATTTCCTCTAGGATAAGAAGAGAAGTCGCACAAAGGCAGGAGGAAAAAATTTTTTATATTAAGTGTGTCTCATAAGACTTTGGTATCTGTGATATACGTGAGCAACTAATACAAATATACGTGACCAAAAGTTATTTCCTGATATTCAGGTAGTCAAACAATTTGAGAACAATTCTTAAAGAATAATTGTAAATTACTAATGATCATAAGAAAGAACTTTCTAAATTGCCAAAAAGAAGAGAAATGCAAATCAAAGCAACCCTGATATTTTACCACATATCCAGCACATTGGCAAAGATATATAGATGCAGGCACACTAATGTATTGTTGGTGGAGCTGTGAATTAATACAATCATTCTGGAAAGTAATGGGGAATTATGCAAATAAAGTATTAAAACTGTCCATATTCTTTGATCCAGAGATTCCACTGGTAGGCACATACTATAAAAAGGCCATTGACCAAAAAAAAAAAAAAAAGAAATATTTATAATATTTTATTTATATAATATATTATAACATATATATTTTATTTATATAATATATATTATATATTATGATATATAATATATATAATATTTATATTTATACCCTTTTATTATATCTTCTTTGTAGTGGAAACAAAGTTGATGTCAGTCAAATAGGGAATGGCTAAACAAATCATGGGATATGAATGCCATGAACTCTTACTGTACTGTATTTTTTTATTTTAACAAATGCTTTATTAACTTCTGGTTTACATCACTCATTTCCACCAGATTTTGAGTTACAATTTTTCCCCATGTTTTTCCCTACCCACCACCCCAGAA
This sequence comes from Gymnobelideus leadbeateri, assembly GCA_011680675.1. Classification (NCBI taxonomy): domain Eukaryota; kingdom Metazoa; phylum Chordata; class Mammalia; order Diprotodontia; family Petauridae; genus Gymnobelideus; species Gymnobelideus leadbeateri. Next base: position 19,001 of record WOXC01000595.1, read on the forward strand.
TAGCAGTCCCACAAGATATCCCCTCATCCAATCTGCTCTCTCCCATATTGTCTCCCATACCCCCTTCAACTTTGCCATTAGGGCAAGGTGAATCTCTGTGCCCCAATGCCTGCACATCTTATCTCCCAATTACATGCAAAATAGTATTAATAATAGTATTTATATACATTTGAAACATTTAATTTTAAAACTTCGAATTTCAGATCCATTCTCTTCCTCCCTTGTCACCCACTCCCTCTGGGAAGATAAGCAATTCAGTATGTGTTGTACATGTATATCTATGCAAAACATTCCATAGTAGATATATTGTAAATGACTGCTTATATTTCCCTCCCACCCATCCCACCCCCGACCTGGTCCATTCCCTACTTTGATCCTGTCCCTCTTTGAAAGTGGGTACTTCCAACCTCCCCTCCCCCCATAATGCCCTCCCCTCCATCATCTCTCCTCTCATCCCCCTTCCCCCTACTCTCCTGCAGGGTGAGCTATCCCATTTAGTATGTATGTGATTCTCTCCCTGAGCCAAATTCAATGAGAATGTGGTTTTGCCTTTTTTGCCTTCCTATTCTCCTCCTCCCCTGCAACTACTTCCCCTTTGCCTTTTCTACATGAGATAGTTTACCCTACCCTGTCTCTCCCCATCTCCTCTTGCCACTTTCCTCTCTCACCTCTTAACTTCACCTCTTAAGTATTATCCCTTCCCACCAAATTCAACCTGTGCCCTCTATCCATGTATACCTGTAAACATATATACACACATTCACATATGTATTCATGTGTCCATATACCCTTCTTCAATTATTTTCATAATGAGGAAGGTTTCATCAGACACAGTTATTGTTTTTCCATGTAGGAATGTAAATAGTTCAACTTTGATAAGTTCCTTTTGATTTCTTTTCCCTGATTACCTTCTCAGGCATCTCTTGTTTCTTGTGTCTAGATGTCAAATTTTCTATTCAACTCTGGTTTTTTCCCTCAAGAATGCTTGAAAGTGGGGGCTCACTTTGAGAAGTTTTGTGTGATTTGACCAGATGAGACTCTGGGCAGCCACTGAGAGCCCCCCGGCTTTGAAAACCCAGATATTGATGCTTCCCTTTCTGGTAACTGTGATTTTGGTATTGATAATGGTTGGACAGTTTGGAAGCCTGTCTGTTTGATTTGCCTGTATACTTTGAAGTTCGGGGTATTGATCTTTTCCCCCTGAACTAAGTAATATATGTTTGTTTGATTAAAGTGAGCTTGTTAACTGGTTTTGAGTTGCTTTCCTTTACAAAAGCAGATCTAAGAACCTTGGCAGCCACCCTGGGGATGCTGGGGTGCTTGCTGCTACAAAATGGCGATGAGGGATGGGATCTGCTAAGTAAAAGGAAAGTATGGGGGCTGGGATAATTGTTTGTTTCCCAGTTGTGGTAGCTGTGATTCTGTGGAGCCATGGAGTAGGAGAAAAGAATGGCCTGCATGCTGACTTCACTGAGCTGAGAGCAGGAATGGTGAGCTGCCTGCATGGAGACCTGTGGAGAAGCCAGGAGCTGCTGCCTTCTGCTGGAGAAGGAACCCAGGAGTTTGGAATTCAGTCACAGGACAAGATAAGGACTATGTGGCAAAGCAGGGGCACTGAATGTTTCCTTGCTTTATCCCACAATTTGGGACCCAGAGGGAGGATGGACTTGTGACTATGGTGGGTGGGGTGAAGTGCCATGGACCCCCAAGAACCCCACATTGGTTTTGTTGCCCAGCCCCATCCCTGGACTTGGAAGCTGGGGCTGAAGCAGTATTATGGGAAGGACACCCCCTCCTCCCAAGAGAACTTTATTTGAACTCTTGTTTTGAATTGATGTGATAATGCTTTGTATTTTGTGTTTAAGGCCCAGTGGCCACGTTGGTAACTTTAGATGTACCTTGAAAATATGACTTAAGAGATGGTTAGTGCTAATTGAAATGTAAATTGTCCATGCTATGGGCATACATAGTAAGACTTTATGGAATAAGTGACTGATTGTACTTTGAATACTTTGAGATATTGTTACTGATAAGAGACTAATTGAGTTAATCAAGACTTTGACCCATGAGTGGAAGACTTTGACCATGTACTTTGAAATTACTGATGTGACTGAGTTAACTTAAGAGTGACTTTTTTGATTTTATTGATAAGTGACTGAGTTAACATTTACCCCATGAGTGGAAGACTTGGACTATTGTACTTTGAGATTGTATTGTGATTTTCTTATGTCCCTGGAAAATGTGACCTAAGAGATGTTTTAGAGCTAATTCAAATGTAAATTGTATATGCTATGGGCATGAAAGATCTTGGGGCTGATTGTAATGGAAATGCATATTTAAAGATCTTCCCTGCCCCTAGGACCTTTGATTGGCTTAAGAGACTATGAAAACCTTCCTTGATTTGAAAATATACTCTGCCTCCTAATAGGCTGAATGTGGTCACATGGAACCTGTGGTAGGAGGCTTGGTTTTCAGGAATGACCACACCTTGATGCTGTGTGATTGGGTTAAGAGGGTGGTTAAATTCTCTGAGCCAGGAGAAGGCTATATAAGCCCTGATGGGAGGCTTTACTTTGGGGCTCACTTTGAGAAGTGTTGTGTGATTTGACCAGATGAGACTCTGGGCAGCCATTGAAAGCCCCCCAGCTTTGAAAACCCAGATGTTGATGCTTCCCTCTCTGGTAACTGTGATTTTGGTATTGATAATGGTTGGACAGTTTGGAAGCATGTCTGTTTGATCTGCCTGTATACTTTGAAGTTCGGATGTTGACCTTTTCCACCTGAACTAAGTAATATATGTTTGTTTGATTAAAGTGAACTTGTTAACGGGTAAAAAAAAAAAAAAGAATGGTTGAAAGTCCTCTATTCCACTGAATACCATATTTTCCCCTGAAACAAAATACTCAGTTTTGCTGGGTAGGTGACCCTTGGCTTCAATCCCAGCTCTTTTGCCCTCTGGAATATCATATTCCATGCCCTTTGATCCCTCAGTGTAGAAGCTGCCAGGTCCTGTGCTATTCTGATTGTGTTTCCACAGTATTGAAATTGTTTCTTCCTGACCACCTGTAGTATTTTCCCCTTGATCTGGGGATTCTGGAACATGGCCATAATATTCCTAGGAGTTTTCTTTTTGGGATCTTTTTCAGGAGGTGATCTGTGGATTCTTTCAACCTCTATTTTGCCCTCTGGGTCTAAAACATCAAGGCAAGTTTCCTTGAGAATTTCTTGAAGGGTGATTTCTAGGTTCTTTCTTTGATCATGGCTTTCAGGTAGTCCAATAATTTTTAAATTATCTCGCCTTGGGGCAGCTAGGTGGCACAGTGAGTAGAGCACCGGTCCTAGAGTCAAAAGGACCTGAGTTCGGATCTGGACTCAGACACTTAACACACACAAACAAACAAACAAACAAAAAACCTAGCCATGTAACCTTGGGCAAGTTACTTAACCCCAATTGCCCTCCAAAAAAAAACAAGCAAAAAAAAAAATTCTCTCTCCTGGATCTATTTTCCAGGTCAGTGGTTTTTCCCATGAGATATTTCACATTGCCTTCTATTCTTTCATTTGTTTGGATCTGTTTAACAGCATCTTGATTTCTCATAAAGTCATTAGCTTCCATTTGCTCCAGTCTAACTCTGAATGAACGAATCTCCTCAATGAGATTTTGAGATTTTTTTCCATCTGGCAAATTTGGCTTTTTAAGGCATTCTTCTCCTCATTGCCCTTTTGGGCCTCCTTTGCCATTTGAGTTAATCTATTTTTAGGGTGCTTTTTCCTTAGGCTGTTGACTCTCATTTCATACTTTTCTTGCATCTTTCTCATTTCTCTTCCCAATTTTTCCTCCACTTCTCTTATCTGCTTCTTAAGGTCCTCTAAGGCCTGTAACCCGCTCATATTTTCCTTTGGGACTTTTGGAGCAGGATTTCTGACCTCATAGTCCTCCTCCTGTTCCTTGCTTTGATCCTCTTTGCCCCCAAAATAGGAGTCTAATGTTGCATTTTTCTGTTTATTTTGTTTCCTTTGTCTAGGCATGTTGCCACTTAATTACTTGACTTTTGGGCTTGTTGCCACAGTAGGACTCTGCCCCCAGACAGGGGAGCTTCTGTCCCGAACATTGGGGTCTTCACAACTTCTGGTTCTGGCAAGTTGGATACCCACCCCAGACCTCCCCCCAGATCACAATCCAGATCCAAGCAGGTTAAAGCACGAGAGATTAACCTTCAAGACTGATCGCTGGATCTCCCTACAGTTCGCAGGCCAGGAGCTGATGCTGCCACTGAAGCTGCAAAATGGTGAGTGTGCTGTGTCTCCTCAGCGGCTTCTAGCCCCCAGGAGAGGAAGCCGACGCATTCCCCAAATACTGGTCTCAAAGTCCATAGGGCACTAACCTCTTACTTTGTTCTAGGCATGTCTGTGTTGCTAATTCTGGAGTCGCCACAGCTGCTGGTGTTCTGGGGTCCCTCCAGCCAGGTATCGGCCTAGCTGCCCTGGGGCTAAAACCACAGCTTACATGAACCGGTGCTTGGCTCTGTGTACGCTGGGCTGTCGGCTCCCAGAGCACCCTCCCTGCAGTACTGCTGGACTGTCCTCAGTGGGCGGTCAGTTTCTCTATGTCGTTCTGTGGGTTCTGGGGCTCCAGAAGTTGTTCAGAGTCCCCTTTTACATGGTTTGGAAGTGGTCTGGTGGGAGAGCACCTTGGAAATGCTGTTTCTACTCTGCCATCTTGGCTCTGCCCCCAGTCCAATAATTTTTAAATTATCTCTCCTGGATCTATTTTCCAGGTCAGTGGTTTTTCCCATGAGATATTTCACATTGCCTTCTATTCTTTCATTTGTTTGGATCTGTTTAACAGCATCTTGATTTCTCATAAAGTCATTAGCTTCCATTTGCTTCAGTCTAATTCTGGAGGAATGAATCTCCTCAGTGAGGTTTTGAGATTCTTTTTTTCCATCTGGCAAATTCGGCTTTTTAAGGCATTCTTCTCCTCATTGCCTTTCTGAGCCTCTTTTGCCATTTGAGTTAGTCTATTTTTTAAGGTGTTATTTTCCTCAGTCAGGCTGTTGACTGTCATTTCATACTTTTCTTGCATCTTTCTCATTTCTCTTCCCAATTTTTCCCCCACTTCTCTTATCTGCTTCTTAAGGTCCTCTATGGCCTGTAACCCGCTCATATTTTCATTTGGGGCTTTTGGTGCAGGAGTTTTGACCTCACAGTCTTCCTCTTGTTTCATGCTTTGATCCTCTTTGCCCCCAAAATAGGAGTCTAATGTTGCATTTTTCTGTTTATTTTGTTTCCTTTGTCTAGACATGTTGCCACTTAATTACTTGATCTTTGGGCTTGTTGCCACTGTAGGACTCTGCCATCAGACAGGAGAGCTTCTGTCCTGAATGTTGGGGTCTTCACAACTTCCAGAGGTTGGTTGGCCTCTGTAAAGCTTCCACCCACTCTGGCAAGTTGGATACCCACCCCAGACCTCCCCGCCTCAACCATGATCCAGATCCAAGCAGGTTAAAGCAAGAGCGATTAGCCCCCAGACTGATTGTTGGATCTCCCTACAGTTCGCAGAGCAGGAGCTGGAGCTGCCACTGAAGCTGCAAAATGGCCTCTGTGTTTCCTCAGCAGCTTTTTGCCCCCAGGGGAAGAAGCCGACGCGTTCCTCAAATACTGGTCCCAAAGTCCATAGGGCACTAACCTCTCACTTTGTCCTAGGCATGTCTGTGTTGATAATTCTGGAATTACCACAGCTGCTGGTGTTCTGGGGTCCCTCCAGCCGGCTGCTGGATGGGTTGCCTTGGCGCTAAAACTGCGGCTCACACGGGCCTGCGCTCGGCTCCCAGAGCATTGCGCTGTGCTATGCTGGCTGCTCCCTGCAGGGTTGCTGGGCTGTCCTCAGCAGGAGGTTAGCTTCTCTGTGTTGTTCCGTGGGTGCTGGGGCTCCAGAAGTTGTTCAGAGTTCACCTTTTACATTGTTTGGAAGTGGTGTGGGGCAGAGCACCTTGGAAGCGCTGTTTCTACTCTGCCATCTTGGCTCAGCCCCCCCCCCCCGTTACTGTATTGTAACCAATTATGAATGTGATGAATAAAGAGAAATATAAAAATACTTTCATCAACTGATGCAGAGTGAAGGATAGAGTCCCGAAAACAATATACACGACTACAAAAAATGGAAATGGAAATAACAACATGCATAAAACAGTAAAAAAAAAAGTTTTGAATACAAAGAACAAGCTTGGGTGGAAGCGGAGATCCAATATACATAGCATATAATGTCAGGTTTGTTTGGTTTTTTTTCATTGAAATGACTTTTTTTCTCTTAAACATAAAAAAACCCCATTGTTAAAAGCTATGGTTCTCTGGGGAAAAGAGAGGGAAGGATGTAAGAATTTTTTAAAAACTGAACATTAATAAGAATCTATTTTACAAAGAAGAGAGATTTCATTCAGGAAGACAAATTAGGAATCTAGGTAAGAAGTGATAAGGGTCTGAATAGGGTTGTAGCTGTGTAAGTAGAGAGTCATTTGTAATTGAGATCATGGAGCAAGAAATAACAAATCTGGCAGCTGATTGAGTATATGGGATGAGGGAGGGTGAGAAGTCAAAGATAATGATAAGGTTATGAACCAGAGAGATTTGAAGAATACAGATAACTTCAACAGAAATAGGGAAGTTTGGAAGAAGGAAGGGGTGAAGTGGAGGGAAATGAGTTATGTTCTAGATATTAAATTTGAGATGATTATACATCCAGTTCAAAATGTCAAATGGAAGTTGGTGATATGGAATTGGAGATCAGGAGAGAGACTAGTGCTAATACATAGATCAGAGTATCACTTCTATAGCTATAAAGGAGATATTTAAAACCACAGGAGCTGATGAAGTCACCAATGGAAAGAGTAGAGAGAAGAGTGGAGAGGCTAGAATAGAAACTTTGAGTCCACCCACAGTTAGGGCATATGTTATGGTTGATGACCTAGCAAAGGAGACTGAGGAGTGGACAGACAAGTGGAGGAAAGGAATAAAGAAAAAGTAGGGCCATGATGAAACACCCAGAAAAGAGTGTGTACAGGAGACTATCTCCTCTCACTGATTCTACAGCTCTCATAGTCATCCTAGACCATTTTGCTTTTATTTGGGGTCAGGATCCAAGGATGCCACGCTAAACCAGACACACCATGAGTAAAGCAAAGTTTCAAAGTGACCCATCTGATGATCTTTAAACTGTTAAATACTATGCATCATATTTTTTCCTATCAATTGTTATCATTGTCACAATACTGAAAGATCTATGCCTTTCTGGCATTAGATTGTCAGCTCCTTGAGGGCAGAGACTTTTTTTTGCTTCCTTTTTGCATTCCCAGCATTTAGTACAGTTCCTGGAACAGAGTAGGTGCTTAATAAATATTGATTGATTGATTGATTAAAATCCAGCAGAATCTTTGTTATTGCTTTATGGACCTCATCTCAGATGTGTGAGAGAGTGGAAACCTCCTTGTGATCTCAAAAGATATATTTATCACTACCTTCCATGGCTGGTACTCAATAATTATTAATTAGTATGTTTAAACTTTAATAGGAGTCAGAGTTTCTGGTTCTTCCTTGAACCTCTTAATTCATTAAAAAATATTGATCAAATTCCTGGGCTCACAGGTCTGTCTAGATAAAACGAGGTAATATTTCTAAAGCATTTTTCAAACCTGAAAGCACTATGTAAATGCTAGCTAGCTAGTAGTAGCAGTAATAATAGTAGCCTTGGAATAATGTCATTTAAAAACTAAAATCAAGCAGAAACTTAAATAGAACTTTTCCAAGCAACATATATGGTACAGAATTATAACAAGAGTAGTAATATTAGTGTAAGAAGAAAACTACTTGGGGCAGCTAGGTGGCATAGCGCATAGAGCACCTACCCTGAAGTCAGGAGGATCTGAGTTCTAATCTAGCCTCAGACACTTGACACTTACTAGCTGTGTGACTGTGGGCAAGTCACTTAATCCCAATTGCCTTGCTTTCCCCCCTCCAAAAGATGAAGAAGAAGACTATAAAAAAACAAAAAAAAAACAAGAAAAGCATATAACATTTCAAGACATATAAATCACATATTTCTTACTTGGGGATTTGTTGAATTCCTCCAACATCAAAACAAATATAAGTCACATCCAACACCAGGAACACCACAATAGCAAAGAGATCTAGTGCATTGATTATTGAAGAAAAATACGTTCTCACTCTGAAATGCAAACAAAGCTATGAAATTTACCTCTCAGAAGAAATACAAGAACAATTTTTTTAAAAACCCCCACCAATCTTGGGGTGGCTAGGTGGCACAATGAATAGAGCACCAGACCTGGAGTCAGGAGGACCTTAATTCAAATCTGGTCTCAGACACTTGACACTTATTAGCAATGTGACCTTGGACAAGTCACTTAACCCCAATTGCCCTGCCCTCCCCCCTTCAAAAAGCAAAAAATACCAAAAAACAAAAAAACTTCACACCAATCCTTTTCACCCTCACCTCCAATCCCAAGTAATTAGCTAATTTGCTTTCAGAGATTAATATGATGGCATTCTAAAGACTAAGGGGAAAACAGTAAGGTTTCAAAAGGTAACTTTTCATCCTAAATTTTCACATCCCCCTTAACAAAAATGTCGATGTCAGTTTAAATAGCAGGTAGCCATAAGAATGCAATCCCTGAGAGCTAATTCTGCATTATGTAACACTTGCCATATCCCAGCTTTATATGTTTTAAAAATCCAACTTACCCTTCTAAAAAGACTTGAAATAGCACATCAACAAAGAAGAAGAGACCAAAGAGTAAAAAAATGATACAATAGGGTAAAGGTAACTTCACACTCTTGGGAATCAGTAATAAAGATGCGATCAGTATTGCAATATGAACGAAGAGCAGTATGATAATAAATATCCTATAAAGATGAAAAAATACATCAGGAAGGAAAAGTGAATCTCCTACTTCATATCTGACTTTGAGCTTGCTACTAATTCATATTTTAAGCCAAAAAAAAATAGAACATTGCATCCTCATCATTTAAGATGTTAAAATCATTCAGAAAAACAAAAGAAAAAGCAACTTCTACTCTTTTATACCTGAAGAGTGGGGAGAGGTGTGTATATGGTGGTGGGGGAGAGGGAATGTGGTTTGGATATTAGTGGAAGAAATTAATATGTTTTCTATTTAATTTTAAGCAAGTGGTTGTAGAAATTCTTATTAGTTTGAGAGATGAATTTTTCTCTTTCTCTGGCTTTTACAAGTCTAGATTTTCCATGGGAATTCTCAAACCACATTCTATAACTACATGCTACATAGCCTCAACTAGGTACTCAAGACTTTGAGGCTATCCTTTTCTGTATTAGTAGTTGACCCCACACTATCACATTTCCTATAGTGCTTGCTCCAAATCTGCCCCTTCAAGTCCATATTCCCAACTCTCTCTCCTACAAACTTTCAGTGGATGACCTTTCCTTTTGCATTCTAAGGTAATCAAGGTTATCCTACAGGAGCTCCCCTTCTCTCCTCTTTCACTCCTTCCCTCTCTCCATCCCCTCCCCCCAAAACCTATGTGCTTAATCTAACATTTGACCTTCAAAGTTTGGGATCTTGCTTCATCAGTCAGTTTCCCCTGAATCCTCTATCAATCCATGTTCACTGACTCCTTTCTTTTTGCCCATAGACATGTTCAGGACTTCCCTATTCTAAAAGGCCCTCCCTCAATTCTACCTTCTCCTTCCCCCACAGGGATCATCTCTATTCTCCATTTACTCCAAGTTTCTTGAATGAATAGTCTATACTGGCTATCTCCCCTTCTCGACTACCTACACACTTACTCCTCAACCCTTACAGGATGATTTCTATCTTTAGTATTCTAATAAAAGTGGGCGGCTAGGTGGCACAGTGAATAGAGCACCGGCCCTGGAGTCAGGAGGACCTGAGTTCAAATCCAGCCTCAGACACTTAACACACAAACTAGCCGTGTGACCTTGGGCAAGTCACTTAACCCCAATTGCCCTCCAAAAAAACAAACAAAAAAATTTTTTAAAAAGTATTCTAATAAAAGTACCTGACATATACATAAGACTTTAAGGTCTGAAAAGCAGATTGTATACATATATTATCTCATATTCTGCTTCTTACATTTACTACCTGTGTGATGTGAGACAAGTCATCTCACTTCCCTCAGCCTGAGTTTCCTCGTATGAAGAGGTTAGCCACAGAGGTATCTCTTTTAGGTCTAGAGGTCTAATCCTGTAATCCTCAAAACAACTCTGTCAAGTAAATATGAAGGACAGCATCATCCATATTTGACAGAGGAGGAAACTAAAACTTAGAGGAGTTTACTGACCACCCCAATAGTAAAGGAAAGAGATAATATTTGAACCTCCCTTTGGCTCCAAATCTGATACTCTTTGATCCGTATTAGATTGCCTTGCTATTGATACTGATCTCTGAGAGATCACTAGTGGCCTCTTAATGACTAAATCTAATGACCTCTTCTGTCTTTAGCCTCCTTGACCTCCTTGCAACATCTTGCACTGTTCACCATTACCTGCTCCATAATACTCTTTCTTCCTTTGACTTCTGGGACACCCCACTACCCTGTTTCTCTGATTTCCCTAATTTTGTTTTTTTACTAGCTCTCCTGTCCTCATTTGGGTCTATCCTTAATTCTCTTCTCCTTTTTGCCCCTTAAAACCCTCTTTTTTAGTGATCTCATCCACTCCCAAAGTTTCTACAGTTTTTTCTAGAGACTCCCAAATCTACACCATTAACCCTAAAAGCTCTCCAGAGCTCCAGGCTTAATTCAATTAAATCACTATTTTAAGTGCTTACTATTTGCAAGGGACTAAGCTAGGTGCTAGGGATATAGACACAAAAATTAAACAGCCCCTTGGTTGGGCATCTCCACCTAACATCATCAATTAGCCCCTCAAACTCACCTTGAGCCTAAGTCAGATCTTACCATCTCTCTTTATACATGCTCTTCCTGATTTCCCCAACTGTTCCAATGATACTGCCATTCTCCCCATCTCTTAACGTGGGAGTCATTTTTAGACTCCTTCCTCTCCCTCCTCATATACATCCAGTCACCAAGTCTTATCAAAGTCTATACCCCTGACAATGGAAAATTAATATAGAGCTATAATCCCAATCTGTAATTCTGTATTGTTAGCCAGAGTTGTTTTTGTTAGTTTGAATCTACAACTTCTTCCATGTGGGAAACTCCTGTAGGGGATTCTTTTAACTGATGTATACCCATAACTTATGTGAAATTTATGGAGAATTAACAAGGAGCAACAAGAAGTTAAAGAATGTGTCAGAAGGAGGACTTGGACTTACTTAGGTTTTCCTAACCAAAAAACTTGCCTTTCATATACTATACCACTTTCCCTCCCATTGAATGTGTGTGTGTGCACATGCATGGACACACACACTGTATATTGCATGTATGTATGTGTGTATATATAAATATTACATATATATACACACACACACACACACACACACACATATATATATATATATATATATATATATATATATATATTCATTTATTTGTTGGTCTAGGCATTTGAGTTCATGTTGGAAGCCCCTGGAGTGACAATTCCCTTTACTGAGAAGGTCAGCAACTCTTCTGCAATTTACAGCCTTAGAAATTTTTGTGGTGCTCTAAGAGATAAAAGAACTTGTCCAGCCACACAGCTGGTATATATCAGAGGCAGGATTTCTACTCAAGACTTTTTCTTCTATCCAATATGCCCCATTTTCTCTTTACATTGAATGTATGAGATCCTTAATATTTCTTGAACAAATGAAAGTATACTTAAGAACACACCATAATGTTAGTGTGCTAATAACATGCTAAGACAATGAGTAAATTAAGCATAAGATATTTCCATTTGCAAATACTTAAGAAAATTCAGAAGTAGCTCACCTAACAAAATTTATAAAAGAACTACTTTGTGGGCCCAAGTAATATTTTTGATAATATAATAAATCTTTACTAGTTAGAACTAGTTGGGATGGAATAAAAAAGAAAAAACTACTATGAATCAGTAAAAATTCTGAATTATTTTCTAAAAGAAACTTGATTTATTTTCTAGTTCTAATAGTAATAAAAGTGCTACCCAGTAGAGGTCCTTAACAGACCTTCTTTAATAAATATAATTTATAATTAGCATATAAATTTTATAGCAATGTATGCTTCTAGCACAGTGTTACATATAGAGTATTTATTCAATAAGTATGAAATTTAATGTTTGAGGACATTCTTACAAATTTTAAGGTTTTGCACTTCACTGAGAAGATTGAGGCCATTCAATGTGAACTTTTTCAGATTAGCTGATTACTAAAGATTCAAATTTAGGAACTATCTATATGGAGATGGTTATTGAAATCATGTATATAAATGAGATTTCCAAGGTAGAGAATACAGAGTCTAGTCTACCTTCTGAGCAACAGATATGCATTTCCAATGATCTTCAGGATATCTCTATCTGTTTCACTGTTACCTCAAATCCACCATACCTAAAATCAAACTCGTATTTCCCCAAAACCTACTCTTCCCATGTTTAGCGCTCCCATTCACCTGATCTCCTGCATTTGAAAGCTTAGCATTATTTCTGACTTTTCCCCTTTAATTCCTTGTTCATTCCATCTCCCTAATCCATTCCCTCCTCTCTTATTCCCATTGCCATCACATATACCCACACCCCTCCATAAATGCCATCATTATTTTCAGCCTGGAATATGGGGTAACTTTCTAATAGGTCTTCCTGCCTTCACTCTCTTCCAATTTCAATCTAGACTTATGCTATTACTGTAATAATAATAATAATAACAGCATCTATTTACATAGTACAACCAAAGTACTTTCATATGTTATCTTATTTGGCTTGCTATGACCTTCTTCCTTTGACCCTATATAACTCATTAATATGCTTATCATGATATGTCATGTACAGTTATGTTGTTATCAGGGATGTGACAAATTTCAAAAGGAATGGTCCTATTATTTCAGGTCATTATTATTATATGAAAACACTTTAAAAAAAAAAAAGAGGGAACAGCGTCAAGAGAAGAGAACAATAAGCCTTTTAGTGCTGTGGCGTCAGTGCATAGAGAGCTCCAAATGCCTTAGAAGGTAAGCCAGAATTTGAGGACAAGGTCAGAAAATGCTACTCTTTTAAATTTAGGCAAGTTAAAATCAACATAAAAATGATGAGATTACTCACTCACATAAGAGTGACTTCCCACAAAAGAAGGTTTACAAATGTGTTGCTGGTCAGCTTAAATGAGATCAAATTTCATCACTCAAATGTCATTAATATGAGTTATCTAGTTAATTATAACATGCCCATCTTGTGTTATCATAGCAGAAAGGTGATGACCTGTCTGGTCTCAAATGAATATTGGCAAAGATTAAAACTTTATCAAAGTGCCCAGGGTGGTAGTGGTATTATGTAGAGGGAAAGGTGTTTTGAAGAGTATTAGAGAGATCTCTAGAGTTTAGAAGGGCAATTTGTTAACAGATGATAAATTGTTGGAAATATCTTTAATAACCACACAATTTACTTTATTATAATTTCCTTCATTCTAATTATTCTAATTCCCCTTATTCTAATTCCTTGTTCACTAAACAACCTTGTGATCTTAACTGGGTCTTCTGGGATAGGCCGGGGGTGGGGGGGAGGGGGAGAGGTAAAGAAGTAGAGTGAAGGCAGGAGCTAATTTGGTGTGAGAATTGAGGGAACCAATTGAATTCCATTTAATGAGCACTGCCTCCATCTTCTGCCACCACACAATTTTGTATTTCTGCAAATTCTTCATGGGAAAATAAATGGTATAAGCCATTAATTGTTTCATAAAATAAAGATGGATTCAATTAATCAACATCTCCCAATTCGGGGAAAGACTTTGAATCCCACATATCACCTTCTAACTTCACTGAAACCTACTCTTTAACCACCCCACCCCTCACTTAGAAAATCCTTCAATTGGGGTGGCTAGGTGGCAGTGAATAGAGCACCTACCCTAAAGTCAGGAGGAACTGAGTTCAAACCTTGTCTCAGACACTTAACACTTACTAGCCATGTGACCTCAGGCAAGTCAGGCAAGTCTTAACCCCACATTGCCCTCCAAGAAGCAAAAAAAAAAAATCCTTCAATTTCATTTTATTAGAAATCAGATTATTTAATCTTGTATCCTGGTTTATATCCCATTAATTGTTTTCTTTTAATTCATAAAAATCTGTCTTCCCCTGTATTCAGGGTCCAGTGCCAAGCTGAGGAGGCCTAGTCCTGATTTTTTATACAATTGGCATGCATTGTTGAATAACATGCTTAATAAAAATTGAAGCCTCAATCTTTGTTTCCTCAATTATTTCAGATTTCATTAGTCACACTAACCTTCAGCAATTTCCTTTGCAAATGGTCTAAACCTATTATCCTTCCAACTACATTTTCCATTGTAAAAAAAAATGACTTAAGGTTTTGGTTTATCAGTCAGTCTTTATAAAAGACTTTATAAAAGTTTGCTTAGCTTGCCTGAAATAATCTTTCAGATCTGGATCACCACCCCCAAACCCTATCCCATTCTTGAGCCAGAACAAATGAGAAGTCAGTGAATGTGAGCTTAAAATCAAAGGTCAAACCTTCTTGCATTCTTTGTTTGCAGTCTTTCATACCTGAAAGTGATGGACATCACAATAAAATGTATAGCTTCTTTAAACCTGTTGCTGGGGAAAAAAATAAAGTGAAAATCAATCATCCAATACTCTTTTAAAATTTTATTTCACATTTCTGCTAATTTACATTGGACGTTTATCCAAAAGAGAACACTATTTTGAGTTGTCCTATGAAAGGGGAAAGGTAACTTAAGGAAAAAGTCTGTTGATGATTTGCAATGAAACATTTATTACCTAAGACCCACATCTCCTATGTATTACTGATACTTAATATGATCTTTTTGCTATGAGTAATTCACACCAGCAATGCAAGTCTTTTCATCCTTCTTTGCCTTAGCAGAC
The DNA here is from genome assembly GCA_011680675.1 of Gymnobelideus leadbeateri. Taxonomy (NCBI): domain Eukaryota; kingdom Metazoa; phylum Chordata; class Mammalia; order Diprotodontia; family Petauridae; genus Gymnobelideus; species Gymnobelideus leadbeateri. Next base: position 34,034 of record WOXC01000595.1, read on the forward strand.
AGTCTTTGTGAGTTGCTGTAGCTGAAAATAACCCTCATCAATTCTTGGCCCAAATTTCTGGTGACAGCCTCTCTTAAGAAAATCCTTTTCTTCCTACCTTCAGTTTAGGATTTCCTTGGTCATCCATTGCAGTTCTTAAAATAAATATTTGTAAAAAGACAACCAAGAAGATAATCACAGCTTAATATGACATTATTTAATGCAGAGGATGAAGAAGTATAAAAATTCTATGAAGCACCTGGTAAGTTCTTCTAAATTAAATTGACATTCTGATATTCAGTGACTATAATTGAAAAGGTGGAAAGAGGTAAGGATGGTGAAAAAATGATAGAAAATATAGAACAAAAATAAGGAATGAGAAACATTATTGAGACACTTGTAGTCTAGACAAAGGCCATAAAATTTTATTTCATGAGTAATTTCTTCAAGGAAAGAATTAAAAGAGGAACACCAAATAACACTAAAAAATGAGACCGATTATACCTTTAGAGGACAAAAATTGCTTATTATGCTTAGACTGGTCAGACTACTAACCTACAAAGATCAAACTTATGTAAAACTAGAGAAATTAAAATAAGAAAAATATATGCTATATAATTAAAATGACTCTGTCCTCACTTATTTATTTAAACAAGCTATTGATGATGATTCTGGGAAGATGGCAGAGTAGGTCAGAAAACTTTTGGCTCTCCAAATTTACTCCACAAGAAAAGAATCACTTCAGAGCAACAGAAATTAATACAAGGTAAAACAGCAGTCTTCCTAAGACAATTTGAGAAGACCCCAGGACCTTCAGGGGTAGAGGTTTGGTCTGAGTGAAGAGCAAATACTTCTAAGCTGATTCTGCAGAATCAATAAATTGTAACAGCCCTGGAGGCAGCTAGGTAGAAAGGCAGCTTCAGCCTTAGAAACTTTCATCTTGAAGAGAGTGTGGGGGTCTGACAGCTGAGTAGGAAAAGACTGATAGATCTTCCACTGTAGAGTGATGCCAAATACAGCTGTGCTGTCCAGAGGCATCTTGGGCTATGGCTGTGGAGAAAAGGAGCTAGAATACACCTGGTGAGTACAGTAGCAAGGGACAGGCACCCTGTTGGCTGCAGGCACTTGCAGAAGGGCAGAGTCCCTGGTTTCAGTTCCAGGACAGAGAGGACAGCTGTAGTTTGCAGCTACCACGGGACTGCAGGGAGCAATACCATTTGCAGGACAGTGTAGCTGGGGGCCCTAACTGTGGCTTAGGACTGGAGAGCCCAAGGTTGGGCCCTAGATTACAGTAAGAAGGACCCGAGGTTACAATAAAAGATTTCCAGGAGTCAAGATGGCAGAATAAGAAGTTGCTCTCACTCTCCCTTATTGACCTCTAGAAACTCAGAAAATATCACCCCAAGAAAAACCTTGGAACAGTTGAGCCAGCACAAAGACAGGGTACAGCAGTCTTGCAGCCCAGGAAGCTTGAGGGATTGTAATGGCAAGCACTAAAGTAGTTCACACCTTGTTTCAGCTATTGAATTAACACCTTGTTTCAGTTCAAGTTTCTTTTGAGTCTTATATCAAGTCTGTTAAGAAAAAGAACGTGTGAATCCCACAACTTATGAACCCTAGAACTTGTGAACTCCTGGGGAGGAGCTAATGAGTATATAAAGAGAGCCCCATGGATAGAGACAGAAGGAACTGAGAAGAGGACACCTGTGGTGGCAGAGTCAAGAAGGAGAAAACTGGCCCTCTGTCTGCTCTGTGTTGATGTTTGTTTGTGATACTTTGTACAGAAGCCCTGGGATCTTATTGGAAGCCTTGAAAGAGGATTTTCTAGTTGTATGTTTACAGAAGTCCTGGAGGAGGGTTTTGGAGGTCCTGGGACTTTACTGATGATTTGTGCTGACCTCTAGGACCTTGTTTGTGAGTCTGTATTGTTTTCTTTGTTGATGATTTGTGTTGAGTTCTCAGATCTTGTTGGTGGATCTGAGTTGATTTCACAGGCCGATAGTGAATTGATGATGGTGCCCTCAATGTTGGTGAATATTATTGTGTTTCTGTCAAGCTTTGCCTTCTCAGAAACAGGAACTGTGAAGGACCTGAGATTTACTGGACACTGTGAACTTCAATATGGAACAGGAACTGGATGAAGAACTGGACAAGGATTTGGACAAGGAACTGGGAGCTGCCTGCCTTTGAGCCCAGGTGACAGTTGGAGCTGGGACCATGGAAGCTGAGAGCCAGCCTTGAGTCAAGCTGAAAGAAGACTTTACTTGGATACTGTGTACTGACTGAGAAGATTATGGTTTACTGTGACCTAGGAGTGGAGAACTTTGACTTTTGTGCTTTGTAATCAAATTAAGGATTTTTTGATTGACTAAATGACTGTACTTTGTTGAAAACTATTGTGACCACTTTAGTGAAAACCATGTAGCCATTTTAGTGATAAAGTGTTGAGTTGTGACATGGTGAATGCTGTATTTTGATGTTCTGTGATAATTTGTAATATTGTGAATGCTATACCTTGATTTTCTCTGAATGTTTTGCTCTGATGTTATTGAATAAATGGAGAGTTTGCTATACTCTGTAATCAGAACCTTGAAAGCTGTTCACAGCAGCAGTCCTCTGGAAAGCTGCTTGTTTGTGGCTTAACAGGGATTAATGGGAAGCATCCTTCTCATTCTGGTGGAAGGGGAACAATACAGGACGGGAGGTATCCCAGCAAGCCAGCAGCAAGCCTCATCTCAGCAAACCCAGGGGAGATGCTGAACCTCAGGGTGGTAGAGCAGGCAAGCACTAACACCAGTACCCCCCAACCCCCTAATGCCTTGGCAAAGGAGGAAAACTGGTAGACTCTAGCTCAGAAAATGACCCTATGCATCAGTAAGCAGCCAAACTTCCCCATGCTTCAGCACAACTCCAAACTGGCAGGCATCCTCCAGTAGCCAAACCTTTCATTGCTTCAAAGCAGCACAGGTGAGCAAACATACTCCAGGGGTCAGACAGTACCCCTGAGAGCTTCAGTGTTTCTAACACCAGCTTAGCACTAGGTAAGCTGCCAGACCCCTACAGCACCCAGCTGCTAGCACCTTAGACCCCAGCACACAAAGCCAGTGACCCAAACAATACAAGAAGCTTGGCTCCCTGTACTCCAGCAGGAGAGATCAACTTTAAAAGCCAGGAAATAGGTAAACACCATGAGCAAAAAGCAGAAATAGACAATGATCATAGATTACTACTATGGAGACAGAGAAAATCAAAACACAAATTCAGAAGAGGACAACATTATCAATATACACACATCTGAAACCTAAAAGGGGAATATGAACTGGTTTCTGTAGTGCCAATGCAATATTTACAGCACCCATGATCATGATAAAGACTGTGACTTAAGTATCACATGAGGTTTGATCACAAAATATACCAAACTCTCCAGATAGAGCATAGAACTGAAGCATTTACTTAGACACCAGAAAACCCAATTCCAAAACCAGTAAGCCGATTCCATCATAGCACCAAAGATTTTTTTTAAAGCAATTGGGGTTAAGTAACTTGCTCAGGGTTACACGGCTAGTCATTATTTATGTGTGGGTGCTCATTTTCTGAGGCCGGTTTCAATCCTGGGTCATCCCAACTCCAAGGCCAGCGCTCTTACTCACTGCACCACCTAGCCACCCCTAATATCAAAGATTTTAAGAAGCCATAATAACACTGAGAGCCACAGCATCCTTCAGCCTTCCCACAAACCAATAGAAGATCAATATTTACTCACAAACCTCTCTATCTCCTTGCCTCACCCTCCTCTCTTTCCCACAATCTCTCTGGCTCTGACCAGCTTCCTGTGGGCTCTGCTTCTCTTCAGCAAACTCCTCCCACCAGACCCTCCATGTGATTACATTTAGCCTATTAGGGGGCAGAGTTTACTTTCAAATCAGGGAGGTCTTCAAACTCCCCCCTATGTCTATTAAGGGGCAGGGAAGATCTTCAAATTCCCATTCTTATTACAGTCTCAAACCCCAAAAGCCTTCTTAGAAGAGTTCAGTAAGGATTTTAAAAGTCAAATAAGAGGGGTAAAAGAAAAATTGGGAAAAGAAATGAGAGGTATGCAAGAAAGAGTCAATAGCTTGGAAAAGGAAGGACAAAAATGGACCGTAGGAAACAAGTCATTAAAAAATATAATCAATCAAATGGCAAAAATGTACACTGAAGAAAACAACTACCTAAAAAGTAAAATTGGCCAAACGGAAAAGAACGCACAAAAACTCACTGAAGAGAACTTCTTAAAAAGTAAAATGGGTCAAATGGTAAAGGAGACAAAAAGGCTAATTGAAGAAAATAATTCCTTAAAAATTAGAACTGGGTTGGGGGCGGCTAGGTGGCGCAGTGAGTAGAGCGTCGGCCCTGGAGTCAGAAGGACATGAGTTCGGATCCGGCCTCAGACACTTAACGCACACACAAATAAAAACCTAGCCGTGTGACCTTGGGCAAGTTACTTAATCCCAATTGCCCTCCAAAAAGCAAAAAAAAAAAAAAAAAATTAGAACTGGGGAAGGGGCAGAGTCAAGATAGTGGAGTAGAAACAGCACTTCAGCGCAGCTCCAGCTCCCACCATTTCCAATATATGTAAGAGGGGACTCCAAACAAACTTTGGAGCTCCAGAAACCTCCAGCTAACCTCCCGCTGAGGACAGCCTGGCAGCCTGGCAGGGAGAGGCCAGGGCAGTGCTCTGGGAGCTGAACCCAGGCCTTCGTGAGCCAGAGGTTTTAGCCCCAGGGTGGCCTGAACAACAGCTGGATGGAGGGACTTGAGATCAACAGCAGCTGTGGCCGTTTCCAGAATTACCAACACATAGATGCTAAGGACAAAGTGAGAGGTCAGTGCAGTGTGGACTTTGGGATCCAATAGTTGGGAGTGCATTAGCCTCTTCCCCTGGGGTGAGAAGCTGCTGAGACACTTATGCATAGCTGCCACCAGGTGGCAGCTTTAGCTCCTGGTCTGCAGAGTGTAGGGGGACCAAGTGACCAAGCTGAGGGGTAATCACTCTTGCTTTAACCTGCTTGGAGCTGGATTGCAGTCTGGAGTGAAGGTCCTGGAGTGTGTGACCAGCTTGCCAGAGTGTGTGGGGGCTTCAAAGAGGCCACCCAACTAATACCTCTGGCAGCTGAGAAAACCCCAGTGTTTGGGACAGAAGCTCCCTTGTCTGGTGGCAGAGTCCTACTGTGCCAACAAGCCCAAAAGTCAAGTAATTGAGGGGCAACATGCCTAGGCAAAGGAAACAAAATAAACAGAAAAATTCAATATTAGACTCCTATTTGGGGGGGGGGCACAAAAAGGATCAAAGCATGGAACAGGAGGAAGACAGTGAAGTCAGAACTCCTGTACCAAAAGCTTCAAAGGAAAATATGAGTTGGTTATAGGCCATAAAGGACCTTAAGAAGCAGATAAGAGAAGTGGAGGAAAATTGGGAGAGAAATGAGAATGATGCAAGAAAATTATGAAAGGAGAGTCAACAGCCTGACTTAGGAAAATAATACCTTAAAAATAGACTAACTCAAATGGCAAAAGAGGCTCAAAAAGGCAATGAGGAGAGGAAACCCTTAAAAAGCCAAATTTGCCAGATGGAAAACAAATCTCAAAAGCTCACTGAGGAGAATCATTCCTTCAGAATTAGACTGAAGCAAATGGAAGCTAGTGACTTTATGAGAAATCAAGATGCTGTTAAACAGATTCAAACAAATGAAAGAATAGAAGGCAATGTGAAATATTTCATGGGAAAAACCACTGACCTGGAAAATAGATCCAGGAGAGATAATTTAAAAATTATTGGACTACCTGAAAGCCATGATCAAAGAAAGAACCTAGAAATCATCCTTCAGGAAATTCTTAAGGAAAACTGCCCTGATATTTTAGAACCAGAGGACAAAACAGAGGTTGAAAGAATCCACCAATCACCTCATGAAAAAGATCCCAAAAAGAAAACTTCTAGGAATATTATAGCCAGGTTCCAGAATTCCCAGATCAAGGTGAGAATATTACAAGCAGCCAGGAAGAAACAATTTGAATATTGTGGAAACACAATCAGGATAGCACAGGATCTGGCAGCTTCTACACCGAGGGATTGAAGGGTTTGGAATATGATATTCCAGAGGGCAAAGGAGCTGGGGTTAAAACCAAAAATCACCTATCCAGCAAAATTGAGTATCATGTTTCAGGGGAAAATATGGTCATTCAGTGGAATAGAGGACTTTCAAGGATTCTTGATGAAAAAACTGGAGTTGAATAGAAAATTTGACATCCAGATACAAGAAGCAAGAGAAGCATGAGAAGGTAAACAGGGAAAAGAAATCATAAGGAACTTATCAAACTATTTACATTTCTACATGGAAAAAATGATAATTGTAACTGATGAAACCTTTCTCAGTATGAAAATAGTTGAAGAAGGGTATATGGGCATATGAATACATATGTGAATGTGTGTATATATGTTTACAGGTATACATAGATAGAGAGCACAGGTCGAATTTAATAGGAAATGATGATACTTAAAAGGTGAAATTAAGAGGGGAGAGAGGAATATAATGATAGGAGATGGGGAAAGACAGAATGGGGTAAACTATCTCAGAGAAGAGGCAAGGGAAAATGGGTACAATGGAGGGGAAGAACAGGAAGGCAAAAAGGCAAAACCTTATTCTCATTGAACTTGGCTCAGAGAGAGAATGACATACATACTAAATAGGATATATCACCCTACAGGAGAGTAGCGGGGGAGGGGAGGAGGGGGGGATGATGGAAGGGAGGGCAGGCTGGGGGGGAGAGAAGTTGGAAGCACCCACTTTTGAAAAGGGACAGGATCCAAGTAGAGAATAGAACAAGCGGGAGGTGGGATAGGAGGGAGGGAACTATAGTCAGTCTTTTACAATACATCTACTATGGTAATGTTTTGTATTAGATACACATGTACAACATATACTGAATTGCTTGTCTTCCCAGTGAGGGTGGGTGACAAGGGAGGAAGGGAACGAATCTGGGATTCAAAGTTTTAAAATCAAATGTTTAAAAATATATAAATACTGTTATTAATACTATTTTACATATAATTGGGAAATAAGATATACAGGCATTGGGGCATAGAGATTCACCATGCCCTACTGGAAAAGTCAAAGGGGCATGGGAGAAGATATGGTAGAGAGCAGATTAAAGGAGGGAATATTCTGTGGGACTGCTATTTTGGGGTGGTGGGTAGGGGAAAAACGGGGAAAAATTGTAACTCAAAATCTGGTGGAAATGAATGATGTAAACCACAAGTTAATAAAGCATTTGGAAAAAAAAGAAAAAAATTAGAACTGGGCAGGTGGAAGCAAATGACTCTATGAGAAATTAAGAATCAGTCAAATAAAACCAAAAGAATTAAAAAATACAATACCTCATTGGGAAAACAACTCTCCTAGAAAACAGATACAGGAATAATAGTTTAAGAATTTTTGGTCAGGGGTGGCTAGGTGGCGCAGTGAGTAAGAGCGCTGGCCTCGGAGTTGGGATGACCTGAGATCGAATCCGGCCTCAGAAAATGAGCACCCACACACAAATAATGACTAGCCATGTAACCTTGAGCAAGTTACTTAACCCCAATTGCTTTAAAAAAAAAAAAAGAATTATTGGCCTACCTGAAAGCCACAAATGTACTTCCAGCTTAGTTGTGTTGTTAAAAAAGGCACAGACCCAAAGGTAAAAATAATAGAAAAAGTGAAAAATAATATGCTTTGATCTGCATTAAAACTCCATCAGTTTTTTTCCCTGGAGGTCAATAGCATTTCTCATCATGAGTACTTTGAAATTATCTTGGATCACTGTGTTGCTAAAAATAGCTAAGTCATTCACAGTTGATTATCATATAGTATTGCTGTTACTGTGTTCAATGTTCTCCTGGTTCTGCTTGCTTCACTTTGCATCACTTCATGTAAGTCCAAATTTTTTGTGAAATTTTTCTGTTCATCATTTCTTTTTTTTTCTTTTTTTTATTTAAACAAATGTTTTATTAACTCCTGTTTTACATCATTCATTTCCGCCAGATTTTGAGTTACAATCATTTCCCCCCCTGTTGTTCATCATTTCTTAGAGCAGAGTAATATTCCATTGCAAGCATTCACCACAACTTCTTCAGCCATTGCCCACTTGATGGGCATCCCCTTAATTTTCAATTCTTTGCCACTACAAAAAGTGCTCCTATAAATATTTCTGTACATATAGGTCCTTCCCCTTTTCCATTTTAAAATATTTTTTGGGATACACACACATAGTGTATCAAAGGGTATACAGGTTTGTAGTACTTTGGCATAGTTCCAAATTGCTCTCCAAAACAGTCAGATCAGTTCACAATTCCACCAACAATACATTAGTGTCCCAATTTTTCCACACCCCCTCCAACATTTATTATTTTTCTTTTTCTGTCATAGTAGTCAATCTGATAAGTATAAGTTGGTACCTTAAAGTTGTTTTAATTTGCATTTCTCTAATCAATAATGCTTTAGAGCATTTTTTATACAACTATAGACAGTTTTGATTTCTTCTCCTGAAAACTGCTTATTCATATCCTTTGACCATTTGTCAAGTGGAGAATGACCTGAAATCTTATCAATTTAACTGAATTCTCTATGCATTTAAGAAATGAGGCCTTTATCAAAGAAACCTGCTATAATTTTTTCACAGTTATGATTGCTGTGTATTTCCCTCCATCCTATTTCCCCAGTTTCTCCTAGTTTCTGGAAAACCCTGGGGAACTCAAAATAAAAAAAAAAAGTTAAAATTGTACATACATGTAATTAAGGAAAAAATAAAATACTAAATTTAAAAAAATAGACTAGTTATCACTCAGCCCCAGAAAACAGTACACCATAGCAAGTAATTAATAGATGCCTTTGAACTGAATCAAATTAGCCAAAAGATGAGCATTAGAAAGAAAATGGAAATGCAACAAGTATCCTAAATAATTAGTTCTTAAATATTTCTACCAGTTGAGTCTTGGGAGATCAAAATAATTATTTTCTTATGTTAGCATTATGGACTTAGGATATTATCAATAAGGTTGCTCTATTCATACTAGATGGAAGACACTAGATTACATTTGCAGTATTGAATAAAATGTTTAATTACTAGAAAATACCAGTTAGCAAAACTGTGCCCTTTTTAAAATTTCAATTGATTAATAAGTACCTGGTACAATTACCAGACACTATGATAATCTCTAAGGCTACAAAGGCAGAAATGAAAAAAAAAATGTCATCACTAGAACTCTTCTAACCTATTTATTTTCTCCCTTTTCAACTCAAGTGCTCTCATTTGATGTTTCATTATAGCATGGAGGTAATGCTGAGTTCATAAAGGCTGTCCTTGAAGAGCAAAGTTCTAGTACGTGATGCCAAACTAAAGCTTTCACGTCCCAGTGATAGATTAAGATGTTCTGAGAACAGCTCAATTTGGAGAGGCCTGTCTGGGTGGATTTAGGGAGGTAAGTTTTTTTAGCTACAGTAACTCCTGAAAACCATCCATAAAGTAACAGGAGGGCTATAATTTGTTTCATTGCACACTGACTTGTGTTGTAGAAGCACAAGGTATGTTTTTATTGTACAACATTAACAGATCAGTCAATCAGATGTCATTCAAGAAACCCTTGGAAAGGGTTAGAGTGTTAAGTTTCAAATGATGATAACCATGAACTTTAAAACAGTAATATTCATCATTCCAAAGAAAACAGAGTAGACAAATTTCATTTAGAATAAATCTAAACAAGTTTTTCCAAGGATACCATCAGTGTGTCCATAGGGTTATTGTGTTCTTTTCCCAAACATCTTTCCACAATTTTCTATCTTCTCCATTTTTGGAGCACCTCATATCTTTTTTCCTTCTTTGAGACTGGGTCTTCCTATTTTGTCCAAGCTGGAAATTCAGCAGTTACTCATGGGTCTGATTCCATTGCTGATTATCACAGAAACTTTAACCTATTCTATTTCCACTTGAGTCAGTTGACCCCTTCTTAGGCAGCCTGGTGGTCCTCCCACTTCTAGGGGCTCACCCTGCTAATGTTGGATTTGGTCCTGACACCTGATATACTTTTAAACATTTGTCTGCAGTAATTTTATTTTATTTTTAGTACCCAATACATGTTAGCCCTTATAGAAACTCAGGACTCCAGAACTCAAGCTATCCACCAGCCTCAGCCTTCCTAGTAGGCAGGTGTGTGTCACCATGCACAGCTACCTTCTATCTTTTAACAGTGCTATTGAACAATAGATTCACTTAGAGAAGCCTTCCTCCATTCTATATAACCTATTTGTTGAAAAGAAAATTCTTCATTTGGGCTTTTCACCCTGATCAATGAGTCAAAACTCAGGACAAAGAGAATTAAAAGGAGTTTATTATAAATACATCAAGGCCAACACATTGACAGGGTGATCACTGAAGATCAGCAAGGGCTTCAAGGTAGTGGCAGCTTTTATTGGTGACTTTAAGAAAATCCTGATAGGTCCATCTCAGTAAAAGAGCTTGGGCCCTTGCATGTCAGCAGTTCTTACTACCCCAGGGTAGCAAGAATGTGACAATTTGCAGGTAGGTACATGACAAAGAGCAGGTAACGCAAAAGCTGCAAACTTGGTGTCTCCTCAACCAGAGCCTCCCCCAACATTGGTTAATAAGCAGGGCTGGGAACAATAGGATACTGAGTCATGATAACTTCCAACATACTTACCTATGTTCAAATTTGTCTTCATCATCAAAATTATCAATCTTTCCAGCGAAGGCCTTTTCACTTTCAAAGACCAAAAAATTTAGAAAAAGAATTAGACATGTGCTATACAACAATAATCTAAATGTCTTGTTTAAACTACTTATGAACACCAAAATTTGAAGGTCCCTCAAAAAAAAGGCCCAATGTCAATATCTAAATATTATCAGCACAGCTGGCCTTTTTGGGGTCATCATACAGTAAATTGTATTTTTATATGGATGATCCCCTTTTGTATATTTAGAGATGTCTCCCTTGTGTATATAAAAATCAACTTACTTCTCACTTCCTTCATCTTGTGAGGGGAATATTTGATTTTTTAATCTGTCAACGAAGTAAAATTGGAGAATTAGATATCATTTAACTCATAACAATTCACATTTCTAAAACACTTCCAGGTTTACAAAATTCTTGCCTCTCAACAACCCTGTGAGGTAGGAAGTGAGCCCACAATAGCATGTTTAAACCATGTTCTCTGGATTCCTTGGAAATACTCTTTTAAAAAAATGTATTTGTGACAACTCTAATCCCTGAACCCAGTTCTTTATGTGACAGGAAATATTAACTCCTGATTACAAAGGAGATGTTCTGTCTTTCTATGCAGAAGTCAGCATAGCTTCCAAATTTAATTCTTATATCACTTATAAAGGCCACATAGAGGAAAGCTGGAGTTAAGAGTATCCCTCTGATGGAAGTAGGGAAAGGTGTGGGAAAGCAGGACTTCATTCCTTTTTTAGAGGTTTTAGAAGCAGCCCTACATAATTTGAATGGTCTGGCTCAATTGCCTTGGGGGAAGGTTGGGGATGAGGGTAGAAAGTAATTGGAGAGAGAATGGTTTGCCCAAGGACCTGGATTTAGTGAGAAGTGCTAAAAGGAGGAGGAGAGAAGGCAAATAGCATAGAGTTTGCTTCATTTGCTTATAGACATTTCCAAGATGCATGGATTAAGTATTCCTATAGCTCCCCAGAGTCCTGGAATAGTGCAGACTATGAGACCTTATTAATAACAGAGGTACATTTTTGAGTTCTAAATACACTTGGAGAATCTTCCTATTTGGACCACAGCTGGTCCTCAGGGGAAAGTCTTTAGCATTCTGCATCGGGAGCTAAATGACATTATTTCTGAAGAGAACAGTGTTATCAATAACAAAATGAAGAATAAGGCCAGAGTGAGAGCTGAGGCATAATAGCTAAAATGGAAATTGAGGAGAATAAAAGACTACTAAAAAGGCAGGAATATCTGGATTTAAATCTCTCCCAACACTATGGATGTGACCATGTTCCCTCAAAGTTCCACATGGTAGATTGAAACCAAGCAAACATTAATTGTACATGTTCTCTCTAACCCACCAGGAAGGGAAAATCTAAGCATGTTCTTTCTTAAACTTTGGATTTCAAGTTCTTGTTAACCATCTTCTAAACAGAAGATAAGAATAGAATTTTTTTTTCCTTTTTCCCATTATCTACAATTACCAGAGAAGTTTCCTTATATTTATATTAATTTCATATTATACTTTAAATGTACTAATAGGCCTATTATAGTTGCCTCAATGGGTCATAATCACCACACATAATATTAAAGGTCTCACTGAATTTTTTTTTTCATCAGACATAGTCTTTCATCAGCCCAGGGGAAGTTTATATTATCCCCAGTGTTGTTTCTTGAGTTGTAACAGCTAGTTTGAGCTAAATAATTCAAAAAGGAGGGGCAGCTAGGTGGTGCAGTGACTAGAGCACCAGCCCTGGAGTCAGCAGGACCTCAGTTCAAATCTGGCCTCAGACACTTAACACTTACTAGCTGTGTGACCTTGGGCAAGTCACTTAACCCCAATTAACCTGCCCTCCCCCCTCCAAAAAAAAGCAAAATAAAATAATTCAAAAAGGTAAAGAATATAAGGGAATCATACTGTAGAATAACAACAGAGGGTAATCTATTCCTATTTAGAGAGCAATAAGCAAAACATAAATTACAGTTGCCCAGGAAATTTCTTGAGTATAGCTTCTATATTACAAAGATTAATTAAATAAATTATTGGAGTGGGGAGGAAATAGTATGATTATCCCTTCCATGTCGCAGGAATTAAGAGGTGCAATGGCCTGGCTATTTGGAAAATCCATGTAAAAAATTTTGACTCTCCCTTAGTACCAGAGAAGTCTGAATTATTATGGTATTAAAAGATAAAATACGTTGACATTATACAATACTATACATATATTTTATGGATTTCTGAGTTTCTAAACTTTTTCTGTGTCATCTGCTGACCTCTACTTGTCATCTGAGGCTTCTGCAAAACTCCCCAAATTCCCATTTAATTTCCTGTGATACATCAAAACTGTGATGAGGGAAGTTGGGATGTGAAAGGGATAACTGTATATTTGCCCTGAAAATTTTGGCTTCAAAAGGGGAAAATGAGTTAGGTTTATGATCTTTAAGACTCTTTTCAAGACCAAGAGACTATGACCATTGTGTAACTCTTTTCTCCTACTCTTAGAAAAGTATATTGGGCCCTAAGAAGCATCTAGTCACTGCTAATGTCTGTATCGCTCAGGTTCTGACACAGGTGTACCTAAGAAAATAGGAAACAGCTCAGAAGGTATTGGGAAGAATGCAGCAACATTATAGAACATTGCAGAATGTAGTGACATAGGGTTATTACCACCAAACCACTTCTCTGGTCCCAAGAATTTGAGCAGTCCATAATATGCCCCAGATATACCAAACATCCCCCAAAATCCATACAAGAAATCACAATATACAAAGTCACTTAGAAAAAACAGACCACTAAAGTCACGCTGTACTACCACAAGATTTTTCATCTGACACCCTAATTTCTCTTCCCTTCAAGTGACTCAGCAAAATTTGAAGCATTATGAATAATCAGTTTATCAACCTGTCCCAAGAATTTAATTTAAATACCTACTATTTATTACAATGAAATGCTTTCTTAGGTACTTCGATATCAAAGGCACCAGAGAAAGGTAATTATTTGATCAATAATATACCAAATATCTTGCATCACAAAACAATGGTCTTTATTCTCTGCAAAGTACAGATTGTGGGCAATTTACAGCCCCTGGACACTCCTTTGGATCTTAAGCCATCTTCCAGGAACCTAGATTTGTAACCATGAAAGTCATCCTTGATTTTCCCCTCTCCTCAATTCTCTATATCCAAGTAGTTTCCATGTCTTATCGGCCTTCCCTCTCCAACATATCTGTCCCTTTCTTTCCTATGACTGGAGCAACACCAACACTCTGAGTCTGGATGATTGGTAAGAGTGTGGTGTTTGCAACAGAAATAAGGATGTTTGGGAAAGGAGCATGTTTAGGGGGTTGGATGGTGAATGTCTTTGAGTATATGTTGAATATGGAATGCTGCTAGGACAGATAGCCAGGTGATGTCTAGCAGGCAGCTGATGAGCTTCTGTGCATCCACAAAAATGTAATGACATTTTTAATCTTGTTGGTTATGTGATATTAGCTGGGTTTGCAGCTATGTTCCAGATGATATTGTTCAATGTTAGCAGTTTTATTCTTTGTTAAATTTCCATTAGGGTTTTCTTCTTTTAAGTTCCTGCAATTGTCTGCAACAGCAATCCTTAAACTGAATGAGAGCAGGGGTGTGTGTGTGTGTGTGTGTGTGTGTGTGTGTGCAATAAAGCACTGTCATGTTACAAATCTGATTGTCTTTTGTCCTACCATACCTAAAACTTCTTGCATCCTGCGAATGCCAAAATTAATCCTGTATCATTTTCTTATTGAACCTATTTATGAGTAATTGCTTTTGTCTTATAGCTGCTTAAGTCATGGTTTTTTGTCACTAAACTTAGTTCAGAGTTCAGCTGGCCTATAATGGGCTGTTTCAAAATCCAGCTCTCCTGCTCAAAGGAATGTTGCTAACCTTGGGGAGTGTATGAGGAAGCAAGAGAGTTTGGGCCTGGTATCTTTATTCCACCAAGCTATCCTTCGGGGATGTCTGGTTTGCTGTCCAAAGGTCTGGGTCCCTATCTTGCACCTACACTCAGACAATGAGCACTTCTTAGTCTCAAGAGAAAAGAAATGGGGTCATTGACAATCTCCATTATCAAACTTCCAACCAATCATATTGTTCCCTGTGTCTCAGCTCCATAAGCAATCATGTTGCCCTTAATTCTGTGATGTCCTCTCCCCTGCTCTGTTCTTTCTTCTGTTCTCCCCAAACCCTATATAAGGGGAACTGTTCTCTTATTTTGGGCATTAATGGAGGCAATTCACTGACTCATTTGATAGATAGCATGCCCCTGCTAATAAATGCTTTCTTGCACAGAGTTCTGCCTCAGTTTACCCTTTTGTTCAAATTAAATTGTGACAATCCTTAAGTTTAAAAAATTCATTTTTATTTCATTCCCTTCCCTTAAAAAAATAAGGCCTGGAGAAGTTATAGAAGAAACTGTTTTGTACATTAACTCAAATGGAAATTCTGCACAGTAAATGTTCACAAATTCCCCATCAATGAAGGTTTAATTATTAAGGGTTCATCTGATGAGGGGTTAAAAAAAGTTTCTCATTTTTCTTTTTCCAAGGGGTGCTGATGGGGGGGAGGGAAGGAACTTTTTATCTTTATTTTCCAACCATTAGAAGTTTAGGGGAGGGGCGGCTAGGTGGCACAGTGAGTAGAGCACCAGCCCTGGAGTCAGGAGGACCTGGAGTCAGATCCAGCCTCAGACACTTGACACATACACACAAAAATTAGCCGTGTGACCTTGGGAAGGTCACTTAACCCCAATTGCCCTACCCTCCTCCCTCCAAAAAGCAACCCCCCCCCAAAAAAAAGTTCGGGGGAAATAGTCAGAACATGTCTGAATCTTGTGATCTAAATGAGTGTGTAAACTAAAGCTAATAGGAGTACAGTAACAGGAAGTCAAAAGAGGAATGTATTCAATTAAAGAAGAAATTCTCTTCCAAATCTCTTTCTTCCTTTTTAGCACTTTTAAAATAACTTTTCTAGGGAATGGTTGTAATCTCTCTCTCTCTCTCTCTCTCTCTCTCTCTCTCTCTCTCTTTATATATATATATATATATATATATATATATATATATATATATGAATGTAATAGAATATTATAATGTAGTAAGAAATGGCAAATATGAAAATTCAAGATATATATGAATTAATATAGAGTTAATAAACTAAACCAAAATAATATGTATGATTACAACAATGAAAATCAAAATATCACTAAAGGGAAATTGAACTCTGAATAATGGGGGGAGGAGAATCATCATCAAAGGCCCTGGAGAAGAGATAATAAAATATTACTCTTCCCTCGTGGCAGACAGATGAGTGACATCTAGGAAAGGATATTGAGTACCATGTCAGAGAAGTTGTCAGGCTTTAATATTTTCAATTATTATTTTTTCTCACAAAAAAGGAGGGCTAACTATGGGCATGTCTTAATGAATCTGAGCCTCAATTTTTCTATTTATAAAATAAGGGATGTTGGACTGAATGAACTTTAAGATCTATTCCAATTCAAATCCACTCATTCCATGACTAGAAGATCCTCATCAACCAGAACAAAGATGAGAGGAGAAAAGGGGAAGAGAAATACAAGAATTCAAGAGAAATTAGGTGTGGAACTACTTTAGTACCCGGCAATTCTGTCCTTCCACTTATATTGCTTTTTTTTCCTGTGAGGGCAGACAGGGCAAAGAAGATGGAAAACCCTTCTCAAAATCAAGAGGAGTTGGGTTCTAGTCACACCCTTGGTACATACAATTATCCCTTCGACACTGAGACTTTCTCCATCATGGTTTTGATATATCGTGGATTGGCATAAGAAATTTGGTGGGGGGGGAGGGAGTTTTGCAGAAGCCACAGACAAAACAGAAAGGTTAGGAGACAATATAAAAAAGTTTAGAAACTCAGAAATGTAAGAATGTTATTTGAAAAAAAAGGATTCCAGTAGACTCTGGCATCATATGAGAAAAGGCTAAGTCCTTATAATAATTTTTCCCAAAGGAAAATGAAGGTAGACGATCTACCCTTACATATTTTATGTGGATTTTCCAGATGATGGGGATCATGTAATGTGGAAGGGATAACCATACTCAGATGTGACCACACAAGTCATTTTACTTCTTAATGTCCCATTGAGAGAAACCATTTACATAGAATTCCTGGAGTGAGGCAAGAAAATACAGAAAATCTTGAGTCACTGAACAAAAACTTGTGTAAACTCTAAAAACAACCCTCAATAAACTCTCTAGGTCCTTCACTTTGCATCTCCTGCCCTTCCAGGTTTCAACTCCATGGAATAAGATGTCCCTCCCAGGATAAGTTCATCACTTCGAAACTCATCCCCATGACACTAACTCAAGCCTTTAATGACACCACCTCCCTCAGCCTCCTTCTCTCTGATTGTGGAAAGCTGGAGGGTAAGGTACCAAACTCCTACCAATGCCCCCTTTATAGAGGGAAGAACCAGCCAAATGGCTCAGTGGATAGAGCACCTGGCTTGAAGTCAGTAAGATTCATCTTCTTAAGTTCAAATATGGCCTCAGACACCAACAAGCTGTGACCCTGGGCAAGTCACTCATCTGTAAAATGAGCTGGAGAAGGAAATGCAAATCATTCCATTAACTTTGCTAAGTAGCCACAACTGAACAGTAACATAAAGGGCAGAAGCTAGACTCTCAGGTCACTTCACTTTGTATCTGCTGCCCTAACCTGGTTTCAACTCCACAGCATAAGATTCTTCATATACTCCCTGTGTCCTGGCCCCTGCCCCTCCCTTCTTTTGTGTGTTATCTCCCCCTTTAGATTGTATCCTTGAGGGGAGAGACAGACTTTCTTTTTATTAATTGTATCACCAGTGCTTAGCACAGTGCCTGGCATGTTGTAGGCGACTGGTAAGTGTTTATTGGATTGGACTGGTGCAGAGGATAGAGTTGCTGGACCCAGAGTTAGAAGGACTTGAGTTCAAATCCTGCCTCAGACACTTACTAGTTGTGTGATCCTGAGCAAGTCACTTAACCTCTGTCTCCCTCAGTTTCCTCATGTGTAAGTTGGGTATAATAAAAGCACCTACCTCCCAACATTATTGTGAGGACCATATGAGATATTTGTAAAGTACTTTTCAAACCTTTATAGCATTATATAAATGCTATTCACTATTATTATTTTTATTATTACTATTTCCTCTAAAGCATAAGGATGACTTCTGAATCTCTTTTAATCTTAGCTCCCCACTTTTCTATTTAATTAGAAAAGGGAGGGTTATCTTTTGACCTTGAAGGACATAAGAATATGTGAGAAAACCATCATCCAAAAGTATATAACAATATCAACTTGCTACAGAGGAATAGTTACTAAGCTATGAAAGAGATACTTAGCAATTACATTTAGTGTGAAGTCATCATTTTCTGAATTCAAATGTCAATTTTGGTTGAATTCTTTGAGAGATTTCTCCAGCACTATTAAAATAATTTCTTAAAATTACATAGATAGCAGTGATTCCAGTAAGATCCAAAAGCAAAGAATTCAAGAGTTGCAGGTAAAAAATAAACTCAAAAGAGACTAGTTGTTGGTTGAGGATTCTTCCCAAAAAGCCCCAAACTGGACTTAAGGTTGTATTTAAGGTACTTTAAGATGACATACAGTATGGAATACGTGAGGAGAGTGTTTAATATGGAGGCAATGGTTAAGGGATGGGGAATCACTTTTATCTGAAATGGACAACAGAGGGTTGCACATGTGCAGTGCACACACAGAATCTTTTCTTTGTGTCCCATTGTGTGCATGGAATTGCTCCTTTCTCAGGGCATTTAAAGAATTTAGGAAATAAAATAATATGAAGTAGCTTGTCAAAATTAAGGATGAATAATCACCCATTCTTTCCAGAAATAAGATTCAATACAAGTAAATTTCTTATATATTTATGAAACATAGGCTTTAATATCAAATTTCTACAGTTTATATAAATTGAGAGACACAGCTAAGCTTCCTATTCCAAAAGTAAGAAACTGTATTTGGAAATCAGTAATTGTGTATCATTTAGCTTACTTACTTACGTAATAGATCTGATATTTGCAAGCAAGTCAGATAGTGTTGTTAAGGTGTTATATGTCGCCTCTGAAATGAAGAGACTAAATTTTCTTCTTTCATTTCTAAAGGAGAAAAAGAATAAAAGAAAAAGACAAAGAAAAAATTAAAAGAAAAGAAAAGAAAAAAGAAAATGCAGTTGCATTTTATCTCTGCTTCATCCAAAAATAAATTCTCCAAAGTGTGAGAGAGGGAATACTTCAGATAATTCAAATGAGATAATATTTATAAAGTGCTTGTTAAGCTGAGATTTTATCATACACAATGCTTGACATATAATAGGCATTTATATAAATGCTTATTCCCTTAATTGAATTTAACCAATATTTCTAAAACACATATTTGCAAACTTATTAAAATCACTAAACCCATTATTTTTTTTCGGGTTTGGAAAGATACATGTACCTACTTCATTCCTGAGCATTTCAGAAGTTCACAAAATAAATGAAGAAAAAATTTTTTTAATTTGCCTAACCATATATATACCTAACTCAAGCACAATTAATCTGCCATATTTGCACTCAACATTACATAGATTACTTAGTGCTCAGAAAGATATAAAATAAAAAATCTTTTTAAGCCCAGTTCTTACATACTTATTGAATTGCTACTGGTAATCTTCAAAATAGGGATTAAATTTCATTCAGAAACATCATATAAGGGTAATGGACAAAGAGGGATTTAGGAGAAGAAGTCGTACTTTCGGTTATTTCATAAAATTTTGTTGATATTACACGTAGAAATGTGGCACCCATGGTACAGGAGAGGAAGGGAAGTTCCCTGAAGGACAGCCCTATGTATGTGAGGGAGACTTTGAATTTGATGTAGAGTCTTGGAAACAGAGGGAGAAGCAGTTCTGGTGACCAGGAAGAGAGAGAAAACTTTTGAATTGCTAATGAAAGTCCTGGAGCCACAGACACATGAGAAAAACTGACATCCCAACATATCCCTTGAACCCCAGTATCCATATCACAAGAGATTGCTAAGAATAAACTACTCTAATGATGTAATAAAATTCCATAGGACTCATGATCAAGAATACTACCCACATCCTAACAGAGAGGTGATGAATTCAGAGAACAGATTGAAGATGTGGCCAATGCAAGAATTTTCTTGCCTGACTATAAGTTTGTAACAGGGATTTTGTTTTTCTTCATTTCTCAGTGGTGGTGGGGGAAGTAGGTGGGGGTGACAGAAGGCAAATCTTCATAAAAATAAAATTTAATTTAAAATAAAGAACATACTGCTCTGGTAAGATTATTCTATTTTTTGTTGAGCTGAGCCCCACCAAGTCAACAAGTCCATTTTTTTTGTGTGTATTCTATCTTCTGTCTACACTAATCTGCATAGCTTTCCTTAGTTTTCTTTTACCCCTTTTATAAATTTTTGCTCACTGCTCATGTCATCTTTTGTATAATAAATATTTTGTGAGAGGGAACTAAGCTGACTAAGAGGAGGCTAAGTTACCCTCTCAAACTAGGGCAGAAGGGGGTGGAGAGAATAAGCTAGAGATGTCTATTCTGTACACTTTTGAACCTCCCAGAGAACCAGGGATAGTAGATTTTCTTATGAACCTAAGTATATATATTCCTGACTTGAATATGTGTGTTGCATAGTTGATCAGATACACAAGAGTAATTGAGTCATTCAACTTGGGAGAATGACAAAATCTCAGCTCAACTAAAGAGGGAATGATATTGTGCGTAAAGTATGCTCAATGACTTTGTGTTTATACTGAGTTTTGTTTTCTCAATGGGTGAGGGAGAGAGTGGGAAGAGGGAGAGAGTCTGGAACTGAAAATAAAATAAAACAGTGAAAAAAAGAGGAAAACTTGTTCTTAGTAGTTTCTGTTATTCAGGTACTGGGTATCAAGGGATATATTGAAGAGATACTTTTTCCCAAATGCCTGTGGTCTCCTGTAAGCCATTCAAAAGTTTGCACTTCTCTGATTCTCCCAGTCTTTCTGGTGCTCACTCTGGCAAATGCAAAGTTATATTTCCCTTACACATAGCCTATGTAATGTCATAGGCTCAGGAGCCTCTCATTCAATCAGGAGTCACATTTTCCTATTATACACAGCTTTACAGAGTTATCCTTCAGGAAACCACACTATACCCCAGGGACAGGTGTGGTATAGAAATTGGATGTTATATGAAGATGGTACTGCAAATACCCTACACCAGTGGAAAGTACAATTCTAGCTTAAAAAGTAACATGCACAGAGAAGAGTGTGTGTGTGTGTGTGTGTGTGTGTGTGTGTGTGTGTGTGTGTGTGTGCCTGAGATAAAGAGAGAGAGAAGCAATTAAAGATGGGAAGGAAGATGAAATTCAATTCAACAAGGAACATTTAATAACCTTACTAGTGTTTCCCTCTCCACAAGGAAAGTCTTTTGGTGTATTATATAAATATGAATTGTTATTATTAGGTTGAGGAGCTAGGCAGGACAATAGAAGATCTATCTTATAGTGTGAAAGACATGAGTTCAAATCCTGCCCCTTAAACATACTAACAATGTCACTGCAGGGAAGTCACAGGGACCTGGCAATTGTCTATAATTATAAATTATAGACAATAAATAAATATAAAAATATAAATAAAATAAAATATAAATAAAATATAAAATATATTTTATATAAAATAGAATATTATTATATATTTATATATAATATATAATTTATATATAATATATAATTATTATATATATTTATATAAAATATAAATAAAATATAAAAATAAATATAAATTATAGATGATAGCCTCCTTGCCTTGTGGAGGGAGTTTTCCATACCAAGAATCCTCATATAAATGAAATTATAAGTCAAATTTTTTTTCTTTAGATGAACTTGGTCTAAGCATTGTCTGAATTTGAATACTCACTTTGCTGGAGATAACTGACTGACCACTAAGATGATAATCTGTAGGAGAATTGGATCCCACATATGTAGTGAAAGGCCCATTTGTGGCTAGGAGACCCTGCCACTTGAGGGTCATCATTGCATGGTTCAAAGGCATACAGAATAGACATCTCTAGCTTATTCTCCCCCTCAGCCCCCTGCAACCCTTTTCTCCAAAGGAGACTTTCATTCCTTCCAAGAGGGGAAGCAGGAAGTTGGGACCAGAGGCCAGTATGTACTCTTCAGAGAGAGAGGTCCTGGGCTAGATTTATATCTATCTTCTCCCTTAAATATTATTATTCTAGGGGATATGATTGGGTTCCATTTAATTTCTGATCACTTTGTCATTTTGGGGGGAAGGGGCACCCCAATTTTATATCCAAAGTTTGATGCCTTTTCCATCTAATACCATTCCACACTGAACACACATAACAAATAGTGAAGAAAATCATTTATCTAAGTCATAACAAAACAGAAATCAGAGAAGGTATACAAAAGAGAATATATATCAGAAGATAAAGAGTGAAGAAGCCCTCCCATTGGGAAAGAGATAACTCAGCTTGACCAAGAAAGATTGTCCTAGATCTCCCCCAAGGGGAAATTCACCAATCTCTGGTATAGCAAACTGGGGATAGGGTCATGATAGAGACTGCCAGTTCCTTTCCTGTCTTCCTAGTCTTTTCCTTTAGCAACATAAAGTGGGGTTGTCCTCATCTACCTTCCCTGTTGAAGCTGGAAGCCAGAAGAGCCTGAAGTAACTCAATGCTTGAAGAATCCTAAAAACTGAGGAGTCCCAAATCAGGAGCCTGCATCACTCTCAAAATAGGAGTGCACAGAAGTCAGAGGCCAGAAAGAAGGCCAATTGCCAGCTCTTCCTAACTAGGGGGTCTGCTGGCCACCTCAAAGGCAAGTGGAGGATGTTAATGTCAAGAGGGTGTCTCTGCATTGTGTTTGAAGAACAAGGAAGGACGATTGAGAAGAGACTACTGCCTTAGGAAACTCAAGGAACTAATGGGAGATGGAGACAAATATAGCCGTCCTCAGAGTTATTCTTCCTTCCCTCCCTTCCTTCCTTCCCCAAAAGCATTACCTGATAAAATTGGAACCAGTACCAATTGTCCTTATAGATCTCCGAAGGAAAGAATCATTTTTGGACTGTCTTTTGTTGTTGAAAGTTTTGGCTTGATATAAGGGTAGGATTGTGGATGTGTTGGAAGTTGAAGCTGAGGCTGGTGAGAAAGGGGTGGAGGAGTTGAGTTCTTGAGAGACTGACACTTCAGTTAAAGTTTCCTCAGATAGAGAAAAAACTTTGTCCTGCTCAGGTGCCTTCTCCAGCCCAACCCTCTCTTTCGTGCTCTTGCTTTTCCTTCTTTCCTTTTCTTTTCCCATAGTGGTCTTTTCATCTTTTCTCTTTTTTCTTTTTAAAAATTCCTGTAACTAACTATCCTTTAGTCTGAGCCTTCATCCTCCTGTTCAAGGTTAGGTCCAGTTTTCCCCACATTCCCTTAATTAATTTATTTCTTTTTCTAAGCCCCTGAGGATCAGGAAGTACAGGGACCAGAAAGGTGAGCCTAATGGGATAAAGAGAATCTGTTGCCTTCCATTCACATTTTCCTCTTAAAAAACTCTCCAGCTCATTGAATCAACCCTTCCCCTAGGGCAGACAATTCCCTAGAAGTGGGATGGGGAAAGAGCAGGCCAGAAACAGCACAAGAGAAGATTTTAGAAGAGGAGGGAGAGGAGAAGGAAGTTGAGATAGAACCTTATCACTAAGGAGTACCAGAAACCTGATGCTACTAGGGAGGCCAGTACTGGAAAAAGAACTCAGTAACCATGGCAACACCAAACTGTAGGTTCTTACTCCAGAAGCCAGGTCAAACTGGATAGGAGTAGTTTAATCTCTAGTCTCAAAACAGAAGACACACACATACACATACACATGCACACATACACATACATGCACACATGGAGAAGAATGTTCAGACTCTCTTTTTCCCTGAAGATTTAGGTTACAAGGCTTAAAGGCTCGAGAAGAATAGAACTAGAGCACAAAGACTGTGCATTTTAACACCAATCTTTCAAGCATCGCATTTGGTACCTCCTTCAAAAACATTATTAACAGACTCTCAGGCTACTTGACCAGCAAGATGGAGGACTAGATATTTTCTCTGATTTTCAGGACCTCTCAAACCTCTCCAAAATAGAAATTATGTACCAGAAACAAAGCAATTTCAGCTCTCAACATGGTCTAGAACACCAAGAATCAAAACCGGGTTAAAAACTCCATGAATTAATACCTAATTTGGCATTCACTTAGCACTTCCTCCTCCTCTTTTCAGCATGTTCTTTTCAACAAGGCTGTTCAAGCTGAATCCACACAACATAAATTCATACCTTGACCCTCCCTCCCTCTTTCCAGTGCCATAGAGATCAAAACTTCAAATTGCAGAGATTTTGTGGGACTGGGATACAGAGCAACACAGTAACATTTGGTGCTGCAACAGAGTTCTGCAGAGAATGCAAGAACAGGGGCATGGAGCAGTACATATGTGTGAATTTACAACAAAGCTCAACTCAACCTGACCCCCCTGCTTCCTCCCAGTGCTAAGGAAGTCTTGCCCAGGCTGTGGTAGCAGCAGCATTGGTGGTGCTCTGTATCATTAGGCCAAAGAACTGAGGAATAGAGAGAACAGGGTAGGACATAGTATGTGTGTATGTATGTGTTGTGTGTGGGGGGGAGGGGGGAGTGGTACTCCACTAAACCTGAAGAAAAGAGCCCAGCATGTAGTTGGGACAAGTCTGTCCACTCAAAAGTCACCTGGACTGGAGAACTATGAATTACCCAGGAGGAGGCTGAAATGCTTTGTGATCCAATTTTCAATGAAACCACCATCAGAGGGGAGGAAGTCAGAAAGTGAACAATAAAGGAAAATAAAGTGAAAAAAATGAAAGTATCAAAGATCTCAGGAGGAAGGAAATTCAAAGAGCATATGCAGAAAAACTAATAGGGAAGATAATTAAAGCAAAAGGAAATATGGTTTACAGATCTAAGAAATAAATTCAGGTATCTTTGAATAAATACTATAAAACAGAAGAAAATAAACATTTGATAAGGCAGAAGACCCTGTAGATTTGGGGAGAGCATGGAATCACAACATGATTTGCCTGAATGGTTTAAAATATAAATAAGAATTGTGAGAGCAGAATTTGTGACCTACACAGTGTTGTGCATGACCTCTAGGTTCCCTGTCCCTCCCCAATGAGATCTCTGAGTGGGAATTTCAGCCTAGGGTAAATTCATGTGCACGGGAATTTCAAGGTATATACTGACCAATCACTGTTCTTGGCTTCTGCAAGTTTCTGCTTGTGTAGTACCTAACTGTTAGCCGATTAGCATCCCTTTAAAAGCCGGCACATTGTCCGTGCAGACTCACTGTTTGATTTGAGCCTGACCCCGGACAGTCCTAAAATCCACTCCCAAATTTTATTCTGGGGGGTTGGGGGTGCACAACAACAGCACAAATAATGGGCAAAATAAAATGAATTGGCAAATCTCAATAAAGAAGCATAAGAGAAGACAATTGATTGGAAATGCAAATACACAGAAGTAAAGGACAATTGAAGAAAACAAAAACAAAAAAGCAATACAATTAAAAGAAAATATGCCCTTTCAAGCAAACTATAGTGATCTTAAAGACAGTATAGTAGAGACAACCTAAGGACTCTCCCAGAATAATGTGACAAGTCAAAAAACCTGAATACCAGGTGGAGCAAAGGATAGAGCACTGGGCCTGGATTCAGTAAAACCTGAGTCCAAACCTGAACTCAGACATTTACTAGTTGTGTGATCCTAAGCAAGTCACTTGGCCCTGTTTGCCTCAGCTTCCTTATTAGTAAAGTGAACTAGAGAAGGAAATAGTATACTACTCCAGTATCTTTGCAAGGAAAATCCCAATGGGGTCACAAAGAATTGGACACATCTGAAAAATGACTGAACAACAACAAAAGTAACAAATAAAAGAAAACTGCTCAGAATTCTGAACACAGAAAGGAAAGAACAATTGAAAGAATGCATAGATAACCTCCAGAAAAAAAAAGTCCAAGGCTGCAGACTCCAAAACACATAGTGGTTAAATTTAACAATTCAACTGAGAATCAACAAATTCTGCCAGAAGAAAAACCTTCAAAAACAAAGGAAGAGAAATTCAGATAACCTGGAGAGGCTTATACGAACTGATGCTGAGTGAGAAGAGCAGAACTAGGAAAAATTTGGACACAATTACAGATACAATATATGTGTGATGACCAACTTTGGTAGACCGGATTCTTCTCAGAAATGCAGGGCTATCAGTAAACTCTAAAAGTCTCATGCTGGAGAGAGATGTCTTCATTAAGAGAAAGAACCAGAAAGAACAGAGTTTGAATGCAGATTGAAGCAAATTACCTGCTCTCTTGCTTTTTCTTGTTTGATTTCCTCTTTCCCACTGTTCATTCCACCTGATACAATCCTTCTTTATAACCTAAACAATGTCTAATGTGAAAGTATCTGCAGATCCTATACCTGATTGTATGCCGCCATGGGAAGGGGGGAAGGGGAGAGAGGGGGAGAAAATTTGAAACTCAAAGAACTGGGGAACTGAATCTTGTAAACTCAAAATAAATGAACAAATTAATAAAGACAAAAAATTAAAAAAAAAATAAAAAAGAAATTCAGATAACACGAGACTAATCTGCTCCAATCAGAAAACACAGGAGGGAATGGAAAAATGCTTTCCAAAGAGTAATGGAACTCAAGATGCAGCCCAAGGTGATCTACCCTGCAAATCTGAGCTTAACCTTAAATAAAGAAAGGTGGATATTCAACAATAAAGTGGCATCTGAAACATCCTTAGAGAGGAAAACAAACCTGAAGAGACTATTTGTTTCCCAAATACACCAGACAACAGAAATATCAGAGGCAAATGTAGCAACCAAGGACAGCAACAGAAACAGACTAACCATGGCGAGACCTTTAAGAGACTTCTTTCTAAATGTACACAAGGAGATAAGTGAAGGCAAGAGTCAGGTGGAGGTGATGTTGGAGAGGTAGGCCTGGAGCTTCAAGGACTGAACCTCACTCCATCTTGCCTATGGGTGGATTTTTTGTGGGGCTCAATTACAAAATGCAAGGGTGCATGAAAAGGAAGACAGGAGGAGAAAGATAGAGGGTCATGTGTGATGTCCCATGGTGAAATTTAGGGCAAGCAACAAGGAGAAACTCTAAGAAAGAAAAGGGCCTATCATGGAGTGAGTAAGGAGGCAGGGGGTGGGCAGTTGTTGTGGTGGTGGGAGGGGGTGTCACTGATGAATGATCTTATGGGTGAAGAAAGATGTTCTGTGAAGAGATTGGAGACCTTCTGCAAAATGTCATGGGCAGGGAGTTAGTGCTCAGAGAAACTATTCATTTTGCCTTGGGAGGAGGGAAGTCAAAGCTCCTGGAGGCAACTGGTAGTAAGGAATATGGGAAGACATGAATCCAAAGAGGCAATTTTGAGGCAAATAGAGAAGGAATATGGCTGGGGGAGGACATAGGTCAGTACTGGCATGTGTAATTGAGATTGTGAAGGAGAAGGGGAAAGAAGAGCCCCTCAGGAACTGGTATTTTTCTTGAAGTAAGGCACAATGGAAAAGGGGTAGCAGGATCGAATTCTACAAGGCACTGGAAGAAATTGTTTAGAGAGGATCCCAAAATGGGTATATCTTGGAAGTTTTGATTCCTTGAGAAATGCAGAGAATAGACGGGGAATAGATTAAAAAATATAGGGACCATGAACCAAAGAATGGGGGTACAAAGTAGGCAAAAAAGGAACAGAATGAGAGAAATTCTTTCCAGAAATTAATATAGAAAATAAAAATTTAAAAACTAATGAACAGGGGCCGCTAGGTGGCGCAGTGAGTAGAGCACTGGCCTTGGAGTCAGAAGGACCTGAGTTCAGATCCAGCCTCAGACACTTAATCCACACAAACAAAAAAACCTAGCCGTGTAACCTTGGGCAAGTTACTTAACCCCATTTGCTTTAAAAAAAAAAAAAAACTAATGAACAGGGGCAGCTAGGCGGCGCAGTGAGTAGAGCGTTGGCCCTGGAGTCAGAAGGACCTGAGTTCGGTTGTGGCCTCAGATACTTAACTCACACACAAACAAAAACCTAGCCGTGTGACCTTGGGCAAGTTACTTAACCCCAGTTGCCCTCCAAAAAGCAAAAAAACAAAAACAAAAACAAAAAAAACCTAATGAACAGAACAAGTTAAAGAAGGGGGATTGTACTTGACAGAGAGGGAAAAGGGGGAAGAAGGAAACCAAATAAAATCAGAAAACAAAAATTAATAAATGAAGGGTTAAAATTCTGTGTATAACTGTAATAGAATGCTAAAATAAGGGAAAATAATTTGTGCTGACCCCCAAGATGGTAAAACAGAAAAAGGAGGCAATAGAATTGCTGATAAACTGTAGGATTGCATGACAGGAGGTATCTGGATGGTCTCAAAAACAGAATGATTCAGGATAAGGAAAAGGACTTGAATAAATATTATGTCAACTAGGGAACAATGTTTACTAAAGAGAAGAAGCCAGGGTTGTTTGTTTGAGGACATAAAAATTGGGGTGATTTAGAAGAATTTTGTAGTCTCTCTTGTGGACTACCTGCATGCATGTATTTGGCCTACACATCTGTGTTCAGACTACTGCACGTGACAATCAATGAGTTTCTCATTAATTTGAGATAATTCCTGCCTCCTGATTTTTATGACCAACAGTCATGGCATCAAGGATGGGATTATCCTGATGGACTTGAGATGAAGCAGAATAATTAGTGACTAAAAAGTTAAGCAGTTAAGAAGCCCAGCAACCATCT
This sequence comes from Gymnobelideus leadbeateri, assembly GCA_011680675.1. NCBI lineage: Eukaryota > Metazoa > Chordata > Mammalia > Diprotodontia > Petauridae > Gymnobelideus > Gymnobelideus leadbeateri. Next base: position 62,648 of record WOXC01000595.1, read on the forward strand.
AATGTAACCATCTATCTAAAATGCCTCCCATAGTTGATTCCACTCTGCCAGCCCTGGAAGGGGAATCTAAGTGAACTAAATTCCAGATAAAAGGTATCTGGGTTTATTGTCACATGTAGTCATGGGATCTTGGTCATCAAAGGTACCTCCTTAGCCATTCTAGACCAGAAAAAAAATAGTAAAAAAAAAAAGTATCAGCTAAACATTTTATTTGTCAAGTATGTTGTTAGCATTGTCTTTTTTGTGTGTTTTGATAATGTGTGTGTGTGTGTGTGTGTGTGTGTGTGTAGTCTTCTAAAAGAAACAAGAGGGCAAGGGGATAAGAAGTGGGGAGAGAATAAGGAATGGATAGGGAATAGGATGGGGCATAGAGAAGGGTATTGTAATGGAAATGCAGATTTAAAGATCTTCCCTGCCCCTAGCTTAAGTGCACCTGGAGCCTGTGGTGGGAGGCTTGTTTTTCAGGAAAGCCCATACCTTGATACTTTGTGATTGGGCAGTGGGTCCAGAAGGTTGTTGCATTCTCTGAGCCAGGAGAAGGCTATATAAACTCTGATTGAGGGGCTTTGCTTTGGGGCTCACTTTGAGAAGTGTTGTGTGATTTGACCAGATGAGACTCTGGGAAGCCGTTGTTGAGAGCCCCCCGGCTTTGAAAACCCAGATGTTGATGCTTCCCTCTCTGGTAACTGTGATTTGGTATTGATGTATGTAATGTTGGGACAATTTGGAAGCCTGTCTGTAACTCTGAAGTTCTGTAACTCTGAAGTTTGGGGTGCTGGCCTTTTTCCCCTGAACTAGGTAATGTGTGTTTGTTTGATTGAAGTAAGCTTGTTAACCCATTTTGAGTTGCTTTCCTTTACAAAAGCAGATCTAAGAACCTGTGTTGGCAGCTACCCTGGGGATATTGGGGTGCTTGCTGCTACAGGTATGTAGGTTAATGGGAATGGGATAAAGAAGGAACAACATATATATTTAGAAGGGTATAAAAATCTTGTAAATTCAGAAAGAAATAAGAGAGTAAGGAGATAAGGTAGAGGGAGGAGATAAAGGAGGGATTCTTGGCAGTGGGGTAGGTTAAGGAATAGGATGGGAAGGTAGCAGAAAGAAGCAAAGTAGAGGAGTGAGGAGGGATAGGAATAGGGTAAGAAGGTTAGTGAGGAAAATAGGAAGGGGTGAAATATACAAGTAATTATAGTTTAGAATATGAATGGGATGAATTTACCTATAAAATGTAAACTGATAGATTAAAAATCTGAATTCAGCAATAGGTTGCATTCAGGAAATGCTATAAAATGAGAGATACAAACATAAAATAAAGGTCAGGAGTCGAATCTATTATGTAAAAAATCAGGGATAGTAATCATGATCTTAGACAAAGTAAAAGTTAAAATCAGATTTATATATATATATATATATATATATATATATATATATATATATATATATTTTTTTTTTGGAGGGCAATTGGGGTTAAGTAACTTGCCCAAGGTCACAAGGCTAGGTTTTTGTTTGTGTGTGTTAAGTGTCTGAGGCCGGATCTGAACTCAGGTCCTTCTGACTCCAGGGCCCACACTCTACTCACTATGCCACCTAGCCACCCCATAAAATCAGATTTAATCAAAAGAGAAAAATGGAGAAACTACACTGTGTCAGCCATACTAATCAATAGTCTTAGACCATATAAAATAACTACACAGTATTAAAAAAATGAGTATACCTGCCAAAACAGACACAGGAACTATATGAATACGAACACAAAACACGTTTTATATAAACAAAGTTAGATCTACATAATTGAAATGATATTTATTGTACATGGGTAGGGAAAGCTAATATGACTTTTTAAATGACAATTTTACCTAACTAATCTATTTATATAATGTAATCCCAATTAAATTACTAAAAAAAATTATCTTACCGAGTCAGAAAAAATAATATCAGGGCTCACTTGGAAGAGCAGAGGGTCAGGAACTTCCAGAAAACTAGGGAGAAAAGATGTGAAGGAACTAGATTCAGTAGTATCAGACCTTAAACCACGTATTTTTTTCCCACGGAGAGCAGCTAGCTTTATTGAGGGCTGTCTTGGTTGGGCCCTGGGGCTCTGCCCGGCCTGCTCCCCTAGCCCTGCTTCAGGCTCAGCCTCTCAAACAGGTACCCGCCCAGCCCAGGCTGGGGGTCTGCCTGCACGTGGCGCAGCGTGGTCAGGTGGTCGCCCAGACGCTTCAGCAGCTTCACCTCCGCACCTAAGTAGAGGCTCTCCCGGAAGTCGCAGAGGTGTGGATCGCCTTGGCTCGAGCCCAGGGCATGCAGCTTCAGGAGGGCCTTATTCAGGCCCTTCTCCAGGTTCAGGGCTGCCTGCATGGCATCCAAGCTGCGACCCCACTCATCTTGGGCAGGTTTCTGCACAGCCTGGAGGAGGACACGGCCCCCACGCTGATTCTGGAGCCGCATAAGGCGCGTTTGTCCTTCACCAGCTCACGAAAAAAAAGCGACACCCTAGGCAGGGCGACATCGTCCCGATCGAAATAGAAACCCAGGGACAGGTAGGAGTAGGACGCCTGGAGGAGCAAGTTGGCCAGGCGGTTACAGCGGCCTCGGCCTCGGAGGGAAGTTTTGGAGGATCTGGGAGCTAGAGCTCATGGCACCAAGGGCTGAGGGAGGAGGCGGCTGGTCCCGGAGGCGGGGGCTGGTCCCAGGGGCTGGCAGGGAGGGACCGGTCCTACGGACTGGCGGGCTGCAGAAGACTGAAGCTAAAAAGCGAGGGGAGCTGGGGGGCACCCCGGATCTGTTTCGTCCAAACACTGTTGAACCAAGAACCAGAGCCGGGCGACGTGGAGTGAGTCCTTAAACCATATTATAAGGTGAGAGCAGTGTTGAAGTGTAAAATCAGTCATTTTGATTATTTTACATTTAAATTTTCCTGCACAAATAAAACCTATGTAGCCAAGAAGAGAGAGAATGCAGAAAGCTGGGGAGAAAACTTTCATATACAATCTCTCAGGCAGAATGTGATTGGGTCAGAATATTGAGGTGTAAGAAATGATGAGCTGGTGGATTTAGAAAAACATGGAAAGACTTGGACTTACAGAGAAGCTATTCACCTTCAGAGAAACAGGTGACAAGTAGAAAAAAGCATAATATGGTCTTATGCATACATCTTGAGCCTATATGTATGTGTATGTATGTGCATGTTTATTAATATCTATGTACATGTATGCGCATGTGCATGTATGTGTGTATACATGCATACATATATACACACTTAATTTTAACTTTGGGGGGAAATGAAGGGGGAAAATGAAGTAAAAAGTGCACAGCAGAGGACAAAAGAAAACATACAGGGAACCAACATAAGATGGACAGCTTTGAAAATGATGTATCATATTCATTATATAGTTTTCCTGAAATGGAAATTTATTGCTTTATATTGAATCCTCTCTTATATTCTACTGTGTAAATGGCAATGTTTTTTCCTCTTATTTTGTATTTGAGTTTAAAATAAATTTAAAAACTAAAATAAAAGATGAAGCAAAAAAATAAAAGAAAGAAATTGAGGAAATGTACAATCTGTTGCTTACAGGAAACACATTTTAAAAACAATGACATCGAGGATAAAACTGAGAAGCTGGGGGAAATTTTACTATGCACTAAGTGAATTTAAAAAAAGGGAATTGGGGCGGCTAGGTGGCGCAGTGCATAGAGCGCCGGCCCTGGAGTCAGAAGGACCTGAGTTCGGAGCCGGCCTCCGACACCTAATCCGCACAAACAAAAACCTAGCCGTGTAACCTTGGGCAAGTTACTTAACCCCAATTGCCCTAAAGGGGCGGCTAGGTGGCGCAGTGAGTAAGAGTGCTGGCCTCGGAGTTGGGATGACCCGAGATCAGATCCGGCCTCAGAAAATGAGCACCCACGCATAAATAATAATGATAATGACTAGTCGTGTAACCTTGAGCAAGTTACTTAACCCCAATTGCTTTATTTAAAAAATAAATAAATAGTAAAAATTTTTTTAAAAAGGGAATTGAAATTATTCTGACAAAGCAAAAACAAACATTCAAAAAATATAAAGGATAAATAAGAAAACTACATTAAGCTGAAAGGAGCCGTACACAATGAACCAATACCAGTATTAAACTCAGATGTTCCAAATACTTCAGTACACAAATTCATAAAGGAGACATTAAATGAGCTATGAGAATACATAGATAGTAACACAATAGAGACAGGAGATTGCAATATCCATTTCTTGGTTTTGGATTAAGTCTAACAGAAAGCTAAATAAAAGGGAAAATATAGAATTCAACAAAAGGCTGGAGAAACTAGAGATAAAATAAAAGATGGCATCTTCTAATGGGACTGCAAAAGAATATACATATTTCTCTGCACAACATCAAACTTTTTCAAAAGTTATCCATATAATATGGCATAGATATGTTGTGTACAAATACTAAAAGGCAGAAATAGCAGATCTATCTTTTAGAGACCATAATGCAATAAAAATAATCATTGGTTCAGAGACCACAAACAGGAGACATAGACCCAAACAGAAACAACAATAAATCCTAAATACTGAGTGGGTCAAAGAAGAAATCATGGAACCAATAATTACATGAAATAAAATGATCTTTGTAAAAATAATGTACCAGAATACCAGTCTTCAATGGAAAAAAAAAATCTAATGCCAACAAACTTATTAACAAAATAGAAAAAGTCAACTAATGAACTGAATATGCATTTAAAAAAATTAGCCAAATAAATCTAAAATCAGCATAAAAGAGGAGATACTACAAATTAGAGGAAAAATAGATAAACTAGAGAAAATTCATAGAGGTGATAAAGAAATCTAAATGATGATTGTGATCATTCTAATCTTTATTTTGTTTGATGTTATAGTATAATGATAGGAATTAAATATGGAGTCATGTAGGCTAAGTGGTCCTAATGTCCATAAAGCATATGCACAAAAACATACAAGGGCTGTACTTTTTCATTGTTCTGATGTAATAACCCTGTCAGGTAGTTAATGCTCACTCTTTCTCATTAGATAAAACTCTTGACCAACTGCAGCTACCTAAAGTAATTCTCTCCCTCCTGCTTTAGACATTAAACTTAGATCCACCCCCAGTTTCTGATTGGTCCTGATAAAGAAACTCCACATTCAAGCCCCACCCAAGTCTTATATCAAGAAGTGACCCCAAGAACTTCACACATCTGAGATTGATTAAAGAAGGTTCCAAATCACAAATAATAAAAGAAATGTAAATAGAAACAGCTCTGAGGTTTTATCTCACATCTTGAAAATAAACAAAGTGGACAAAAAATAGCAATAGTTAGTCTGGAAGAAGTTGTGAGATAATAGCAATTTGGAATCTTGCAAAAAAATTACTACAATGTTCATACTCTTTGAACCAGATACTCCATTACTAGGCTAGTAATGGAAAAGTCAGGAATAAAAAGAAAGTTCCCCTGTAGACTAAAATATTTCTAACAGCATTTTTGTGTGTGTGATAGCAAAGATGCCCATTAATTGGCTAAGTAAATGAGCATAATGGAATATTACTGTGCTATAAGAAATTATGCATATGATAAACAGAAATATGGAAAGATCTATACAAATGATGCAGAATAAAGTAAGCAGAGAAAAAAAAATCACCAAAAACCCAATATACACAATGCATACAACAATGTAAGTGGAAAGAGCAATCACAAAAATCAAATATAAATCAAGGGGAATTATAAAGATCAAATATGACTCAAAATAAGATATTAATTTCTGCTTAAGGAAATCTTAAATTTTCAAAAGGTTTTTCCTTCTCCCCTTACACCCTTCTTATCCTTCACCAACCACTCTCTGCCATCTTCCTTTCTCCCTTTTTTATAAAAAAATAATAACTAAGGTCAGTGACAGGGAGGTTCTTGGGCAAAATTATTTTAGGATCCAGCAACTTCTTACCCACTGACTTGGCATGGTTTGGCTATATACATGAGTATAACCTACACAGCAGATGACTTTCTATAATACCTCTCCATCTGCAGTGGAAGGTGTTGAATTTAGAATTATATCAGTAAGGGATTCTGTATAGATTAGAGAATGCTGAAATGAATGATTTCTATGCTGAGTTTGTGCTGGTGTATGTGTGAAATGGGTGAGTTGGGTGTATTGTGCACTAAAATTTTCTGATAGAGGAAGACTGACTAAAGAATGGTCCATGCTAAGGACTTGTTAGATCTAGTTCTCCATTTAATAGTTATATGCTATTTCTATATTTTCATTCTTATGGCTCCATCACGTTGTCTTACCTTTTCATTACTTTATTATGAAACTCATATAAGTACCATTTTGTTTCTGTACATATTTTTTGGCATAATATAAATCTGTGAACTTGAAATTTTAATTTTGTGTGTTAATGATTTTTTTCTTCAGTATTGTTTCAAGATTTTATTATGTAAATCCCATTATTCAAAGTTGCCTAAATCTATTTAGAAAATATTTAAAGAAAGTTGGGAATTCTTAAAGTGAGTTTATTAGCTTTTCTGATCCATTTTTGTTTGGACCAAAAACCAGTATCGTATAAAGTATTAAGTATATATTTTTATATTTACTGAAATGGACTGTGGTGACTTTGGATAATATAGAAAAGTTTAATATTAAAGCCATGTTTATTCCAGTATAATTATCATGTTAAACCATGGGATAAATGCCTTCAATAAAAATTATGAAATTAAAAAAAAAACCTCTGTGGAGATAAGAAGTCCACAGGTATTATATACATATTGCACATATTTTCAAACTTTTTCAATGTATTGATCAATCGTACTGATTTCTTTTCTTTTTCTTTTGTCTTTAAAAAATACTATTTGATATATGGGATGCCTCTCTGGGAGGGGGAAAGAGAGGCATAAGGGGAAAACTATGAAGATATAAAAAACAAGACATTGGGAAAATTTATTTCAAAAGAATTAATTTTTTTAAGTTCTTTTTTTTTTTTTTGGAGGGCAATTGGGTTTAAATAACTTGCCCAAGTTTACACGGCTAGGTTTTTGTTTGTGTGTGCGTTAAGTGTCTGAGGCTGGATCTGAACTCAACCATAGTTGAATAGAAAATTTGACATTCAGATACAAGAAGCAAGAGATGCTTGAGAAGGTAAACAGGGAAAAGAAATCACAATGAACTTATCAAAGTTGAACTATTTACATTCCTACAGGGAAAAACAATAACTGTAACTGATGAAACTTTTCTCAGTATGGAAATAGTTGAAGAAGGGTATATGGGCATATGAATACATATGTTAATGTGTATATATCTTTTCAGGTATACATAGATAGAGGGCACAGGTCGAATTTAATAGGAAGGGATGATACTTAAATGTTGAGGTTAAGAGGTGAAAGAGTAAGGTGGTGAGGGGGAATAGGGAGAGACAATGGGGTGAACTGTCTCTTGTAGAGGAGGCAGGGGAAGGTGTTTGTAGGGGAGGGGAGGAATAGGAAGGCAAAAAGGCAAAACCTTATTCTCATTGAATTTGGACCAGGGAGAGAATGACATGCATACTAAATAGGGTGTCCCACCCTACAGGAGCATGGAGGGGAGGGAGAGGGGGAAGGTGATGGAGGGGAGAGCAGGCTGGGCGGGGTGAGAAGTTGGAAGCACCCACCTTTGAAAAGGGACAGGATCAAGGTGGGGAGTGGAAATATAGTCAGACTTTTACAATATATCTGCTATGGTAATGTTTTGCATGGCTACACATGTACAGCATATACTGAGTAGCTTATCTTCCTTTTAAAATCAAATTTTTTTAAAAAGTATATAAATACTATGATTAATACTATTTTGTATATAATTGGGAGATAACATGTGCAGGCAACAGAGCTGGGGATTCACCTTGCCCTACTGGAAAAGTTGAAGGGTGTATAGGAGAAGAGATGGGATAGAACAGATTGGTTGAGAGGATATCCTGTATGACTGTTATTCTGGGGTCGTGGGTAGGGGAAAAATGGGGTGAACTGACGGAAATCTAACGGAAACGAATGATGTAAACCAGAAGTTAATAAAGCATTTGGGAAAAAATAAAAAGGAAATGGAACCTATAGATCTCCAGAATCCTCTTACTCACTGTGCCACCTAGCCGGCCCTTTAGGGCAATTGGGGTTAAGTGACTTGCCTAAGGTTACAGGGCTAGGTTTTTGTTTGTATGGATTAAGTGTCTGAGGCCGGCTCTGAACTCAGGTCCTTCTGACTCCAGGGCAGGCGCTCTATTCACTGCGCCACCTTGCCGCCCCTGTCCTTCATTCTTGAAGAGAATGACATGACTTCAGGGAGGTGATGCCATGACATGCAGAACTGGATTTAAGCGAGAGGGGGCTGTACAAAGTCACCAGCCTTATTTTCTCCTCCATAGGTTTCCACTTTTGAAAAACACAAACAAAAAATTTACATCTCCATATATAAAGAACCAAAAAAGGTGATTGAATTTGAAATTGTGAATTTCTACAATATACAGCTTGCTTAAATTTTTTTAAAATGTATATGATAAATTCAACATGCTATTTTCAAAGCTGTCTTGTTTGTACCTCCTTCTGAACTTCACTTTTCACTTATCAAAAGAAAAAATTTTTTTAAACAAGAAACTGATGCTCCTTTGAAAGATTCTAATCCCTGTATTGTACACTTGTTCCACTAGATGGAGAAATGAGGCAAGAAAATTACAAAGGCCTTGAAGAGGGAAGAAAAAATCTTTGTAATTTTTCTTATATATTCAGTACAGGGGCCAATAATATTTTTACTTGTCAGGAAATAATTTATAGATTTTTCAAATATGAGATTATAAGAAAACTTCTTCTATTTGTGAGGTCTAATGGGCAATTTTTGTAGAAATTAGTTCTGAACTGGCTATTAGTTAACATTTTTAGTTAATTGCCCACAATCATAGAATCTCAGAATTGGAAATGACCTCAGAAGCAATCTACCTCAGCCCAGACCTGAATAAGGGCAAGATTTCCCTCTATAACAAGTATGATGTAGTCCTAGCTAGCCCGAATAATTCTAGTAAGAAGGACGACCTTTCATGGTGTATCCCATTCTACTTGTTTTAAATGAATTTTTAAAAAATATTATGAACCAAAACCCCCTTAAAAGGGAGCATTTCCAAAGGAACACAAAAAGAGGATTGCATGAAAATGTGAATTGTCATTTTATAAAGCTTTAAAAAAAAGATATAGTACATGTTATTATATATATTTATAAATATTAATATATATACATGTTATATTTCATGTTATTTTCAAAATTGTGCTGCTTGTCTATATATTTCATTTTACCTTTCCCCAGGGTTTTCCAGTACCCTCCAGGGAATTTGGGGGTGTCCAGGCTGGTGACTCTGGTTCCCAGCTATAGTGTTCACTCAAATGTAGGGATGCACCCCAGTCCCATTTAACCACTAATAGTTGGATTAGTTTTTTAAAGAAATATTTCGTTCAAAAGCATAATAACAAATATGCAGACAGGCTCCCCAGTATGTGAACCTTGTACCACCTCAGCCTATGAGGGGTGGGAGAAGGGTTAAGTCCAGAACTTAAACTCCATTCCTATGGAGCACAGTCCCAATTTAAAGTAAAAAATCCTACTCAGGCTCAAGTCTCAAGCCTGGCTTCATGGGGCTTTCTTTTCAGATTGGGAGGCCATTTCACCTGCAATCCTAACTCCAAAGTCCAATGGGGATCACTGCTAACACTGAGGGTGACACATGACCCAGGATGGAAACAACTATCCCCAGGCCTAGTTCTTGGAGCCAGAGTAAAAAAAAAAAAAAAAAGGAAAGTAGGGAAAGAAGCCCTTTCCCTCTCATAATTTTAGTTCATGGAACCTGCATTGTAGTGAACTGGACCCTCTGGATGTATCAAGAAAGAGCCCAGGAAAGAGAGAGAGACTTTTCTAGCCAGCTCTAAAGAGACACTCAGCCTTTTTGGCCCCACAGCCAAAATAAGTTATCCCATGAACCCATTAGTGGTCATAGGGAGCATCCATATTATGAGATCTGGGCACACCCAGGCAAGTCCCATTATAATGTGAAATGTGCCCTGGACAGGGAATCTCCCCAGCAGTCTCTGAAAATGCAAAGGACCCAATTTTATCCCAAACAAGGCCATATATATAACACTGACCACCCTGGCCCCACTGCCTGATGGTCAGTGTACTAAATTTCACCCCTTCCTCAGGGTTCTCCATTATATATATATTTTGCAGGGCAATTGGGGTTTAGTAACTTTCCCAAAGTCACACAGCTAGGTTTTTTGTTTGTGTGTTAAGTATCTGAGGCAGGATCCGAACTCAGATCCTTCTGACTCCAGGGCCGACGCTCTACTCACTGCGCCACCTAGCCGCCCCCTAGGATTCTCCATTATTTTAAGGGGCTTTGAGGAGTGCCTAGGCTCTCTACCTTTGGCTCTAGTCCCCACTGATGATATTCCCTCAGTTTGATGAATTGGTTCCCTGCATCCCAGTTCCATTTAACTAATATCAATTGGATTAGTTTTTACTAAGAAACATTTACTGTCAAAGTGATGGGAATGGGATCTGAACCCCTAAAAGGAAAAGGCCATGTCTTTGGAAGCAACTCAGTCCTTTAATTTTCCCCAAACATTTCAGTAACCTAGATCACTGGTGCATTTGCCCAAGGCATCTGGCCCACCTCAGCCCACCTTGATTACTTAGATTACTTAATTGGGCTACCGGTCACTCCTAGATCCCATCCAGATCTTCCCACTGTCTTTTTCCCTATAAAAGCATCAGTCTTATTCTTATCAAATGCACAGACTCACTAGGAATCTTGCCCACCCAACAGGTGTCTTAATAAACTAGCTGCCTGGACTGAAAGAAGACTTAAGTAGTGGAATCCTTTTGAAGCAGCCCCCTGCCCTGTACCCTTGCATTTTGGGGCTCCTGGCCCTGCTAGACTGCAACAAAAGTATAATAACAAACATATTCATTTCCCCAATTTGTGGGGAAATCACTCCCTTTTATGACTCATACTCAGGAAGTGGAAGAGGAGCAGGCTCACAGTTCAGATTGTTTCCTATAGAACACAGTCCTAGTTTCAAATCTAAAACCAACTTTGGATTTGAGTCTCAGGCACTCTGGTTTCTCTGGGCTTCCTTTTGGGTTGGCTGGCTTTAACATCCCACCTGGGATCCTGGCTTCAAGGTCTCCATGTACTGACCTTTTGAGTCTGGTGGGTTCAGTGAGGATTACTGCCAGCCCCAAAATAAACAGAATAAGACAAACACCCCCAGGCCCATTTGTTGGAGTCCCTATAAAAAGAGAGGGAGAAAAGGGGAAAGAAGTCCTTCTCTCAGTTCATTATGACCATGCTGAGATGAACTGTGGTCTTCACCTTCTGGACACAGCAGGAAGAAGCATTTAGGAAAGCTTGAGCCAGAAACACTGCGCCCAAAAGTCAGTAGCTGTCTCCATCTGGATGGTTTGAAAGACACAGCTGCAGCCTTTTCAACTAAGCAGCAAATCAGAGGCTAGCCTCCCCCACCCCCACCCAAATGATGAAGACTTAAAGGAGTCTCTGGGTTAGGAGATCTGGACATACCCATGGAGATGCTATTACAGAGATAAGCAGTCAGGCAGAGTATCCACATCCAAAAACGTATGTCTTATTGTGCCTCTCAAATTCATCCCCTCTCCCTTAGGAGATGAGTGACATGCTTTATCACAGATCCTCTGGAGATATGGTTGATTACTGCAATGATCAGAGTTCTTGAGTCTTTCAAAGCTCGATGTGTGTGTGTGTTTTAAAGATGTGTTGACATTGTAGAAATTGTTCTCTTGGTTTTGCTCAATGAACTCTGCCTTTGTTTTCTGAAAAATCATCTACTTACCATTTCTTTTTTTTCCTTTTTAAAGGGGGGAGGGCAGGGCAATTGGGGCTAAGTGACTTGCCCAAGGTCACATGGCTAGTAAGTATTAAGTGTCTGAGGCTGGATTTGAACTCATCCTCCTGACTGCAGGGCTGGTGCGCTATTCACTGTACCACCTAGCAGCCCCTACTTATCATTTCTTAAAGCAAAATAACATTTCATTATATTCATATATCACAATATGTTCAGCCATGCCCCAACTAATGGGTGTCCTTAGATTCTAGTATTTTGCTTTTTTCCCCCACCTTTTAAAATTCTCTCTTCAGGATCAAGAAGTTCATTTTGCTTGTGAACATGGCTCACAATTTTTTTCTCCTTCCCAACTCCTGCCCTCACATTAGGAGACTTCAATGTGCATATTGACTTTTTCTTCAAACTTCCTAACCACTCACTTCCTCAGTCTACTCATTTCTCAGAAGCTACTCCTCTACTACACCTCAGCCACACCCAAAGATGGGCAAAGATGGCCAAGGCTAACTTCCCTTTACTTGGTCAAGTGATTTAATTTCATCCAGCCTCCTCTACTCTATCGCTTATCTTCGATCTCTCCTTGTCAATTGGCTCATTCCTTTCTACCTACAAAATAACTTGATTCTTCTATCCCTGCTAACTTTCATCCTATCTCTCTTCTGCCTTTTGTGGCTTCCTTGAAAAGGCCTTTTATAATACTTGCCTCCACCTTCTCTCCTCTCCTTGCAACTCCTTATGATTTAGCTTCTGACCTTATTCCACCAAACTGCTCTCTCTAAATTTACTAATAATCTTTTAGCTCTGGAAAAATGACTATTAATAACCAATATCTGGGGCGGCTAGGTGGCGCAGTGAGTAGAGCGTTGGCCCTGGAGTCAGAAGGTCCTGAGTTCAGATCCGGCCTCAGACACATACCGCACAAACAAACAAAAATTTAGCCGTATGACCTTGGGCAAGTTACTTAACCCCAATTGCCCTCCAAAAAAAAAAAGCAAAAAAAAAAAAATAACCAATATCTTGGAGATTCAGAGTTTCCCCCAGCCTTCTTCCAAAGTTTTGACTTGAAGTTTAGTTTTTCTTCAGAAGGACATTGCTGATAATAAGATTGCATTGATTCTCCAACTCCTGGTCAGCCACCTACCCAAGCTACCAAGTAATTTAATCTAAAGAAGGACACCCATTGTGTTCTACTCTTGCTGAGTGGAAACATTCATTTGTCTAGATAGCCCAAGTGGTCTGTTATGGCTGGAAGTGGTCTGATGTAGAGATATTTTCTCTGTCCAGGGGTGAGGGAGTGACATCAATCCCTTTTGAAAGGGTATGTAAACTGTACACCCTAACCCCCAAATGAACTCATTTCCAAACTGTAGCTCCCATGCATGGATGTATGCATGCCACCTGCTTTGAGAGAAATAAATACTTATGCAACCTAATCTTGGTCATCTTTCTTAGACAGAACTCTGAAGGTTGACACTCCCAAATCCAATGACCTTTTCTTAATGACCTCATTCTCCTTGATTTCTCAACAGCCTTTGACATTGTTGATTACCCTCTCCTCTTTGATACCCTCTTCTCTTTAAGTTTTCAGGCCCCTGCTCTATCCTGGTTCTCCTCCTGCAAAACTGATCACTCCTCAATTTCCTTTGCTGGATTCTTATCTAGATCACACCCTCTAACCTTGGGTGTCTCTCAGGGTCCTCTCCTCTGGTTTCTCCCTTTACTTTACTTGGTGATAGCATCTGCTCACATGGATTTAATCACCATCTCTAAGTTAGTGATTCTCAAATCTACATAGCCTGTTGCAATGTCTCTACCAATCTTCACTCTGCCATCCCAAACTGGATATCTGGGGAGACACCTTAAACTAAATATGTCTAAAACATAAGTCATTGTCTTTCCCCCTCAACCTTCCCCCACCTCCTACCTTCCCTATTATTGTATAGGACAACACCATCCTTTCAGTCTGTCAGGATCACAGCCTAAGAGTCTTCCTGGATTCCTCACTGTCTCTCACACCCCATATCCATGTACCATTTTAACTAGTGACATTGGCCTCCAGTCTGTTCCAGGAATAAGACACTCCATCTTTCTGCTCTGGGCATTTTCTCTGATACTTCCTCCATACCTAGAATCTTTCCCTCCTCAACCCCATCTACCAACTTCCCTGGCTTCCTTTAATTTCCAACTACAATCCTATCTTTTATTGGAATACTTTGGTGAATCCCTCCTAATTCTTAACCCTTCCCCTTGTCAATTGTTTCCTATTTATTCTGTATACATCTTGCTTTGTACATATTTGCTTATTGTCTCCCCCATTAGATTGTAGGTTCCTCAAGGGCAGACCTGTTTTTTGCATCTTTCACTATCCCTAGGACTTAGCAGGTGCCTAGCACATAGTAGGTCTTTAATAAATGTTTACTGATTAATTGACACCTCTCTCTCTCTCTCTCTCTCTCTCTCTCTCATCTATCACAACTCATCTCCCCTTCTTGTTTGTTTTCCTGTTGAATTTGATACTTTTCTACGCTCAACTGTTTTTTTGACCTTCCTTTGTTTCAGGTAAGATTAGGGCTCATCTGATGCCCACCCCTCTAACACTTCCTCCATGTTTAAACATTCTTCTTATGCATTCCAATTATGAGAAATAAAAAGTTCCACTTTCTGCTTTTATGCTCTGATGTATTCCTTTTATCATCCCTTCTTTTTACCTCTTCAAACCATCAGAACACAAACAGGACAGTCTCTCAGAGGTCATGGGTTCATTTGCTTTCTTCGCTGCTGGATTTCTTATTCCACTTTTAAATCACTTTAATAAGTAGAGAGATTTTTCTTACATTAAGTTAAAAAATTTTCTCCCTATCTTTCCCTTACCCCCACCCCAAAATATCAAGCCTACTAAATACCCCTTCCCCCAATCTGTTCTCTCTTATATCCTCCCTCATCTCCACCCCCCAACTTTCTAGTAGGACGAGATGGATTTCTATACCCCAGTGCCTGTATATCCAGTGCATGTCAAAAAACAAATTTTTTTAAAAACATTTGTTTTTAAAACTTTGAGTTCCAGATTTTTTCCCTTCTTCCCTCCTCACCCACCCCTACTGGGAAGATAAGCCATTCATTATAGGTTGTACATGTGGAGTTACGCAAAACATTTCCATGTAGTTATATTGTGAAAAACTAACTATAATTCCCTCCATCCTATCCCTCCCCCCACTTATTCTATTTTCTCCTTTGACTCTGTCCCTTTTCAAAAGTGTTTGCTTCTAACTACCCTCTCCCCCAATCTGCCCTCCCTTCTATCATTCCCCCTCCTATCCCCTAACCCCTACTTTCCTGTAGGGTAAGATACCCTACAGTATGTATATTATTTCCTCCATAACCAAATTCATTGAGAGTAAGGTTGACCCCATTCCCTTTCACCTTCCTGCTCTTCCCCTCCATTGTAATGGTTTTCTCTTGCCTCTTTTATATGAGATAATTTACCTTAATCTATCTCTCCCTTTCTCCTTCTCCCAATATATTCTTCTCACTTCTTAATTTTCTTTTTTTAGATATCATCCCTTCATATACAACTCATCCTGTGCCTTCTGTCTATGTACACACATACATACATATGCACACACTCATATATGTATTCATATACCCATATACCCTACTATATATACATATATATGCATGTATACATACATATATAAATATATATATATATATACACACACACATATATATATACCCTTCAACTATTCTCATACTGAGAAAAATCTTATGAGTTACAATTATCGGTTTTCCGTGTAGGAATATAAATAGTTCAACATTAATAAGTTTAATAAGTTCCTTATGATTTCTTTTCCCTGTTTACCTTCTCATGATTCTTTTGTTTCTTGTATTTGAAAGTCAAATTATCTGTTCAGCTCTGTTTTTTTCATCAAGAATGTTTGGAAATCCTCTATTTCACTGAATGACCATATTTTTTTCTTGAAGCATTATACTCAGTTGTTGTTGTTGTTGTTGTTTGCTTTTTTGGAGGGCAATTGGGGTTAAGTAACTTGCCCGAGGTTACACGGCTAGGTTTTTGTTTGTGTGTGCGTTGTGTCTGAGGTCGGATCCAAACTCACGTCCTTCTGACTCTAGGGCTGATGCTCTACTCACTGCACCACCTAGCCGCCCCCATTATACTCAGTTTTGCTGGGTAGGTAACTCCTGGTTTTAATCCTAGCTCCTTTGACCTTTGGAATATCACATTCCAAGCCCTTCCATCCCTTAATGTAGAAGCTGCTAGGTCTTCTGTTATCCTATTTTGCCCTCTGGTTCTAGAATATCAGGGCAATTTTGTTTGAGAATTTCTTGCAAGATGGTGTGTAGGCTCTTTTTTTGATCATGGCTTTCAGGTAGTCCCATAATTTTTAAATTATCTCTCCTGGATCTATTTTCTAAGTCAGTAGTTTTTCCAATGAGATATTTCACATTGCCTTCTATTCTTTCATTTATTTGGATCTGTTTTATAGTATCTTAATTTCTCATAAAGTCATTAGCTTCCAATTGCTCCAATCTAATTTTGAAGGAATTACTCTCTTCAGTGAGCTTTTGAAATTCCTTTTCCATCTAGCAAGTTCAACTTTTTAAGGTAGTCATTGGCTTTTTGGGCCTCTTTTGCCATTTGAGTTAGTCTATTTTTTAAGGTATTATTTTCTTCAGTCAGGCTGTTGACTCACTTTTCATGATTTTCTTACATCATTCTCATTTCTCTTCCTAATTTTTCCTCTACTTCTCTTCCTTGATTTTCAAAATCCTTCTTGAGGGATGGCTAGGTGGCACAATGAGTAAGAGTGCCGGCCCCTGAGTCGGGATGACCCGGGATCAGTCCTGGCCTCAGAAAATGAGCACCCACACATAAATTATGATTGGCCATGTAACCTTGAGCAAGTTACTTAAATCCAATTGCTTTTTTAAAAAAATCGTTCTTGAGCTCCTCCATGGGCTATAACCAATTCATTTTTTTTTCTTGGAGCCTTTTGGTGCAGGAGTTCTGACTTCATTGTGATTTTATTCATAATGATTTTATGGGAGGGGGCACATGAATAGAATATGACCTTGGAAGGCTATAGTTATTTAAAATGATTTCAAAATTATTAAATAATTAATATTATTTATTAATAATAAATAATTAAAATTAAAAATGATAAAAACAAATTTTTAAAAAGTAAATAAATAAAAATGAAAGGCAGGGGAACATTGTATGTTTAAGGGAATATACTCCTGTGAAGAAATCAAGGAACTAGAGAGAAACACGGTAGAGAACATTTGGGTTAAGATCAATAGGGATAGAAATGATGTCAAATAGATTATAGGTGTCAAACATATGGCCCCTCCTGGATATAGAATGAATCAGATGAAAATGCAATTGAGAAATATTTAATAAAATAAATAAAAATACAATTAAACATGGATAATGTTAATCTGTGGTTTTCTAAGACAATATGCCCTTACAGGGTTCCTCATGTATGTTTAGTGCCCACCCATTTAAGCTATAGGAACACCTTTCTTCCCCTTGTCTCTTTGTAAAAATTAGGGGTATTCTAGTCTCCCCAAAGGGATGGCCAGTTTAAGCGATCCTGATTTAGGTGGTTCTGATTTTTTAGTCAAGATTACTGAAGGCATTTGGGGCCCCCTAAAGCAATGAACATTCTATAATTGTCAGAGAGGAGCATGATTATTCATACCCAAAGGTTAAACTACTTTCCCTAGGGGCAGTCAATTAAGGCTTCTCAACTACCCCTACTCCTTCCTTTCCTGTGTCTCAATAAAAATGGGATTTTCTATACCATCTGGGTCACTGTCTTTGTGGAAGTGATCACAGTGACCCACTTTATGAACAGTTATATCATCACTGTTATGGGAAAACTTGTCTCAGTGTTGCCACAGCCCTTGGCCTTTACCTGGGCCACCTGGGTTCCTGAGCTGACCTCCATTTCTGGGACATCTTCACACTAGGAATACTGATAGATCTTCAGGCTCCCCTGGATCTTTAAGGTGAAGAGTGTCATATCTTGAGGACCATCTATGGTATCTTAGGCCAGATTGATATGAACCTTGTTCCAAGCACTATCACACTGGGACTGGTTTACACTGGAACAATTATATAGTACCTGCTCTCAAGGAGCCTAAAACTGAATGCAGAACTGTGACGTAGACACAAATAAGTATGACACAAAGTTAAATACAAAAAAAAAAATAAAGGAGAGACCCAAAAATCTCTAGGAAATGTTTATGAAACATGACTTTCTTTTGCACCTGAGTTGGACCTTGGTAGAAGAAATGGGTTCGACAGGTTGAGTTGAGAGGACATGTTCTGGACACCCAGAAATTATCCTGTGCAAATGAATAGAAAGGGTAAGAGAATGTAGGACAAGAGAGGGTAAAAGCTAACAGTGTCATTTGGCTGGAATATGGTATGTATGAAAGGAAACTGTAGGAAAAAATACTCTAGAAAAGTGGCTTGAAGTCAGATAATAGAGAGCTTTAAATGACAGGGTGGGAAATTTCCTAATGATTAGGCCTATCTAAATGTGGGCTGCCTGAAAAGAAAAGAGTTCTCCATTCTTGTAGGTCTTCAAGTAGAGGCTAAATAACCACTTATCAGGAATTTGCAGAAGGTACTGCTGTCAAAGCATGGATGATTAATTTCCCTTTGAGTAGCTAGATGGCTCAGAGTCTAGAGCCTTAGAAGACCTCTACACTCAGGGAACAGGAGGAGGAAGGTAAATTAGTAATGGAGAAGTAAGAAGGAATAGTCAGGTAGGAAAAGCAGGAAAGAGCAGTTTCACAGTAGAGGAGGAAGAAGAAAGGACCAAGTGTGGGCCAGCTGACAACATCAAATGCCATAGACTAGTCAAAGTGGATGAAGACTAAGAAAAGGTCTTTGGATTTGGCCCCTACCTAGCCATTGTTTAGCTTGGAAAGCTCACTTTTAATAGAGTATAGGGTCAGAAATCCGATTTCAGTGGGATGAGGATGAGGAAGTGAAAATGATAGAAGCATCAAGTATAGGCTGCTATTTCTTTCTTAAATTGTTTTTTCCAACTAACAAACTTTTATTTTCTGCTTCCACCAGGTTTAGGAGTGAAAACAAGATAAGATATAGGATGATATGAGGGGATAGAAAGAGTAAGGTTTTGTTGGGGTTTTTTTGGCAAGAAGAGGAGACTTGAGCACACCAGTAGACCAATAAAGAGAGAAAAAGATCTTGAAGATGACAGCCAGATGAAGTGACCAACAGAATAAGGTCGAGGAGACTATAGGGCAAGCTGGGATCAAAGGCACCTGTGTTGTTAACTTGACAAGAACAAGGACTATCTCATCTTCTGATGCTGGAGGTAAGATACTGTTGTTCTTTTGTTTTGCAGCCATATCCAACTCTTTGTGACCTCTTTGGGGGTTTTCTTGGCAAAGATACTAGAGTGAGTAGCCATTTTCTCCTCCAGCTCATTTTACAGATGAGGAACTGAGGCAAATAGGCTTAAGTAACTTACCCAGGGTCACACAGCTGGTAAATGCTTAAGGCCAGATTTGAACCAAGAAAGATGAGTCTTCCTGACTCCTGGGTCTGACACTCTATCCACAGTGTCACTTAGATGCTCAAGGTAATACTAGGGATTTCCTACAAAATGAAAACTGGCATGTATTGAAATAAGTACCAGGTCTAAAACTGAATGCTATCTATATTTCTAAAAAGTTCTCTCCCTCTAGAAGAGAAAGTTTCTATCCTAGAAAAGAAGTATTTAAAAGGCTTGAGAAATGTATTTCCCCTTTCTAGATTATCAGGAAGACCTTTATCACTGTATCCTTAGCTCCTAAACTCTTATTAAATACTCAAGGAATAGAATTAAAACATAAATCTTTGGAAATGTCTTCCCAAAAGGTATACAAAGTATGAACCCATTCCATCTGTCAGGGATAATTTCTACAAAGTCCATCTGGAAGTAGTGGGGTGGACCAAATGCTCTTTCAAATTCCTTTCAAATGCTATAATTGGTGTCCCAAAAGTCTTCTTACAATTTTAAACTATAAAGCTTCAAAACTTTGGGGGAAACCCTGAATTATTTTATGCACAGGACTAGAAATGAAGTATTCTAGCTTCATACACGCTTTGCAATCTTGTGGGCAAGTCTAAACATCTGTAGGTATCATTCTCTCCATCAGTAAAATCGTGTGCATGATATTACACACCTGAAAGTTTTCAGGATTAATGAGCCACAGGACTGGAGTGACATATGAGTCATCTCAGAGAGCTCCTAGAGATAGCATGGGAGGGACTAGTGCAGATAATGGAAGCCACTGTCATTTGTTAAGGGGGGAAGGTTGGGTTGTGGTGGGGAGTTGTTTTGCCAGCAGATTTTGGTCTCCCCTCCTTAGGTGATGTAGTCACAGAAAGCAAAGGGAAGATAAACAGAGGCAAGAAGGTAATGATGTGTTAATGATGTGTTCATTTAACTGTAAAGATGCATCTAAGCTCAATGTCTCCTTATGAAGTGTAAAGACATTTCTCTGATTGTATTTAAAGGAGAACTCAGGATTGGCTAGCTTGAAATAGCCACTCAGCCGTAAACCTTTAAATAAATAACTAAGCCTGCTGGCCCTAGAATCAGTAGCACAATAGAAGATTTGAAATAGTTCAAACTGGAAGCAGCTTTGTGGGGTGTAATCCATGTATCTAGCTATACCAGAGGATGAGGATAAGGAGGGAATTTTCTGTATTCTCTTTTTAACCATAAGCCATGACATTTTGAAGTGCTAGACACTATATCCAATAATGAACACACACACATACACTCAGAGAGTCAGCAAAATGGGACCTCTGGCAGCAAAGAAGAGAGCTAGCCCTGGCAACCAAAAGTCAAGTACTTGGGCAAATCAATTCATTTGCATGGTCTTTCGTTTCCTCATCTATAAAATGAAGAAACTGGACAGGAAAGCCTTTGAAGCCCCTTCAAGGCAGCTGGTGGCACAGCTAGACCTAGAGTCAGACTTAGAGGACCTAAGTCCAAATCTGACTTCAGGCACTTGCTTCTTCTGTGACCCTGGCAAGTCACTTAAACCTCTGTTTGCCTCAGTTTTCTCAACTGTAAAATGGGCATAGTAAATAACACTTGACTCTTAGGGTTGTTGTGAGGATCAAATGAGATATTTATAAAAAGTACTTAACATAGTACCTGGCCCATAAAAGCTTATTATAGATGATTATATAAATCTTATATATTTATATTATTATTATATAAATCCGTATTCCCTTCCCTCAATATATATTATTACATAAATGCTCATTCCTTTCTCTTACCACCTAGTTCTACATTTATTGGTTCTATGATTTATCCTCAGTTTACCAAGTGTTAACCATATTTGACTTACAGGGGTAAACTGCTTCAGCAGATACTATATCAAAGGATGTATCCTCTGCCAAAACAGCATAGGTTGAAAAAGTGAAATTTTCAAATTAGGGAAATAGATTGTTGAAGCAGACCATCTTACTGATATTTGTAACTTGGGAGACAGCCCCAGGAATGTTTTGGTGGTGAGGGAATGGCAGCTTGGCTGTGTTTATTTCCCATGATAATCACCCACTCACTCACAGAAAAACTTCTCTTGATCACTATGTGCATTCCATCCCCTCTCCTTCCTCCAGCATCTGCCTCCATTCTTTTACTCCTCTCAGAAGGCCTTCATTCTGTGCATCAACAATTGGCTTCAAATTCGTGCATGAAACTTAAATCATGGATCAAATGTCTCAGACTTTCAGGGCCCACTTGTGGTGTTCTTCTTCCAAGATAAACAATCATTTTTAATCACTAACAAACAGTATCTTCTCATAATAGCTAGAGAGAGTTCCTGTTTCTCTCTCTCTCTCTCTCTCTCTCTCTCTCTCTCTCTCTCTCTCTCTCTCTCTCTCTCTCTCTCTCTCCCCCATAATTTTCTCTTTTCTTTCTTTCTCTTTTCAAAGTCCTATGATCAACTCAAAACCTGTTCAACATGGATGGGATCTTAGAGATTATTCAGACCAACTCTCTTGTATCTATCCCCTCTCCCAAAGAGTTATTCTACATAAACAAATAATTTTTGAAAAAGAAAAAGGAGAGAAAAAAACAGTAAAACTTATTGATATGAAAACAAATCCACTCTTATGGACCCACTCCCTCACCTTTACAAAGGAGTTAGGGGAGGTATCATCTCATGTCTCTTCTTTAGAGCCACATTCTTTGTAATTTTCCTGCATTTGTTTCCCATTGTGCTGTAGTGATTGTTCTTTATTTCTTTTTTTTTTTTTTTTTGATGGGGGAAGGGCAGGGCAATTGGGGTTAAGTGACTTGCCCAAAGTGATGTGTCTAATAAGTGTTAAGTGTCTGAGGCCAGATTTGAACTCAGGTCCTCCTGACTCAGGGCCAGCATTCTACTTACTGAACCACCTACCCACCCCTGTGATTGTTCTTTCAATTTACATTGTTGTAGTCTTAAAATTCCTACAATCACACAGCTAGTTTATGACAGAACTAGAATGTGAACCCTAGCTCTTCCTATCAAGCTGCCTCCCTATCCTACACCAAGCTCTTTCCCTTCTTTAAAAACGTTACAAACAACTCAGTACCCAATGGACAGGAGTTAATAGCACCTACATACTGCTTTTCTTACATGTCTAACCAGACACCACTAAACCAAGCCATGAGAACTCTTGACCTTTGCCAGTCCCTGTCCTTTATCTGCCTTTGATAAATGCCTTGGGCTCATTGTTCTTGAGTTACCTCCCTCCTCCATAAGAGAACTAGGCTTCTCAGAGCTCCAATTCTAACCTCAACTCAGATTTCAGAGGAATGCTTCTAATTTTTACATGGGGGTGAAAGGAAAGGGTCAGAAGTAAAAAAGTCACCCAATCTAGCAGCATGAATTGGAGGGAAAACATGCAATTTTATTCCCCCACACAGAAAAAGGAATGCTAAGCAAGCCAGAATCATAGATTATTTATTACCCGGTGAGAGGCTAAGTATTCAAGCCTTGCTGAGACATGTGTGAATAGCTTCTTCCCCTAAATTGCCTGTTACGTTACATTTCATTTGCATTGAGTATGGTCTGGTCCGCATCATGTAGGTCCTTCCTTTTGGTGGTTTCTCTCTTTGAGAATGACTTTCCCTTTCATTTAGTCTGACACTGCCTCAGCCAAAGTAGCCATTACAACTGCTCCAGTGTCCAGAAAGAAGAAGCCAGAAGCCTATTGACATCTCATAAGCTATCAAGAGAAAGTGGGTACAAAAAGGAGGTAACCAGACTCATCTAAGGCATAGACTTGCCTAGGGAGTCCATGTCTCATGGACAATGGCTTGCCATCCAGGTATGGGAAGGACATCCCCCCTCCAAATAATAATAATACCATGGCTAGCTAGCATTTAGATAGCTAGCTAGATAGATAGAAAGCTAGATAGCATTTAGATAGCTAGATAGATATAGATATAGATAGATGATAGATAACACATTGAGGTTTCCAAAGTGCTTTACAAAACTTTAATCTCATCTGATCCTCAGAACAACATTGGGAAGTAGGTTGTGGCAATTAAAAAGGCTCTAGAGACATAGTTTCTGGGTAATGTAATCATTTTATTAATAAGGCCAGCACATTTATTAATAAAAGGCTGATCATTTGGTCATCTCTCTTAGACTAAAGACCATCATGGTGGTAGGCTCACAGTTTGTATACCCTTTGAAGAGTAGGTGTTCCCCAGGGTAGGAATCAACCCTAGTTTCTTAACAACTAATGAAAGAATGAATATTACAATGAGGGACTAAGAGTGATATCACATCACCCTTAGACAGAGGAACTATCTCTATACCCAGCCTCGGGCAATTTAGACAAAAAAATGTATGCCCCACCCAAGCCTGAGCAGAACACAATGGCTACTGCACCTGGCTGGAGCATGAACATGAGTTAGTCCAATCTCATTATCAGCAGACTGAACTTTTAAAAATCAAGGGGAAAACTCTGGATCTCCCCAAATCATTGGTTATTAATAATTATTTCTCTCAAGTTGCTATTATTATTCCCACTTTACAGATGAGGAAACTGAGGCAGAGATTAAATAATGGCTTGCCCAGGTAGGACCACACAAGTAGTAGTATCTCAGGCAAAATTTGAAGTCCAGTCTTCCTGACTCTAAGCCTAGCACACTATTTTGTCTATCACTTAATCCTCTTTAAAGCAACTAACCTTACACCTTAAGACTGTCAGGAAGAGCCCTGAGGGTTGGGGATTTGTCCCTCTGTTGTATCTACAGAGTTCCAGCTCAGCAGCCATTTAAAAGCACCATGATAGCCAACAAGGAAACAGAGGTCATCTGCACTGGCTCCATCACACATTCCCCAAGGGGGTGGATATAAAAGGAAGAATCTTGTTTTAATAATATACTGGAACAGACCTGCACAACTTGGCAGTAGGTAGGGGCCAAAATTAAAATAGGCTAAACTTCTTCAGGTCACAGATAGGTTTTTAGCAACTCACTTTCCAAGTAAAGATACAATTAATGCTGAAACTATTTTGCAAATAAACCATATTTTTAAAAGGGAAATGTCAATATCAATTAACTATACTTAAGATTTTCCTTTATCATGAAATCACATTAATGTCGGATAATTACTTTTTTTTTAAAGCAATTGGGGTTAAGTAACTTGCTCAAGGTTACATGGCTAGTCATTTGTTTATGCGTGGGTGCTCATTTTCTGAGGCCGGATCTGATCTAGGGTCATCCCGACTCCGAGGCCGGGGCTCTTACTCACTGCTCCACCTAGCCGCCCCTTTAGGGCAATTGGGGTTAAGTAACTTGCCCAAGGCTACACGGCTAGGTTTTTGTTTGTGTGGATTAAGTGTTGGAGGCCGGTTTAGATTTGTTGTTTTTTTGTTTTTTGTTTTTTGTTTTGTTTTTTGGGGTTTTTTTGCTTTTTGGAGGGCGATTGGGGTTAAGTAACTTGCCTAAGGTCACACGGCTAGGTTTTTGATAATTACTTTTCTAAGCAGTGCAAGTTTTAATACATTTTTCAGGTTATCTTACTGTTTAGATTTAGTTAATGGGACATGCTACATTTCTTGTCAGCACTCGGTTATCATCAGTTACTCTTCACTGCATGCTCATATGGGACAAACTTATATTCTCAAAAACATTTTTTTAATCGGGACATAATCCAGAAGCTGCAATCAGCAAACACTTCTTCATGACGTCACCTTCAGTAAAAGACTTCCCAGCAACAGTAATTGCTTTAGAAATCTGAAAACTAACCTTAGTAGCGGCTTCATTTTCTGAGTTTACTTTTTTGAAAAACCATTGTTCCTCACTGAGTTTTTTCGACAATTTGGACACTTTAATTTGCTTTTCATTGGTGTCCAATTTGTTTAAGTCAGGGTGCTCTGATTCGAAATGGTGACAAAGACTGAATTCTTTTGAAACTGCTCAGCAAACAAGGTACAATATTTGGTCTCTTTGTGTAAGTAAACAAGTACATCTGTCCACTTCTGATTAATTTATGTTTTGATCTGATCTTACATTTCTTTTCATCACCAATTTTACAAAGCCATCCCCAAAACTTATGTCAAAACAACAACAACAAAAATCTCCATAGCAACTGCTGACATACAAAGAAATCCTGAACTGAATGTTTCACCTAGGAGAGAGTACCAGACACTCATGTAACTTGGAGGGTGGCCATGCAGCAAGGAAGGGAAAGGAGCCCTCGGGCTTATCGCATTTCGCGTGTCAGTGCATTGGTGTGTGGCTGCACTCACTTTGTCCCTGTTCAATGCCAGTAACCCAGTAATAACCAAAAACCCAGCGGAAAAGATACAATTCTCACTCCCCTCAGACTAGAGACAGACTGACGATGGTTGGTTGCTATGGGTCACGTGACAAACAGGCTAGAGTGCATAGAGGCAACCCACCTCCCAAGTTTCCTACAAAGCACAATAGTCACTAGCAGAAGGCATGGTCAAAGCACTCATTACATCTTTACTTTCTTTTCCATCCTTTACATTTTTCAAGGGGCCACCTGAAATCCTTTGGCAAGTTATATGTTGTGCAGAATGTTTCTGTAAGCTTTTCTTTAGCAAAATTGTGTTTGGATCTGATCTTTGACCCTATTCAAGGAGGCTTAATTATTGAAGCATTAAATGCGTTTTGTTATAAAATCTCACATATAAAGTGATCCAGTAGCTTGTACCCCAAGGATAGTCCATGATTTAAGTATTATTCAGCCTTATTCTGTCAGACAAGGAAACTACATCCAGATAGTAACTAGTACTAGCTGGGAGGAAATTAACTTTTGAGCCCATTAGAGTTCTGCTTAGTGCTCTGTTGTTGCTGAAATTGACTCATTTCCTTAATGGTAGCTTGAAAGAATTAATGTGTCTCTATTCACCACATGTACTAATTTCTAACAAGGAATGACTTAATCTCCTGACAGGATAGAATCGCTTCATCTATTTTCAAAAGGGGATAACTATGGGACCATTAGAGAAAATTTCTTAAAGGAACAGAGCCTTTGGATTTCAGGAGTACTGGATCTTAACCCTTGAAGCATGAGAATGCACAGGGAAATGAATGCCCTGTAGCATATATTTTGATTTTATATGTTACCAAGGATATTTAGACACTAAAACTAGAAAGGATAAGTGACAATGGAGACATGATTTAACAGAACTTGAAAAAAGAACTGTGGGAGTTTAATTGACTGCAGGTTCAATATGAGACATTAGTGTGTCCTTGCAGCAAAAAACAATGTAATTCCAAGTTATATGTTAAATATTAAGTGTTCAGAACAATATAGAGGACAGTACTACCAATTTCTGGTCTTCTCAGCCCAGAAATGACACAATGTTGAATTTTTCTTTTTAATCCATTCCAAAAGTCTTTGCTTTCATATAGAGAATTTACATTTAATTTTGAAATTGCTAGATTTTACTTGCCTCCTTTTAAAAAAACTTATATTTGTTATTTATGTTGACATAAGTGAATGTAAACTTTCTATAAACCATATCTGACTTAATGGAATCAAACACAAATTCTATTTGATACTAATCAATCCATACATTTCCCCTAAGTTTTTGCCTCTAAAGATAAACAAAGTAATATGCTATAGTGGAATGAACACTAGAGTTAGATTAGGGTCAAGTCCTACCTCTACCATTGAGCAAATCACTCTACTTCTTTGGGACTCAATTTCCTCTTCTGTTCAGTGGAGAGTCAGACTTGAAGATCTTCAAATAAAAATCTTAGATTATCTCAAAGCATAACTTTTGTTTTTCTGTCTCCTTTATATTGCATTTTTCCTTCTGTTAACCTAAAAATACTCTTCCTCTATTGCATATTCAAGTATATTTAATTTTTGTAGAACTCTACCACAATATTCACTATTTTAACTAATATACTTACTTTATATCTCATTAGAGATATATGTCTCATATTGTAATTTCAATCAATAAATAAGCATTTGTTATGAAAACTTTTGGCTAATAATAATAGTTAATATCTATATAAAGCTTTCACATATTTGATTTTTCATATACTGATTTTCAGGATAACTCTTTGAGGTAGGCATTATTATTATTCCCATTTTATAGATTGAGGAAACTGAGGTGGAGAGAGGTCAAGTGATTTGCCCAAGGTCACACAGGCAGTAAATGCCTGAAACAGGATTCGAATTCAGGTCTTTCTGATTCCAGGTCCAGTATTCTATCTGCCCTGCCTCCTAGGTGCCACCAAGCTTTCCAGATACCCATTGTTCTATTTATATATTTTATTTTATGTCTGTCCCCATGGGGTAGCTGAGTCACTGACTGAAAAGATCTTTCCAGGGCTGGGCTTTTCTCCATCAAATCCTTTTTAGTTTCTAGATTTCCATATTTTACCTTCAAACACAATAGTTAGCTATTCTTGGGAATTTATTCTTGGATCCAAGTTCATATTTTTAAAGGATTTACCCAATGCTCCATTCCATGTTTTTCATTTTTCTCTGGTCTTTGCTGAAAAATTTTGCTGAGACCCTAATTACTGCTTTCTCATATAAGATCATTTATTTTTCTTAGACCTTGAAGAATTTTTTGGAAATCTTTATTATTTTGAAGGTTGGAGATAATGTATTTTGATTACTTAATTTTTAGGTGGTATGGCTTTCTTCCATCAGCTGTTTTTGCTCATTCTGAATTTTCTTGGCTGATGGTTTGATTTATAGTGTCCAGATTTTTGTGTGTTTAATAGAGTACAAGAGGCCAATACTTCTGAGTTTTTATCTTTTGGAACTACATTTTGACTTGTGGTCCACCTCCTACATGAGACCCTTCCTTATTCCCCTAACTGGTAATGCTTCTCCTCTTTATCCTGAATTTATCACATGTATGTAAGATACACTCTCTTTAAAGTTCTTTCCATGTGGAGCGTTCTTTCCCCTTTATTTCTCTTAACATAATTTTTTTCCCACTTAACAGTATTTTGCTTTTTCCAATTACATGTAAAGATAGTTTTCAGAAGGAATGGGTAAAGATAGTTTTCAACTTTGACTTTTATAAGATTTTGAGTTTCAAATTTTTTCTCCCTCCCTCCTACCCAAGAGAGCAAGCAACCTGATATAGGTTATATATGTACAATTATATTAAATATATTTCCACATTAATTGTGTTATAAAAGAAGAATAAGAACAAAAGGGAAAAACCATGAGAAAGAGAAAATAGTCTGCTTCTCTCTGCATTCAGACTCCACAGTTCTTTCTCTGGATGTGGATACCATTTTCCATCATGAATCTTTTGGAATTGCTTAAGGTATTTTTTTAATTGCACCAGATGTTTTTTTTTAAATTATTCATTGTCTTTCGGATGGGTGTTAATTTGCTTACTATTTGTAGAATTTTTATTTTTAGCATTTCTAAGGCTATACTGAATGAGACTTTAAGTTTATTATCTCCCTGGTGTCTTCTTATTTTAACACCTTCCAAAAAGTATAAGTCTAGTGAATATTTTTTTAAAACCATAAACTTCTATTCCTACAACTTGATTTTTGAAAAGTATATAATAAATTCAGCAGGATACTTTCAAAGATTTCTTGCTTCTCTGTTTCTTTCTGACCTTCCTCCCATTTTCTTCTGTGTGTTTTAGAATGCTCTAATTGTCCTCTTTTGTTTATTTTTCTTCTTTCTTTTCTGATATTGATAGCTTCTCCTTTCTATTCTCTCCCAATAAAAGAGGTAAAATATAATCCTTGTAACAGATAAGTATAATAAAGCAAAACAGTGTAATGGTAATGGGATTTGAAGATCTTCCATGCCCCTTGTATTGGCAAGCAAACAGGTATTTAGCACCTTGTTTCAAGTCCATGATTGTGTCAAGTATTAAGATCTAGAACTTGTGAATCCCACAGTGGGATGAACTTGCTGATGTAACAGGAAAGGGCAGAACAGGGAGGAGCTAATACCATATATAAGGAAAAGCCCAAGCTAGAGAGCTTCTGAGAACTTCTTCTGAAAACTGATTTGAAAACTTCTGCAGACCAGCCAGAACTGCTGGGAGCCAGAACTGCTGGGAGCAAGCATCGTGGAGGCTTAGGAGCTACCATGAGTGAGAAGAGGAGGATCCTTGCTTGAGGGACCCTGTTTTGTTTTGAAGGCTTGGGAACATGGGTGTTCACTGCATTAACTATGTGTACCAACTTCATGGTTACTGTAATGACTTTGACTTTTGTAGCGGCAAGCACCCCAACATCCCCAGCTGCCAACACAGGTTCTTAGATCTACTTTTCTAAAGGAAAGTAACTCAAAATGGGTTAACAAGCTTACTTTAATCAATCAAACATGTATCATTTCTCCAGTTCAGGGGAAAAAGGTCAGCACCCTGAACTTCAGAGTATACAAACAGAAGTTTCAAAACAGAGAAACAGACAGATCAAGCAGACAGGCTTCCAAACTGCCCAACCATTACATCAATACCAAATCAAAGTTACCAGAGAGGGAAGCATCAACATCTGGGTTTTCAAAGCTGGGGAAGGGGGGGGCTCTCAACAGCTGCCCAGAGTCTCATCTGGTCAAATCACACAACACTTCTCAAGTGAGCCTCAAAGCAAAGCCTCATATCAGGGATTATATAGCCTTCTCCTAGGTCAGAGAATGTAACAACCTTCTTGACCCACTGCCCAATCACAAAGTATCAAGGTGTGGGCGTTCCTGAAAAACAAGCCTCCCACCACAGGCTCCAGTTGCACTTAACCTAGGGGCAGGGAAGATCTTTAAATTTGCATTTCCATTACAACTTTCTGGTTTGGGGACTTGATTTTCTGATATTTGAATAAATGCTTTGGCTCTGTCCTCCATGTGGAGAGCCTGTTACATTTTTTGATTCACAACTACACTAGCATATTCATAGCCACCATGGGTGCTGTGAATATCACATTGGTGTTACAAACATCTATATGTTTGCCATGATCAAAAATGTACATGAGTTGAAAAAATTTTATATAAGACCTTAAATGGGTCATCTGGAGCACATAATGCAATCATAATGATCAGAGAGTAAGGTTAGAATGATAGGCATTTAGAAATAGAAGTAATCTAAAAGACAAACTAGTTCAATCCTCTCATTTTGCTGATAAGAAAACCAAGGTATCATGGTATCAAGGAAAAGAGATATTAGAAGATATAAAAAGTGGAGGAACAGGCAAATAGCCCTAGAGGACTGACAAGGGCTGTAACTAAAGAGACTCTTATTCTGCTTGCTTTCATGAATTGCTATTTTTAGTCATTTTTCTCAATCTCCACTTCTTTTTCCAGGAGATATTTGTCCTAATCAAGAACTGTTAAATGGTATAGTATTTATAGTAGAAAGTTCAACCTGGCCTCTACATCATGACAAGTTTGCCTATTGCATGCTAATGCACTTCCACACTATTCTGTGGCATTCCCCATATTCCAATATGATATTTCTCATTCAGTATTGCTTTGGAAAATAATTGCTTTCAATGGTCATAAAGCCCAAATAAATGTATAGCTGCTGTTCAAACAGTTGCTGCAGTGCTTGGCAGTGCAGAGAAAAGAGGGAGAAAGAAAAACATTTATTAAACATCTACTATGTGCTACACACTGTGCTAAGCACTTTACAAATTTTTTATCTCATTTCATCCTCACAACAACCCTGTGGGGTAGGTGCTATTGTTATCTTCATTTTTCAGGGGAAGAAACTGAAGCAGAGAGAAGTTAAGTGTCTTCCCCAGGGTCACACAGCTAGTAAATGTGTGAGGCTGGGTTTAAACTTAGTTCTTCCTAATTCCAGGCCTAGCAGTCTATCCATTGTACCATCTAGCTACTTTTGGGAGTCTTTATAAGGTTCATGGTGAGGATGTTTCTATGTTGTAGGAGAGCCTCTGCTCCCTGAAACAAACAAAAAATCTTTTTAATACCAATATTTTTAGTAATATTAGATGACTGTGAATCATAGAACACCATACTCTCTGAGAAGCAAAACTGTGTAAGTGAACCAAAGAACAGTGGAGAAACACATGGGGTATCATAAGTTGGCTGACTAAAGCATATTACCTACAATGATTTGTATTCAAGAATTGACCTAAAATAATACATGCAGAAAGACATATGATCAGAAGAGGAGATGGGGTTGGCTGGCCATGTAAAGAAAATGAGGGGTAAGAAAGAAAAATCTTTGTGCTTTATTAGTCTCCCTACATACCTTTGCAAGACTTAGGCAATTTCCAGCACATTGGATAGCTCCTCTGTGAAAGATTTATGAGGAGAAGTGGACAAGAATTGTTCTGAATGAGAAGGCATGGGTGAGCTTGTTACCATCTGAAACATCAGAAGCAGAAGCATTCACATCAATGAGAACATGAATCCATTTAAGTACTAAAGTATAATATCATCTGGTTATATATATATAATATCACCAGTTCATCACCATTTGAATCATCATTTCAAAGGAAGATTGGTTAGAATGAATATAAATATACTTACATGTGCATCTGATGCAAAGTGAAGTGAGCAGAACCAGGAGAACATTGTAAACAGCAACAGCAATATTATACAATGAAGAACTGTGAATGACTTAGCTGTTCTCAACAATACAGTGATCCAAGACAATCCCAAAGGATTCATGATGAAAAATGCTATCTGCCTCCAGAAAAAGAACTTATGTTGTCTGAATACAGAGTGAAACATACTATTTTTCACTTTCTTCTTTTTTGTTCAGTCTTCTTGTACAAAATAAATAATATAGAAATATTTTACATGATTACATATGTATAACTTACAATGAATTGCTTATCATTTGGGCAGTAGGGAGGGGAGAGAGGAAAGGAGAGGTAGAATTTAGAACTCAAAACTTTTTTTTAAATGTTAAAGACTGTTCTAAGATATAATTGAGGGAAAAATAAATACTCAAAAAATACTGAATATAAATGTATTGTTTTGCATAGTTCATAAATCAGTCAACAAAAATCTATTAATCAGGGTGGCTAGGTGGTGCAGTGAATAGAGCATGGGCTCTGGAATCAGGAGGACCGGAGTTCAAATCCAGCCTCAGACACTCAACACTTACTAGCTGTGTGACCTTAGGCAAGTCAATTGCCCTGCCTTCTCCTCTCCAAAAAGCAAAAAAAAAAAAAATCTATTAATCACCAAGCCTGGAGTCAGGAAGACCTGAGTTCAAATCCAACTTCAGATACTGTAGCAGCAACCACACTGGCATACCCAGGATGGCTGCTAGCACAGGTTCTTAGATCTTCTTCATGAGGAAAGATAACTGTTTAAGGGGGATAACAATCTTTTAAAATTACATTCACTAGTTCAGGGGAAAAGTCAGTTCAGAGAAAATACAGAGAAAAATACAAGTAGAGACATAAAGGCCAACAGACAGGGTTCTGACTGCCTGAATCAATGATACACTTTACATACATCCCTGGATGGAAAGAGCCTTTACATCTAAGCAGTTTGGAAACATATGGCCACTCAGAATCTCAACCTGATAATCACAAGATCCTTCTTATATGTGAACTCCCAAAGTAAAATACCGATTCAGATTATGTATATATATATATATATATATATATACACTTCTCAGAGCCAGAAGACATCACAAGCCTCATGACTCAGTGCCTAATTAGAAATTAGCCAAAGGTGTAAAAGCCTTCCTATAAGTAAGCTTCTGCTAAGCAAGCTTTCCTCCCCTGATAGGCTCTGTGACTCAGGATGTATCACAGCAAGGAAGGTCTTCCTAAACCATTAACATTACAGATACATACTAGCTTTGTGACCCTGGGCACATAACTTAATCCTGGTTTGCCTCAGCTTTTTTATCTGTAAAATGGGGAGAATAACCACAAGTTTCACAGGGTTATTGTGAGGATCAAAATGAAATAATTGTAAAGTGATTAGCACAGTACCTGGCACATCATAAGTGCTAGATTGGTGTTAACTATTATTACCTTCATCATCATCACAATGGCAGACCAGGTCAGGCTTAGGCTGGGCTGGCAATTCAGGTTTGTAATTGGAATGAAATGACACACTTCTACACCTAATAGCTAAAAAAAGGAGGTCTACTTAGAAAGGGAAGGATATTAAGACTACAGATCTGATTTAACTAAACACAGCTTCCCCGTCTCTGTGTTGTCCCTGCTGGCCTGCTGGTCAGCAGTGATGTCAGAAGACAGGAACTGTTGATGCTTCACGTGCTTTTCCCCCACTCAGGCCACCAGGAAGCTATCTCAATCATCTAAACCTCAGTCTCCTGAGCCAATTAAATCTTTCGACCAATATAGTTTGAGGAAAAAATTAGGCTACTAGGTAGGTCCTTGGAATATTGCTTCTACCATAACAATACAACCTAAAGTGTGCTAAGTGCTGGGGATGGGAAGACACTTTTTGCTCTTAAGAAGCTCATATTCTGAGGTGGCTAGGTGGTGCAGTGAATAGAGCACCGGCCCTGGAGTCAGGAGGATCTGAGTTCAACTCCAACCTCAGACACTTAACACAAGAACTAGCCATGTGACCTTGGGCAAGTCATTTAGCCCCAATTGCCCTCCAAAAAAAAGCAAAAAAAAATTTAATTTAAAATTTAAGAAGCTTATGTTCTAAGCTTATTTTGTTATTTGAATGAAGTGGCTTCCTAGGTGCTACTGCTTATTTCTCACATGAGAAGATGTACTATAATATAAAGACTTGAAGGCAGATTTGATCTCAAGTCCTGACCCAAGTAGACAGTCACCATTCCCTAGTTGTGTGACCTTGAGCAAGTAACCGAACCTTTCTGAAACAAATTCCATATTTACAAAAGGGAACTAATAACACTTGAACTCTCAAGGTTGTTTTATGAATCAAGTGGGGCAGAGAATTTAAAGTGTTCCATGAGTTCTATGATCATCAACTTCTTTTCATCAGAAACATACAGTTATGTGGTGTCTCTCTTTTGCTGAGCCTGTGTAAATTCTATAAAAATTCGCCAACAGCTGTTTGCAATTCGTAATCTACATGAGAATCCAACTTCCTGGAATGCTTTGTTTCATAGTTTTAAGTTTTTAAAATGTTCCTTTTTTGGTCACATTTTATTTTGTGTTCCAAAGTCAAAAGAAGCAAGTGATAAAACCTGTGCTCTTTTCATCAGACTTTGGACATGTCATTCTAGCACCACAAGTGTCTGTTCTGTATTGTATCTGCTAATTAGTTATTGATATATTTTCCATACAGCTATCAGTAACTTGTATTTTTGAATATTGTACTAGGAAACACTTTTCAGTATGTCCACAATGGGATTTTTCAAAATTGCTATAAAATTGTTGTTGTTCAGTTGTGTCTGAGTCTTCATGACTCCATTTGGGGTTTTCTTGGCAAAGATACCAGAGTGGTTTGCCATTTCCTTCCCAACTCATTTTACAGAGGAGGAAACTGAGGCAAACAGGTAAGGGGCTTGCCTAGGGTCACACAACTACTAAGTGTCTAAAGCCAATATTTTTTCTGAGGCCAGAAAATGAGTTTTCCTGACTTCACGTCTGGCACTCTTTCCATTGTACCACCTAGTTGCCCTATTCATATTCCATGCCCATCATAAAGTAGTCCTTACCAAAATTTTCTTACTTTCAGAACTGTGAGCAAATAACTCAAACAGCACACATATTCTGCTTGGTTTGGGCTTTCTACCATGTATTAGGAGTAATTATTCCCCTAGTGTTGCAGGCTTGGAATTTAAGCAACTTTTCTAATAGATACATGTCACAGATTGTTTTCATTAAATGAATTTGTCCCAATGCTGGCCATATGGTGTAGAGACATGAGCAGATGGCTAGGACTCAGAAGGCTAAAGTCTCAGTGTCTGTTCTAGCACTCCCTTATATTCTGACCTTGGACAGAGGACTTAACCTTGCTGGGCTTCAATTTCCTCATTTGTAAAATGAGGGCCTTGGACCAAAGGATCTCTCTAAGGTCCCTTCCAGTCCTAATAGCCTGTGCCTCTGAGATAACTAACTCAAAAGCAACAGAAGAATGTCCTAGCAACATATTAAAATAATGGACTGTTAGGAGCAGCTCATGTCCAACCAACATAAAATATTGAACCTTTGACTCTGCTCATAGGAGGAGTTCCAGCTGGAGAGTGGTCATTATAGGGATAGTATCCTCAGAGGATAAGAACATCTGGAGTCAGATTCAGACTGGATAAAGCAGAAAAAAGCATCTATTTTCATGTAAGTCTCATGGAAGCTAGACTGCAGTTCTCCTTTATGCCCTATGTAACAACGGCTGCCTTTGTCTTCTACTTGTTCACAGTTAACTGTTTTCCTGGTTAATGAACCATATCACCTTCTGGGTATCTTTGTTGTTTTTCAGTGAATAAAAGTGACCTCACAGACTTTTGGTCACTACTTTAGAGACAGAATGCATTATCAAGATCATATAGTCCAACTTCTCTACTTTACAGGTAAGTATACTGAGGCTGAGTGAGTTGCCAGAAGTAACATAGATAGTAGTGCCAGAGCTAGATCTTGAACTTTGCTTCTCTGATCCTAAATCCAGCATCCTTTCCATTGTGCCATACTGACTTCCAAATACTTGAAGTTAGTGTTCATGATCTCTTAGATCTTCCAAGTCTTCTATCCTCTAGGCTAAATATCTCCACTTCTCTTAACCATTAAAAAAATTTTCAATACAATCTAACAATCCTTTATTAAGTGCCTAGTTTTAACAGCAAGCACCCTAGCATACCCAGGATGGCTCCTAAGCACAGGTTTTTTGATCCACTTTTCTAAAGGAAAGCAACTCAAAAAGGGTTAACAATCTTACTTTAATCAAACATATATATCATTCACTTAGTTCAGGGGGAAAAGTAAACACTGAACTTCAGAGAATACAAACAGAAATTACAAGCAGACAAAAAATACAGACAGAGAAAATAACACCATTCAACATTCATACCAGAGGGAGAAACACGAACATCTGGGTTTTCAAAGTTGGGGAGGCTCAACAGCTACCCAGAGTCTCCATTGACCAAATCACACAACTCTTCCCATAGATGAGCACCAAAGCAAAACCTCACCTCAAGAGTATATATAGCCTTCTTCAGGGTCACAACTTTGTGACCCACTGCCTAATTACAAAGTAACAAAAGGTGTGGGTCTTCCTGGAAAACAAGCTTCCTTTAAGCAAACTTCTCTTGTTGGGTTCCAAGTAAGGCCCATTAAGGGGCAGGGAAGATCTTCAAATTCCCTTACCATTACACTAGTGTATACAAGACAGAGTGGAGAACCACAGCATAGTAAATAGAGCAAGGCATAGCCTTGGTTCCATAGTCAGGAGCTCATGAACTCAAGTCTTTGACACTAACTGTGCCAATATGGGCAAGTCACTTAGCAATGATCAGCAATCCTTGTTTACCAGTATTTATGACAGAATACACTGTCATAAAATAGTCTTTGCCAAAATTTTACTTTTGTAACTCTGAGCAAGAACTCAAGTGGTATTTACATCATGCTTCATTTAGGCTTTACAATCTGACTTTCAGCCTCATTATTTATTCTGTTGAAACTCTTCTCTTTCTATGCCTGCTAACATTTTCTCAGTCCTCATCATTCTTGACTTTAAAAAAGAAAAGAAAGAAAAGATATACTGTTAATTACCCCCCCTTTTACCTGCATTGTCTATCTCCTCACCATTTGGGGGATCTTGCTCTCTCCTGATCTTTCTTCTGTTATGTCACCTCCTCAGTCTCCTTTGAGTATCATCTGTATCTCCCTGTAGCAGCAAGCACCCCAATATCTCCAGGGTAACTGCCAATATAGGTTCTTAGATCTGCTTTTCAAAAGGAAAGCAACTCAAAATGGGTTAACAAGCTTACTTTAATCAAACAAACATACATTACCTAGTTCAGGGGGAAAAAGGTCAGCACCCCGAACTTCAGAGTTACAGAACTTACAGATCAAACAGACAGGCTTCCAAACTGTCCCACCATTATATCAATACCAAATCACAGTTACCAGAGAGGGAAGCATCAACATCTGGGTTTTCAAAGCCGGGGGGCTCTCAACAACGGCTTCCCAGAGTCTCATCTGGTCAAATCACACAACACTTCTCAAAGTGAGCCCCAACGCAAAGCCTCTCCTCAGGGTTTATATAGCCTTCTCCTGGCTCAGAGAATGTAACAACCTCCTTGACCCACTGCCCAATCACAAAAGTATCAAGGTTGGGCTTCCCTGAAAAACAAGCCTCCCACCACAGGCTCCAGGCGCACCTAAGCTAGGGGCAGGGAAGATCTTTAAATTTGCATTTCCATTACACTCCCATCCTAGTGAGAGATGTTCCCCAAAAGCCTATCCTGGACACTCTTTTCTCTCTCTATCTCTTATTGGTTCCATTTGTTCCTATAGACTCAATGATCATCTCAATGCAGATGGCTCCCAAATCTACATATTCAATCCTCCTCTCTCTCTCCTAGGCTCTAGGTTTGAATCACCAACTGCCTTGCCAACTGAAGATCACCATCTGCATATTCCATGCCTGGATCAGCAGCTCAAACTCTTTATATTCAAAACAGAACTCATTATCTTCTATTTTAAGTGGGTCCCTCCTCCAAATTTCCCTATGTCTGTTGAAAACACCACCATCCTTCCATAAGGTTAACCTCGGAGAAATCCTTGGTTCTTCTCTCTATTTCACTCCATGTCTCCAATCACTTGCTAAATATCACTATCTCTAAACATCCCTCGAATCTCTCTCTTTCTATTTTCTTGAGGACCACATTAATTTAGACCCTGAATATCTCTCACCCAGACTATTATAATAGCTTCCTAATTGTTCTCCCCACTTCATTCTTTCCTATTTGCCTTTGTAGAGGCAATACACAGGTCTGGAATTTATTCCATCCTCATTTCTCTAACGTCCTTTAAGGATCATCTCAGGTGCCATCTCATACAGCAGTGATATCAAACTCATATGGGCAGTTAGGTGGCACAGTGGAAAGAGTGCCAAGACTGCTTTTCCTGAGTTCAAATCTGACCTCAGATATTTACTAGCTGTGTGACCCCAGGCAAGTTCACTACACCCTTTTTGTTTCAGTTTCCTCGTATGTAAAATGAGCTGGAGAAGGAAATGGCAAACCACTTTAGTATCTGCCAAGAAAACTTCAAATGGGGTCACCAAGAGTTGGACACAACTGAAACTGAACAACAATCAAACTCAAACATTCATGTTTTGACTTAGGAAGCCACAAATTAACATTATGTATGTTGTATCATATTTTTATTTTGTTAAACATTCCCCAGTTACATTTTAATCTGATTCTTGTGCACTTTGGAGTTTGTCTAGTTTTTGTTTTTGTGAGTGGGGCTAGGGTCAGAATTTGCCTCTGTCTACAGGCAGCCTTTCCTGGTTTCCTTGAATATTAGTGTTCTTCCCTTACTCATTTATGTTGTATTTATGTAAATGTTATGTCCCTCCAGTAGGATGTAAATTCCTTGAGGTCAAGCACTAATTTTTGCTTTGTCTTTATATCAAAATGCTTTACATATAGTAGACACTTTTAGTAAATGCCTCCTAAAGGAAATTCTCAGTGTCCTAAATTGTGCTGCCTCAAACTGAATGCAATACTAGAAAGTCAATCTGATGAATTCAGATTATCTAGGAGTATCTGTATACAGCCTAAAATGGCTGCCACATCATATGTGTCCAAAATAGATCTATAGGTTTAGCAGACTACAAGTTCTATGTATGTCAGCAGTGTGATGTGGAAGCCAAAAACACTAATGCCACCTTGACTGCATTAAGAGCGGCATCATGGGAGTGGCTAGGTGGCACAGTGAATAAAGTACTAGCCCTAAAGTTAGGAGGACCTGAGTTCAAATTTGGCCTCAGACACTTAACACTTACTAGCCAACTGACCTTGGGCAAGTCACTTAACCCCAATTGCCCTGCCTTTCCCCCCTCCAAAAA
This sequence comes from Gymnobelideus leadbeateri, assembly GCA_011680675.1. Lineage (NCBI taxonomy): Eukaryota > Metazoa > Chordata > Mammalia > Diprotodontia > Petauridae > Gymnobelideus > Gymnobelideus leadbeateri. Next base: position 102,020 of record WOXC01000595.1, read on the forward strand.
GAAGCAAAGAGAGAGAGAGAGAGAGAGAGAGAGAGAGAAGCATCACATCCAGAGATAAGAAAGGGACAGTGTGATAGTGCTCTGTGTTGGGGTGGCTAGGTGGCGCAGTGAGTAGAGCGTCAGCCCTAGAGTCAGAAGGATCTGAGTTTGGATCCGACCTCAGACACTTAACCCACAAACAAAAACCTAGCCGTGTGACCTTGGGCAAGTTACTTAATCCCAATTGCCCTCTGAAAAGCAAAAAAAAAAAAAAAAAAAAAGAATCAAGGAGTGTTCTCCAAAAAAAGGAGAAAAAAAAAGATAGTGCTCTGTGTTATATCCTGGGCAGACCACACTAGGAACATTGCGCTCAGATCTGGAGATCACTGTTTCAGTCTTGAATAAACTGGAGAGCATTCAGAGGAAGGCAATGAGGCTGATGAAGGACCTTGAGCCCACAGCATATGATGATTGGTTGAGACAACTGGGGATGTTTAAACCTGAAGAAGACTAAGAGAGGGGGGAAGATATAATAGCTGTCCTGAAAGGATTCACAGGGAAGAAGGATCGGACTTGTTCTCTTTGGTTCCCATAGGCCGGCACCATGAGCAATGGGTATTGCTGCAAAGATGAAGGTTTTGATTGTATTTCAAAAAAACTTCCCAACTATCTGAGTTATCAGAAAGTGGAACACGATGCCTCAGGAGATAGTGGCTTCTCCCTCTTTGGAGGTTTTCATGCAGAAGATTACCAATCCAGTTGTGTATGTTACAGTCAGTCAGTCAATAAACATTTATTAAGTGCCTACTATGTGCCACACATTCTGCTAAGCACTGGGGATACAAAAAGAGGCAAAAGATAGTCCCAGCCCTCAAGAAACTCTCAGTCTAATGGGGAAGACAAGATGGAAATAACTGTATGATATATAAAAACATATAATCATTTTATTGTACATAATTACACATAACATTACATATAATGTTTATAACCTAAAACATAAACATTTTATTATATATCACATATAATAACATATATGTAATAAAATATGTTGATATGATAATATAAACAATATATAATAAAATATGCATGCAACATGTAATCACATTTTACTGTGTGTGATATATCACTATGTATATAATATATTATGTATAATTTTAAAATATATTCTATATGTATGTAACTAGCATTAAGGGTGATCAGGAAAGGTTTTTTTGTAAAAGGTGAGATTTTGGCTGGGAAATGAAGGAATCTAAGAAAATTAGGAGGAGAAAATGAGGGTGAGTTTGTCCAGAGTCAAAGCATGCTCCCTCTTGTGGGAGGAACAGTTAGAAGGTCAGTGTCAATGGATCGTAGAATGAAAACAGATTAAGGTGTATCACTTTAAGGAAGGACAGAAGGAAACAAGCAATTAAGCTCCTGCTAAGTGCCAGTCACTGTGATATGTCCTTTATAAATATTATCTCATAAAATCCTCACAACTGCCCTGAAGGGTAGGTGCTCTCATTATCCCTGTTTTATTGTTGAGGAAACTGGCAAACAGAGAGGTTAAGTGATCTGTCCAAGGCCACATAGTGTGTGAGGCTGGATTTGACTCCAGGCCCAGTGCTCTATCCACTGTACCACCTAACTACTTAGGTAGGAAGAGGTCAAGTTATAAAAGATCTTAAAAGCCAGAGGTTTTTGTATTTGATCCTGAAAGGAGCTACTGGGGGGTTTCAAAGGACATGATCAGACCAGAACTTTAGGAAGATCAAATTGACAGCTGAATAAAGAGGATGGATTGTAGTGGAGAGTAATTTGAGGCATGAAGACCAACCAGCAGGCTATGGCAATTGTCCAAGTACAAAGTGACGAAGATCCACATCATGGTGGTGGCAGTGTCAAGAGGAGAGATGATGGCTGATAAAAGGGAAGTTATGAAGGTAGAAATGACAGGGTTTGGCAGTGGGTTGGATATGGAGGGTGAGAGAAAGAGAGAAGCCAATGATGACGCCAAGATTGTGAGCCTGGTCACTGGAAGGAGGGTGCTATCCATGTCAGTAGAAGAGAAGCTAAAAAGGGAGGAGGGCTTAGGGGAAAAGATAATAAGTTCAGTTTGGGGCTTGTTGAGTTTAAGATATCTACAGAACATGGAGACGTTCAATAAACAGTAAGAGATGTGAGACTGGAGGTTGGGAGACCCTTTCAGGGACCAACTGAGTTAGATGACTGATGAGGTCCTTTCCTCCTCTTTAAAAAAAATTCTAAGCTTTTAGTTCGACAAAATCTCTGGCCTTTTTCATATGAATTGCTTTCATTCTCTTTCACCCAAAATTTTTTTAATATTTTAATTAATTTATTTACTTTTAGTTTACAACATTCAGTTCTACAATCCCTTGAGTTCCACATTTTCTCCCCCTTTCTCTCCTCCCCCCACCATGGTGGCATGCAATCAGATACAGGTTCTACAGATACCTTCACATTAAACATTACTCAAGTCGTAAAGAAGAATTGTAACCAATGGAGTGAACAATGAGAAAGAAGGAACAAAACACAAAAGAGAGCAAATAGTTTGCTTCAATCTGCATCCAGACTCTGTAGTTCTTTCTTTGAATGTGGATATCCTTTTCCATTATGAGTTGTCTTCTATCAACTTTTGGAGTTATCTTCTAACATTGCATTGCTGAGAGGAGCCCAGTCTATCAAAGTCAGTGATAAAGTTGGATCAAAGGGTTTGCATTTTTAATAACTTTTAGGGCATGATTCTAAATTGCTTTCTAGAATAATTTTTACCAATTGACAGCTTCATCAATGGTGCATTAATGTGCCAGTTTTCCTGTACCTCCTCCAACATTTGTCATTTTCCTTTCCGTCTGCTTTGCCAATCTGATGGCTATGAGGCAAAATCTCAGTTGCTTTATTTTGCTTTCCTCAAATTAGTGACTGGAGAATTTTTTCATATGACTATTGGTAGCTTAGATTTCTTACATAAAAACTGCCTCTTGCCCTTTGATCATTTATGGACTTAAGAATGACTCTTATTCTTATAAATATGAAGAAGTTCATTGGAAATTTTAGAAATTTGGCCCCCATCTGAGAAAACTGCAAAGATTTCCTCCTCTCTCCACTCCCAATTACTTACTTTCCTTCTAATTTTAGTTGCATGGGTTTTATTTGTGCAAAAACTTTTAAATTTTATGCAATCAAAACTGCCATTTTATCTTCTGAGATGCTCTCTATCCCTTGTTAGGCCATGAACTGTTCCCTTATTGTTGTTATTGTTGTTGTTGTTCCCTTATCTATAGAGGTAATTTCTTCCTTACTCCTCTAATTTGTTTATGATGTTACCCTAGGACACCCTATGAGTTATGTCTAACTAATGCATCCATTTGGAGATCAGCTTGGAATGCAGTGTGTAGTCTTAGTTTGCACCTAGTTTCTGTCAAGTTGTTTTCCAGGTTTCTGAGGAGTTTTTATTAAATAGTTAGCTCTTGCCTGGGATCTTTGCGTTTATCAATCAATGGACTACTGTGTGTTTGTTTCTGTACCTTGTTTACCTGATCTGTTTTGCTGTTTGACCTCTTTATTTATTAAACAATATCAAGTCATTTTCATGATATTGACTGCATAGTATGCTTTGAGATCTGATACTGCAAGGCCCCTTCTTCCCACTTTATTCCAGCATTTTCCTTGAGATTTTTGACCTTTTGTTCTTTAATAAAAATTTTTTTTCTACTCTTCATAAAGTAACTCTTTAAGTCTCATAGTAGTTTGGTAGTTTGATAGGCATGACACTGAATAAGTAAATTCATTTAGGTAGTGTTGTCATTTTCATTATATTGGATTAGCCTACTGTAATGCCAAGCACAAGCAACTTCCAGGTTCGGATTACAAGCATAGCAAACTCCATTTATTCAGTGACAGATTAAGGCAAAAAATTCACAGAAAATCAAAATCAAAATACAGGGTAACTCAGTCATTTAGTAAGTTCTCAATTCAATCACAAAGTACTAAGGTCTAAGTACTCTACCCCTGGGCAGTACATTCATTTAGTCAATCACAAAGTCTTCTGTCTATTCAACTGGATATTAGTTTCCAATAATAAACAAAGTACATTCATTTGGTCAGTCACAAAGTATAAAAATCAAAAGTTTTCCACCCCTGAATCACAACTGAATTGCTCTGATATCAATCCATCATCACCAACACCTTCTCAAAGGGGCAGTGGAGAACACAAAGGCCATCTACCCCTAAGCCACAACAAAGTTAAGATATCATCATAGCATTCAATACCCCAGGAGAGGTCTTTCCTTCATCTTGACCCAAGGCAAGTTCTCAGCAATCTCTGTTCCTAGGAAGACAAAGCTTAACAAAGCCACAATATACATTGCCAGTGTCCTCATCATTTCACTCTCTGCCTGCAGAATAGTCTCAGGACCCCTGATACAACAAGAAAATCCTCCTTCGGGGCTTCTGAACCAACAGTAAGGTTCTAGGACCTCTGCAACAAGAGGACTGTCCTTTACCAGCAGAGAAATCTGGCAAAGTAACATCAAAACAGACAGAAAAAATACCAGTACCCCAGTCATGCCTCCTCAGTTCTCGGCAGCTCCAGGTGGCAGTTCTCAAAAGTCCTGGGCAGCTCCAACTGGCCCTCAGCAATCTGGGTGGCTTCAGCTGGCAGTTCTCTCTCTCTGTGTGAAATTCTCTCTCTCTCTGCCTCTACAATGCTGCTCCCAAAAGTTCTTCTGGTCTCCCTCTGCTTGGGCCTTTCTCTAAATCCATGGCACCAGCTCCTCCCAGCTCATCCCCTTCTCTTTACATCAATGAGTCCATCCCACAAGTGGGATTCACAAACTCTGGATTTTTACACTTTACCTGAAAACCAAGCCAATACAAGGGGATCTTTAAATTCCATTACTATCACACCTACCAACAATTAATTAGTATTTTTCTAATTATTGAGGTCTGTCTTCATTTCTAAAAGACAATTTTATAGTTGTATTCATATAATTCCTATGTGTGTATTGGTAGGTACATTCCCAAGTATTTTATATATTCTGAAGATATATAAAATGAAATTACGATATCATCTTTCTCTTTCTGTCCAGTTTTGTTGATAATATATAAAAATGTTGACGATTTCTATGGATTTTTATTATAAATATTTTACTACTTTGCTGAAGTTGTTTTAATTAATTTTTAGTTGATTCTCTAGTGTTTTCTAAATAAACATGGCATCTGCAAAAAAGTGATGATTTTGTTTCCTCTTCACCTATGCTTATTGCCTTAATTTTTTTCTCACCTTATAGCTATTTCTAATACTATATAAAAGTAGATATCCTTGCTTTACTCCTGATTTTACTAGAAAGGTCTCTAGCTTATTCTCAATATTTATAATTTTGGCTGTTGGCTTTAGATACATATTACTTATATTAATAAAAGGTCTTTCCTAGTTTTTTTTAAACCAGAATGGGTGTTATATCTTGTAGGAATCTTTTTCTGTTTCTATTGATATTATCATATATTTTTTTATTGTTATTAATATGTTCTTCTAAGTGGAGAGGTGGCATTTGCTTTCTTCTAGCAAGGGCCAGAAATGATAGAAGAGGAGCATGCTTCCTTGGCAGTCCTCTCATAATTTCAACACCTGATGTCACATCACAGGGAGCAAGTCCTTCCATCCACCCATGGTACCTTCCCAATGGAAAAATCTTCTGCAATATCCCTAACAAGTAGTACTCGAACTCTTCTTTTATCAGAGAACTTACTTTTGTTGGAGCAGCAACCTCTCTTGAAGGCTGATTAATTTCAGATGATCAAAATACCCAAACTCTTTGTGGTATTTAAATGTCATAAGAAATTGCTTGATGTACAAATTAGAAATAAAAACACCCTGGTAAATAACTGATAAGGAACACATGATTTTTTTTTTACATTTGTTCATAATGTATCTGTATACCTAGCTATTAAGATAAATTGAAGTTAGAAAATATATATATGGATCCAAGAATCCAGGTCAAATCTATTTTGGAAACTTTTAACTATTTTCATAAGAGCCAGAATGGGCCTCAGAGGCCATTTATTCCAAATCCTTCCTGTTACAGATGAGGAAACTAAGGTCCACAGATTTTAAGTGACCTGTCCAAGGTCTCACAAGTACTAAGAGTCAGAAGTAGCCAAATAAGAGTTATGAGAAGACATTTCCCCCAATTACTTTACTGGAGTAAAAGGTCCAACAGTGTTCAGCATTGCATATATTTTCAGATTTTCTTTTTTTAGTGTGATTTTTTGGTGATTAATTTTCCTCTCCTTCCTCTTTTTGTTTTTAAAAAATTCTTTTTTTTAAAGAAAGCATCAATCAGGATTCAAATACAGTGCTATGGTTTCATAGCCAGTACTCTTTCCACTGTATCATGTTGTTCAGGGTCAATGTGACACCTGAACATCTATGATTTCTGCTTCCTCTAAAGCCTATTAGCATTCACCTTAGTCTGACCCACAGTATGTTTTCTAATACTATTTATCCTTGTGTCTTCCCCAGTACCTAAGATGATGTTGTACATGGAAAACATTGAGTAAATGTTTATGTGATCTAGATTTTAACACAGGCCAGTCTGTCCACCTACCCTTGATAGTTGAAGAATCAGAATCACAGAGCCTCATCATTTGGAAAGGACCTCCAAGGCCATCCACTCCAAACCACATCTGAATAAGGATCCCCTCAACCACATACTTTATGAGGCTATCTAGCCACCGTTTAAGGATGTCCAATATAGGAACACCCACTATGTCCTAAGATAGACCATTCCACTTTTGGGAAAAACTCTACTTGTTAGGAAGTTTTTCCTTATCAAGAGTTTTTCTCTCTCTTTTTTCCCCCCTTTTTTGGAGGGCAATTGGGGTTAAGCAACTTGTCACATGGCTAGGTTTTTGTTTGTGTGTGCATTAAGTGTCTGAGGCCGGATCCGAACTCAGGTCCTTCTGACTCCAGGGCCGACACTCTATTCACTGTGCCACCTAGCCGCCCCTGAGTTTTTCTCACTTTACAATTTTTACCTAATGATCCTAGGTCCACCTTCTGGGCCAAGCAGAACAAATCTCATTTCTCTTTGCTATGATAGTCTTTCGTGTGTTTTAAGATACCATGCCCATACTAAGTCTTCTTTTCTGCAAGATAAAAAACTCCAGTTCCTTCAACCAATTGTCAGATGATATGAACTCATGATCCTTCACCATCTTAGTTGTCTGTCCCCTCTTAACTCTCTCCAGAATATCATTGTTATTCCCTACTTGTGACATCTAGAAATGAACATAATACTCCAGACATGATGTGATCTAGACTGGCTAGAATATAAGATGATTGTCACCTCCTTGTTCTTGGATGCCATAAATGTTTTAGTCAATGGTGTGGCAGAAAAAGAGACAATCTTCCATACACTAGCTATGAGACCATCAGCAAGTTTCTTACCTTTCCCAAGTGTCAGTCTCCTCATCCGTTATGTGGGGAGAATAGTACTCATCTCACATGGTTGTTTTAAGGATCAAATGAGATACTGTATGTGAAGCACTTGGTAAACTTAAAGTTCTGGGTATTAGGTTACATTTAAATATCACACTACTAACTCTAATTGACCTTGCAAGCCTCTAAAAAGCTCAGATGTTTTTCAGATGAACTGCTGTCCCACCATACTTTGACTTGTGAAACTGATTTTTTTTTAATGTAAGGCTTTACATTTATCCTTATTAAATTTCATCTTATTAGATTTGGTCCAATGTCCTGATCTCTCAAGATCTCTTTGGAGCCTGACCCTATCATGAAATGTATTAGCTATCTCTTTGAGCTTGGTGCCATCCATGTGTTCATACACATCATTCATAAAAATGTGAAATAGCCCAGTGCCAAGCAGAGATCCCTGGGGCTCTCCACTGGCGATCAAATTGACATCAAATCCTTAACATCTGCTCTTTGGATCCAATTCTATTCAACTTTCTTTTCTATTTTATCCCATTTTATTTATTGAACAACAGTTGCAAACTGGTTATTTCACCAAGGAAAAGAGCCTCAGCAACATTTTTAAACATAAACATTTGGGTAAAAATGGATATGCTAATGAAATAACAAGTAACATTTCCATTATAAGCACCAGTTGGTTTACTCTCTGTACTGCCTCCTTATTTTGAAGCATTTACCCAGTATTTGCCATCACTTATGGTATTCAGAATTAGTAACTCCTCACATCCAGCAAAAGCAGGTCCATATTATAATCTTTATTTACAGAAGAAACAATAAAAGCAAACATTGTGCTATCCAATGAGATGATCTTAGATTAAAAGTAACAGATGCTAAATAAAAAGCAGTACTAATTTAGAAAATAACAGACCTAGGATTTTGTCCCAGTTGCATAATGTAAGAAACTCATTATGTAACCCAAACAAGTCACTTAACCTAGCTGTATCTCATTTTTTACATATGCAAAATAGAAACAATAATAGCTTATCTACCTCCTCTGCAGGGTTGATGTTATCCTGGTTCAGTGAAATTAAATTTAAATTAAGTATCTATCTTACAGCAAAGGTTGCCAAAGCTCTTTACATTTGTTAACTCATATGGTCCTCACATTTACTGCCTGGTAAGTGCTATTATTATCCCTATTTTTTTTCAGATGAGAAAATAGAGGTGGCTTGCGCAAAAACACAGCTAGAAAGTGTCTGAGTCAAGAATTTATATTCAATCCTTCAATTTAACCACTCCATCCTTGCAAATGATCATGGATTTTGAGCCATGGAACCTGGGTTTGAATCCCAGCCCTGCTTATAATGAGCTATATAACCTTGAGGAGCTCACCAAGCTAGACAGAGAACTGTCCACAGAGTCTGAAAGACCTGGGTTCCAGTCTTGACGGACACGCATTGATGGTATGACCCTTGGTAAGTCATTAACATGTCAGTGCCCCCAGGAGGTTCTCTAAGAATGCAAGTTGTTGAGAAGTTGATTCATCTGTATAGCTAGAAAAATTTCTAGAATGAGAAAATCACAGGTCAGGTTAAAAACAAAACCAACTTTTAGGTAAAAATGCTTAATCTCTCCAGCCCACAGTTTTCTCATTTGTAGTAGGGAGGGAGTTGTATAGAATAGATGAGCACTGACCACTGATGACCACTGAAACCTTTCAGCTCTAAATTTATGATTTCATGATATGAGCATGAATTGAGCTCTTAGATGAAAAAAAGCATCTTCTATAAAAATGCAAGCTATTATTGTTATAAGTTGACTTTTTAAGCATTATTCATCGTATTCTCTTAGAGTTGGAAGGGGACCTTTATGGGCATTTAGGCCCACTCCTACCTTATGGTTTTGGTGTCAGAAGATGTAGACTCAAATCTTTACCCTTCTACTTTGTCTCTGTAAGAGCCTGGAAAAGTCAATTCATTAATGATCTCCAAGCTTGCTCCCAACTTAAGTCCCCATGATCCTATAGTCTGTGTTTACATTCAATTCTTGGGTAATGGTGGTTGCACCACATGTTGTATCTATAGGAGAGAGCCAATAGGGGCTATATCATGCTGTGGGGTATGGGAGCTTCCCTGGTAACTGCTGTGGCTATACTTGGTTCAAGGCTCTCAAGGAGCTCACAGTCTAATGGGAGAGATAACATGCAAGTAACTATGAATAGTATAAGGCATATTCAGGGTGGATTAGAGATAATCTCAGAGAAAAAGCATGAAGATTAAGGAAGACTTGGAAAAGTTTGTTGCAAAAGGTGGACTTTTAGCTGAGAATTGAAAGAAGTCAGAGAAGTTAGGAGGAGATGAGGAGGGAGAGAATTCCAGGCATGGAAAATTCCAACCACTGAAAATGCTTGGATCTGAGAGATAGCGTGACAAGTGAGAAACAGCAAGGCAGCCAGAGTCATTGGACCAAAGAATGTGAAGGGTAAGAAGATAGAAAGAGGCCAGTTTATAAAGACTTTAAAAGCTAAAAGAATTTTATATTTGATCCTGGAGGCAACTAGGATCCACTGGAATTTATTGAATAGGGTGGGACATGGGTGGACCTGTACATTAGGAAAATCATTTTGAAAGCTGAGCAGAGGAAAGACTGCAGTAGGGAGAGGCTTGAATCAGAGAGACCAGCCAGCAGGCAATGGGCTATTGCAATAGTCCAGGCATAAGGTGATGAGGAAATTAAGCCAAAATCCACTTCCCTGTGGTAAAGCAGTTAGCACAGTGCCTGGAGCACTTGTTGATGTTCAATTGTTTCAGTCAATCTGACTCTGTATCACCCCACTTGGTGTTTTCTTGATGATACTGGAGTGATTTTGTCATTTCCTTCTCCAGATCATTCTGCAGATGAGGAAACTGAGGCAAACAGGGTTAAGTGACTTGCCCAAGGTCACACAACTAGTAAGTGAGGTCAGTTTTGCACTCAGGTTCTTCTGACTCTAAACCCTGCACTGTATCCACTATGCCACCTACCTGCCTACCTGGCACATAGGAAGTACTATACAAATGTTAGCTATTATTAGTCATTATTACTTCCAGACTAAGGAATTGATTCTAGCACAAGAGGAATTAACTTATTGCATAAGGAGACTAGTAAGACAAGCTTTGAGGAGGGAGAAGTTTAGAGAAGCCCATGTTGCCTGTGGACAGAACACTGCTTCCCCATATACCTTCCTCTCTTTGGTGCCCTTGTAAGGAAAGCTTCTTGCTAATTTTTAAGTACTATATAAATGAGATCTATTATGTGAGTAGCTATAAGTATTACCAACAGCAATCAACAATAATGTCTACAAGTTTGTTTGTTTGTTTGTTTGTTTTTAAAGCATCCTAGGATGTGGTTTGTCCGAGTTAGGAGACTTGAATTAGTTTAGAACCGTTAGATTCTCCTTTACTATCTCCAAAAATACTTTTGACTTCATTTGCCTCTTAACCATAACTCTGTGACCTCGTTCCAGTCTAAAGATTGTTTGACAAAGAATACAAGAAAGACAAGAGATGAGTAGTCCTCCTTCCTCTCTGATGTCCATTAAAAGAACACAATATATCTCAAGTGAAGAATCTATTCCTTTTTCCTTCCTTGTTGAGGATCAATATCCTGTACCTTAACATATAGATATGAGGCTATACTTATTGTTGCTGTCTTTCTTCCCTGTATTTTCTCCTGTGAATTAAAGAACATCATTCTTGTTTTTCTTTCTATGGGTGTGTTAGCTAATGTATTTTAAGAGATCTGGCTCTTCAATTTATCTAAACATTTTTTTCCTTTTCCTTCTAATTTCATCTAAAAAAGCTCTTGAATAGATCAGCAAGTCTCTGGCCAAACACATTCTTCCTAGTCCTCCTGAGATATATTTCAACCTTAGCCAAGAGCTCATCTCATTTTGGAATTTTAAGCCATGATCTGGAATGCAAATCCTGTTCTTTTATACTGTCTATGTAGCCAGCTGTTCCACATCCTTTCTCCTCCACCATCCCAAAAGTCGCTTAGAAGCAACAATAAAAATACACTATCTGTACCCCCTAACACTTTTACCTGTTTGTTTGGTTTTTTTGAGAGAGTATTGAATCTTTTACATTTTATTTTTTAATTAAAAGTTTTCAATTAGGGGGCGGCTAGGTGGCGCAGTGAGTAAGAGCGTCGGAGTTGGGATGACCCGAGATCAGATCCGGCCTCAGAAAATGAGCACCCACGCATAAATGATGACTAACCGTGTAACCTTGAGCAAGTTACTTAACCCCAATTGCTTTAAAAAAAAAAAGTTTTCAATTAACAAGAATTTATTTATCCTTATTTTTTGTTCTCTCTGGAGGCATCTGCCCACTGGCCTAAAAAGATATGCATAGTTTAGTAACTGTTGTGGCATAATTCCAAGGTGTTTTTTTCTATAATGGTTGTACCAATCCACAGCTTCATCAATAGTGCATTAATGTACCTGTTTTCCCAAAGCCCCTACAGAATGTCATTTTTTTTTTGCCAACTTGGTCAATATGGGTGTGAGGTAGAATCTCAGAGTCATTATAATTTACATTTCTATAATTATTAATTATTTGGAACAGTTTTTCATATAGCTATGGATAACTTGAATTTCTTCCCTTGAAAATTTCCTACTCATATCCTTTGGCTCTCATTCTTAGAAATTTTAATACATTCTTTATGGAATACAGGTATTCCATAAGCTTATTAAAGTTTAAAACTGCACTGAGACTTTTGGGACACCCTATATATCATGGAAATTAGACCTGTCTTAAAGAAATTTAGATTTTTTTTTCCTCAGTTAACTTTCTTCTCTAATTTTACTTACATTGGTTTTGCTAATATAAGATCTTATTAATTTTATGTAATAAAACATCTATTTTATGTTCTGTGATTCTTTCTTTATCCCTTGTATGATTATGAACTGTTCCCCTATCCATAGTTCTGAAAGTCAATTTCTTCCTTGCTCCTATAATTTGTTTATGATGTGACCTTTTCTATCTAGGTCATGTCCCCATTTGAAGTATGGCAGTCCCCATTCATATACTATATATTGGCGTACATAAACATATATTGGTATATTATACATATACATACATACACATATATTAGTATATGTATGATTTTAATCTGTTTCTACATGAAGAAAATTCTGTCCATGTCAGACAAATCATTGAGATAAGGTGAAAGTTGAGATTAGGATTCATATTCTTAACTATAAATTAGTATAGCTATTGGTGTTTAATTCTATAAAGTTCACTCTTTTTGGGATCCAATCAGCTCTTTGGTTTCATTTGTTCATTCAGCAAGCATTTATTATGTGTATATATCTTGTGCAAAGCTAGGCATTGGCAGATACAACTGTAAGACATAATTCCTGATCTTAAAGATGTTTAACAGTCAGTTCTAAAAAAAAATAAAAAAGTATGCACAACATACTTTTAAATTCAATTTGCATTAACATTTTCTCCATCACTTTCTTAAGTCAAGACAATTGACCAAAAAATAAATAAAGCCCTGTTTTGTAGTGTTCTCTGATTTCTGAAGTCTAAATGCTCACACTCAAATTTATTAACAATTGGCTGTCCAAGCCAGCATCAGTCAGCTCTAGCACACCTCTGGATACAAGTAATTAGGGACTGAGTGCCAGAACCTCAAATCCCAGATGATCAAACCAACTCAAGAATGAAGAATGGTAAGGAAACCAGGTAGTGCATCAAATATGGGTCCCGTTATCTGGGGAGTTTAGAAAGTAGAGGAAAGTGAGATCTGTGGGGCCAGAGGCAAAGGTCTCCTAGTCTGACTGGTTCTAAAAGGGGGAATTAGTTCTCCTCAAGATAACAGTGTGATTTAGCAAGACCTAAGGCTCAAGGTCAGATCCTTTATAAGGCTATGTGTAAGAAGATTGCCTGTTAGGCTGGTGGTCTTGGTGTCTAGTAAGCAGAACCCTCCCACATTAACAGTGCCACTGAAGTGGAAGTCATCATGAGTGGGGAGAATGAGAGAAATGAGATGGTTGAACCAAAGTCACATGGCAAGCCAACCACAGGGCCACTATTTCATCTCAGAGCTGTATAATATCTCGTTCATCTGGACCATTGCAGTGACCAGCACAATTATATCTAAGGGTCATAAATCTTGAGCTAAAACCAACCTCAGAATATATCTCATCCAACTCTTTTATTTTATAGATGAAGAAACTGAAGATCAGCCAGGCTAAATTTCCTGCCCAGGGTCATACAAAGAATATCCATCCAAGCTGAATTTTTTTTTTCTTTTTGGAGGGCAATTGGGGTTAAGTAACTTGCCCAAGGTCACACTGCTAGGGGTTTTTTTGTGTGTATGTGTGTTAAATGTCTGAGGCCGGATCTGAACTCAGGTCCTCCTGACTCCAGAGCCAGCACTCTACTCACTGTGCCACCTAGCCACCCCACCAAACTGAAATTTTAACCCAAGTACTCGGATTTCAGAGCTAAGACACTATCCACTGTACCAGTACAATGTAAATCAGCTAAGGTAGCTGATCAAACATAGATATATATTATTTACCTGTTGACAATTTTATTCTTCTAACTTTTCACCTTTCCAGTAGTTACTTCAGCTGCCTCAGACTACTCCTATGGAGGGGTGCCTTAACTAAGAAGTCTGGAAAAAATGAACATATGCCCTCTGTCCTCAAGGGTTGGCACACAAGCTTGTGAACTGGGAAAGAGAACAAAGGTTTCTAGATTGATAAACAAAGAGTGGAGATTAAAAGGCTTGGTTTCCTCTTCTCGGGATCAGCATACAGCAATTTTTTTTTTAAAAGATCAGAAAACCAAACCCCTCCCACTTCTGTTAGAAAGCTCAGCCTGGTCCTTGAGGAGCCACGATCAAAACATTTCCAAAGTGAGGCTTATTTTTAACTTACCTCCCAAATGGTACAAATGAATGAGAGAAGCATATTTGAATCTGATTTTTCAAATATTGTTTTTGAATGAGTGAACACCCAAAGTAGCTTACTATTGATAAAGGAGGAAGGAAGAGGGAGACTGAGAGCAGCAGGGTGTGGTAAAACAGCGAGGTCAATGTCAAAAAGAATGACAGCAACATTTGTTCAAGCTCTCTAGATAACAGATTCAGTTCCTTCATTTGGACACAGCAGAGAAGTATTATATGGCACCCACTGCAATACAGTCACTATGTCTAAACATAAGAGAGTTTAGGCTAATTATCTAGGCTTCCAACAAAGAGCCTGAATGGGTAGACTGTCCTAAATATTCCTTCATTAGAGAGCAGAAAGTGTGCCTTCCACAGATGAAGCAGCCTTTGGTCCTAGTGGCAATGAGACCCTTGTGGGGGAAAAGAAAATATTCTATTTCCCTTGCAGAGTGCCAGGAAAACTCCCTGCCAAAAATAAAATGACCTTCTCATACCCCATCCACTACTGCTTCCCTCCCAATTAGTAGGGATTAAACTGTGCAGAATCCCACAGCTATTGTCTCAACATTTTATTCTCATCTGATGATGATGGTGATGATGATGACATATGCAGCTAGATGGTACAATGGATAGTGTTGGACTTGGAGTCAGAAAGAACTGAGTTCAAATCCTTAGATACCTACTAGTAGTGTTGTTTAGTAGATTAGTCATTGCCCTACTAGTCATGGTCCCATTTGGGGTTTTCTTGGCAAAGATAATAGAGTGGTTTACCACTTCCTTCTCTGGCTCATTTTACAGACAAGGAAACTGAGGCAAACAGGGTTAAGTGATTAGCCCAGGATCACACAGCTGTTAAGTGTCTGGGGCTAGATTTGAACTTAGGTCCTCCTGACTCTATGGCCAGCACTCTGTCCATTGTACCACCTGACTGCCCTACACTAGCAGTGTAACCTTAGGCAAATCACTTAACCCCTCTCAGCCTCAGTTTCCTCATCTGTAAAAATGGGGATAATAACAGCAGCTCCCTTACAGGGTTGTGGTGAGGATCAAATACATAACATGTAAATAGAAAATAGAAAAATATATATGTAAAGTACTTTGCAAACCTTATAGTGCTATATAAATGCTAAAGATAAGCCCTGATTGAAAGGTGGAGGACTGATTCCACAGTAGGCATAGAGAACCAGCCTTATTCCTTTTAAAGATTTAACTGTAAATGACCTAGACAATGGTGAATGTTAGGAGAAACAATGATTTGGCTCCCGCCCTGGATAACTGTCCTGAGGTTTTCTGTCTCCAGAAAAGAACTGAATGTGTCTATCCAGCTGGGCTCTGGGCTCCACACAAAAAGTCTGTTAAATTCCTCTTGTATATCTCAAAGAATTGTGTTTCTGTAGCAGCTCATTAAATGTCTAATTACTTCTAGTCTAATCACCTGGTCTCCAAAAAATTCCTTCATCCTGACTGTACTTGTCATCTATATGGAACATGTTAAAGCTTTCCCCAAGGTTACCAGATTCCTAAGCTATCTGCAATTTATTCATTATGATTCAGCCTCCCATTGCCAAGGTCACCCTGTTCCAGAACTGATGGCCTAAGGTACGGCTGTCAGTGAGACTTCCCAAGAAGCTCACTTTCCTGAGTTAGAAACCAGTTCCTGTTATCATTAGTATTGCTTTATTATTCATTAACCAATAGTAATAGGATAACAATGGAAACAAGTTTAGGATAAATAATTCCTCTCCCCAAATCCCTCCCTCCCTCTCTCTCTCTCTCTCTCTCTCTCTCTCTCTCTCTCTCTCTCTCTCTCTCTCTCTCTCTCCTCTCCTCTCTCTCTCTCCCCCTTTCTTCCTCTCTCTTCTCTCTTTTCCTCTCTCTCTCTCTCTCTCTCTTTCTCTCTCTATCCCCCTCTCACTCTTCTCTATCCTTTTTAATTTTTTCTTTCTTATTCTCTCCTCTCTCATTATCTCATTTTCTCTTTCATTCTCTCCTCTGTCTCTAATGCTTTCTCTCCTCTCATTCTCTCATTCTCTCTCTGTTTTTCACACACACACACACACACACACACACACACACACACATCCAGAGCATCCTTCCCATAGGTCATTTCTTCCCCATTCTCTATTCAGTGGTACAAAAAGTAGCATGAAAACATTCCAAGAGATGATGTTGAAGGCAGGGCATAAGGACTCAGTCTAGGAGAGTGACCAAGATTCCATAGACCTTTGTCCTCACTCTCACGCTTCCTTTAGATCACCAATTTCTCTATGCTCAGAGTACTTGTTGTTTCATCTTCTTCATTTGACCCAAAATACCCAGGCAAGTCAAGCATCCTTTGCTCTAGCTCAGTAAGGCCAAAAGAAGTGTTGTCATAGAAAGCATATTCAGGGTGTGCTGGGAAGCTCTGACACTTGTCTCTTCTGTACTGGGAAGGACTCAAAGGGCTGACCCTCTGGTAGCTGTCCTTAGGGACGGTCGGGGAGGGCTGTTTCCTTGAAATACTCTTGTGACTCGGTGAAGGCCCCCTTCTGTGTCTGTGGGGTTCAGCTCTATCTGTGCCATTCACCAATCCTGCTGGACGGTCATTGATCAAGTCGGGTTTCCTGGCTGGAAGCCCCATTGGGTGGGACTTAGAGAGAGGGGTGAGTGGTTCATTGGCCATGCCAGTCCCTTGGGGATGCTCCGGCTTCTCAGGACAGGGGTAAGCTCCTCGAGACCGAGCCCTAAATCTATCTTCATGGTCCCAGGTTCGTGTCCTGGAATTATAGGCTGGAGCCTGTCGTGGGGTCAGAGTGGACATGCTCCTTTCCCTGAAAGGCCGGGATTGCTTGGTTTCGTGAAAACTCGCAGTTCTCCTGAAGTGGGAGTGTCGGGGATAGCTCCTTTCAGACTGGCCCCCTCTGCTGCCCACGTATTTCAGCTGTGATCTGCGAATGAGGGTCTGACTGGGGCTCAGTGCAGGACTGGCCAGAGACACATTGAAATCTAGCCTGGAATGAGGCCTTTCCCCTGTATTGATGACTGGCTGGTCCAGAAAAGGGGACTTGATTCTAAATTTGTTCACCGTGGCTTCTTCCGGACTTTCTGGGTCTAAGGCAGCACCAGCAGCACCCTCCACAACTGTGTCAGTCAGGGGACTCTGAGACACATGGTAAACTTTGGTCGTTTCCGTTAGACCCTTCTTTTTCATCTCTTTAAGCTGCTTTTGTGCGAGGCGGTAGCTAAAAAGAGGGGGGATTATCTTCTGGGCATTGGACTGAAAGCTCTCACTGCCTGACACTTCTTCCTCCGGAGTCAGCTGCATGCTCCTCCGGTAGGTCAAAGGGATATTGATCTCTGCAGGGTTCCCCAAGGCTCCCTCGCCCCCATCAGAGAAGCTTCCCCTCTGCTCACTCAACTGACAAATGTTCTCTTCGTCTGAGTTCTTCCGGAAGTTGGGGGAGTGGATGGAATTGTGGCGGGCCGGGGTGCTGCACTTGGGAGCCCGGCCAAACTTCCTCCAGAGGGTAATGAGAACAGTGGCCATGATTATGAACAAACACAGAGAGATCCCAGTAACAGTCACAATGTTATTGGCTTTCGGGGGGCCCTTGGGTTGGACAGGAGGTGGGCTGGAAGGCTTGAGGGCTGAAACAAATTTTCAAAAAGATATATATTTTAAAGCTTTATTCACCAATGTTATCTTCTCTGAGAGTGACTGAGAGTTTGATTAAATATCTGACAGTTAGCTAAGAAAGCAGTTAAATCTGTATATTTAAAGCAGTTAAATATACAAACCAGGATTTTTGTAATCTGCAATTGTTCCTATGTGGAGAGTTCACCCTGAAAGTCCATCACTAAAGGGAAAGCTTATTGCAAATATAAAGTGTGCCACTCAATCACCAGAATAATGAAACAATACAAGATGCCATGACAAGGAAAACAGGCTAGCATCACTGCTGGGAAACTAGAACTCCTGTCCTTCCTAAACCACAAATCAAATGAGAAAATACTTTTAAAGCACTTAATACAGTTCCTGACACACAGTAGGTGCTCAATCTATGCTTGATCTTTTTCTCCTTCCTCTGACAACATCTTAGGATGGTATTCTGAGACAAAAAAAAAAAAATACGGTTACCCCAAAATGGAAAGTAACATAGATCACTTGTCACAATTCCTCTACCACGTGGTTTTACTTAGCTGTTTTTAAGGAATTTACTTTATAGGAGGATGATTTGGGGACACTGGTGCTCAAAGTGTGGCATGAGTAACCCTGGGGGACCCCAAAACCATTTCAGGAGGTCCATGAGGTCAAAACCATTTTCAGAATAATCCTAAGTTGTTTTAATGTCCTATATGGCAAATATCAATTGATACAACCCATATAAACAAAGGGTCTGGGGTGTAGGGTCTTTAAAAATTTTTAAGAGTATAAAGGGATCCTGAGAACAAAAAGTCTGAGATATACTGATTAGGGGGCTTGTTGGGAAGTATCCATTGTGTTTAAGCAAAATGTATCAATAGAAAATATGAAGTCAATACTTGGGGGTTTGAATTATAGTTATTGTTGAAATGGATCTCTATCAATTTTGAACCACTATAAATCAGAAAGTTAAGTAAAAAAGGAAGGAATCTCAGTACTCTCTACAATATCACTCCTATTACAATTCTGAACCTTCCCTCAAGTCCTGTTGTGGCTCTTTATCATAACATGGAGAAGACCCTGGATTCTTGAAGGCCATGCCAGCTGAGTATAAACACTGGTGAGTCCTACTGAGCTGGAAAGCCTTTGTAAATGGATGGATCTCACACTAGACTGTGCCCCTCCAAGTATGGAGGGGCTTAATACCAGAGGTTTGGCCACCAATTTTTTCAACAGTAACTCACAAAGACCATTCCCTAAAGTATAGAGGGTCATGTGATTTGTATATGGTAGACAGAGGGCCTCCACACCAATGAAATCATACTTCGTTGGTGTACATGTGTCATGAGTCTCTGGATCTGAAATCTCAACAACTCCAAAAATACTTCTTTTGCCTATTACCCAGAAAAACCCTGGTTCTCTCAGCCCTATGCTTTTGATTTCCATTCTCCTTTGATTTTTCTCTTGTTTAAAATCTTTATCACCTTTTCCCTTACTTCTGTTTCCCAACTTTGGAGACAGTAGAAAGAAAACTGACTCTGGATTCAAAAGAACTGGGTTTCAATCCTCTTTTACTACCACCTGTGTGACCTCAGAAAGGCCATTTAACTTCTTGGACCTCACTCTTCTCATCTGTAGGGAACTGGACTGGAGGGTATCTGAGGTCCCCTCCAGTGATAAGACTATGTGATACTATGACCTCTACTCCATTAAGCTGACTGCTCTGGCTATTATAATCAATGTTCTCTATCAATAAAAGGGAAATAATTAATATTCCACTAGATGGAGCACTGATACAGTAGCACTAAGCTGGCACAATCTCTTGCTGAACTAGACCAGCCACTCAGTCAATCAACATCTAGTTATTAGGTACTTACTATGAGCCAGGCAATGTGTTAAGTAGCCAAAATAACACAAACCAGTGGATACAGACCGCAGTGAAAAACATTATTTCTAAAGCTAAACCAAACTTTAAGCCCTAATCAAATGTTGATAGCTTAAGAACAAAATGTTTTTTTTTTTTCCTGAATCATCACATTTTAGGATTATTGATTCTCTAGAATATAAGTTTCTTGAGGGTAAGGGCTATCTCACTTTTGCATTTGAATCCCCAGTGCCCAGTACAGGGCTGACACATAATATATGGTTTATAAATGGCTGCTGCTAAATTGATTGTGTAGTAAATTCAATGAAACTCAGTTGCAGCAAATGTATGACTCCTGAGCTTGGCTGGTTATGTTATCTTTTGAGTCAGAGACCTGCGTTCAGATTCTGAATTGCCACTCACACCTTGGACAAATCTCTCAACATCTCTGGTTGCCCCATTGGCAAAACTGAGGGCAGTTGGATGAAATGATTTCTAAAGTCCTTTCCAACTTAGATCTATAAGACAACTTCCTTACCTTCCTTATAACCTGTGGCTTGAAATTTTCTTGTCTATGTTATCCTAGTCCATCTGTGGCTTACATTGGTAATAGCCAGGCAATAAGCATTTATTTAGCACCTACTATGTACCAGGCACTGTGCTAAGTGCCTGGAATACAAAGAAAGGTAAAAGACAATCTGCCTCCAAGAAGCTTACATGGTGGAGACAATATACAAGGGTGTCCCTAAAGTCTAGACACATAGGAAATTTCATTAACTATGCATATTTTCAAGGAATGAAATGAATGAAAATTTCAACAACATTTTATTTAATTAGCATAAATTTAAGTCAAGACAGTTTCATATGGAATAAAAGTTTTCATTAGCTATTGGGGACTATTTCCATATTAATGAGATTAATCTAATTTAATTAATTAATGAGATTTCCTATGTGTCCAGACCTTAGGGACAACCTGTGTAGCAAAGCAGATACAAGCAAACAAATATAAAGGAGCGATGCCTAAGAGAAATAATGCAGGGAAGGCACTTGAATTAGCATTGGGAAAGACTTCCTGTAGAAGGTGGAATTTTAGCTGGGACTTGAAGTATATAGGAAATTGCTTAATGATCTGTGATGTCCTGAGCATTGGTGTGTCCATTTCTAAGGTAGAGGAATAAAGTAGGGCAGAGAGAAAAAAACTTCTTTCAAAGGACTTCTGGGATTTTTTGCCCATTTCAGAAATCAATCATAAAGGTCCTTGGTGCCAGAAATAATCTACAGTATTTGTCCTGCACATCCATTATAAATTAAAGAACATGTAGGTAGTTACTACCTTTGGATGCAAGAGGATATTCCATCTCCTAAAAAAAGATTGTGAATATTGAGAAGATACCCCAGACACATGGTTGCAAGTCTGTGCATTAAAGTTCAAATTCAAGGCGGGAGGCAAGACTATGGGAGTTGTAGGTTACATATAATGTTAGATTTCATTGATGTATTGATTACTTTTGCTGAGCTGGGTTTTGTAAAGTGCTCAACAAGGTACCTGACACATAGTAGGTCCTATATAAATGTTAGCTGTTGTTGTTGTTGTTTTCATCAGAATTAATAACAAATTTTATAGCATAAGTATAAGGTCTTAAATGTAGAATGTAATCAGAGTTGCCTTTAAAATTTAGATGTGTATTGTGAAGCCCTGAACAGAGATACTGCAAGGGAATGGGATATTCCAGAGTGGGATAAGGGGAATTTTGGGGAGGCCAGGTAGCACCTGGGTGGAGAGCTGTGGAGACTTAAGGCAGGTAAAAGAGAAAATCAAGGGGAGTGAGCTTACACGAGGTAAGAGGAAAAAGGTAGAGGGCAGTCCACAAAGATCATGAAAAAAGAATGAGAAAGAGAGACAGAGGGAGAAGGGCTAAGATGTTGGATCCAAAGTGCTTGATGGAAAACAAGACCTGTTAGAGATGCCTGTAACAGAAAAAAAAAAGAGAGAGAGAGAGAAAATATAAAAGAACTGTATATATATATATATATATGTATATAAAATTTGTGCATATATGCATGTGATTGTGTGTGCATATATTGTGCATATATACATGTGTGTACCTGTGTGTGTGTGTGTGTGGTGTGGTTTAATGAGAAGAGTATGGCCTATATCACAGACTGAAAAGAGAAACTAGTAAAAGAATTTCCTAGAGATAAAGACAAAGCCACCAGCTGAATCAGCAAGGAAAGTGGCTGCCAGGTCAATGAGGTTTTGAAGAGAAGACAGGGTGAAACCTGGAGAGAACAGGAAAGAACTTTACTCCTTGAGAGACAAGAAGGCCAGGCTAAAGCTGGTCCTTTGATCTAGAACTAGAGAATGGAATCACAGTGGGTTTGGAATGGTGAACTATAAAACTAAGGCTCACAGACTAAAGCAGAGGTTTACAGACTAAAAGGGAATGACAAATAGGAATGCTTGGAAGGGACCGTTTAGATCCGACACTTTAAAACTGAGCAAACTTAATTGAGAAATATGTACTTGAAACTTCATATTACCAGCAAAATATTTACTCAGGACCTACTGAGTTGTGCCTCTGAAATTTTCTCATATGAAGTTTAGTTGTGCCTCTAAACTCTGTGTGAGTGAATGTATGTGTGTGCTGAATTCCAGGACACAGGTTAGAAAGGAGAACGACAGAACAAAGAAGAACAATTCTGATGAGAAAGGGAGAATGTTTTTAAAACAGGTGAATGTGGATGCACAGGGAATCTCTCAACCAACTTGGATTTTTTTTAAAGACATGTAGAAAAGATGGGAGCGTGTCTCTGCTCCTTGTTGCTTTGTGTTGCTGTCTAGTCATTTCAATCTTCTCAGATTCTTCCTGACCTCATCTGGGGTTTTCTTGGCAAAGACTCTACAGTGATTAGCCATTTATTTCCTTTTCCAGCTCATTTTACAGATAAGGAAACTGAAGCAACAGGGTTAAGTGACTTGCCCAGTATTACACAGCAAGTGCACAATTAAGGACAGATTTAAACTCCAAAGATGAGTCTTCCTGACTCCAGGGCTGGCACTCTACACACTGTGCCACCTACCTACACTGCAGAGGTAAATCCAAAAGTGTGGCATAGTCCAGCAAGAGTAGGGTCAAAAGTGTTCAATCTGAGAATGAGCCAAGACTGGTGAGGGAGAAAAAAGAAACCTGTTTTTAAGCTATTTCAGAAAAAGGAGAAAGATCAAAGAAGGCAAAGACTGCTATTCAAGGTGGATGGCACCGTAATAAATGAAGGAGATCCTTGAAGTTATTTTGTTTGTTTTCTCTGCCCAAGGAAAATGGTCATTGTACTACAAGAGATAAAAGAAAATTGGCTACTGGGAAGCTGATACTCAGGACAAGTCAAGAGACTGTCTGGTTCCTCTTGTCACCTGGTTGGGATGAGCCTATATCCTTGGGTGCTCAAAGAACGTGATCTTTAAAAGAGTATAGAGAACTGGAAAGGAGAAGCAGAATGGGAATAGAGCTAATGTCCTGATTTTCAGAAATGCAAGGAGAAAAAATCTACAAACTCTAGGCAGGTGAGCCTCTACGAGTGTGTGCTAGAATCCCTGACGAGATTCTAGAATCTATCAGGATATTTAGGGAACATTTCAAGAAAGCAGTGACCACAAAAGACCAGCATGGTACCCTCAAGAGTGGGTCATACAGACGTGTTTGGACTGATATGCAGTGAAGTAAGCAGAACCAGAAGACTATAACAACACCAATGAAAACAACCCTGAAAGGCAGCCAAACTCTGATTAATTGTAAGGATCAATTTTAGCCCTGGAGACCAGAAGATGAGAGAGGTGGAAGACTATGTTTACATAATGTGGCCGATGATGGCAGAGGACACCCCTATGTTGGCTGAATTTACTTATTCTTTTTTGTCACCAGAAGGGGTTCAGTAATGGTACGAGGTGGGAGAAGATGGGGATATCAGGAGATTCTATGATGGGCATTAATAAAACTTAAAGTAGAGAAAGGGTGAATGATGAGAGAATCTAGAGTTGGGGAAAGGTCAGAATACAGGAGTTTGGCCTTTAATGGAAGAAACACTCTCCCTTCTTAGCTTTGTTGCCATAAAAGAAAGAATTTAAGATTATCTGTCTAGAGACAAGATGGGGTGCTATGCCCTGTTTTATGAAACAGATATGGTTTTGATTCTCTACTTAGATTTATGTGTCTCTCACGACTGTATTCAGACTAGTTACATAAAGGAATAGGGTAAAAATCTTCCAAAGAACTACAACAAAAATCCCCAGGAAAAAAAGGGAAGGAAAGTTAAGTTTTCTTTTCCTCAAATTTGTAATGTTTCTCCTTTCCATCCTTTTCCTTTTCTACCCACCACAAGGCAGTCCTTCATATCTTTAATTCAATTATATCTCCTTGCCATTTCCCTCTCTCCTGCATCATATACTTTTCCTTGGCACCAGATTGGACAGATGTCCTTCCTAGCTGTGAACCGTCTTAGATGACAGTGAATATGTGTAATGTTACTAGGACCAGGTCTATCTGATTGCCACTGAGTAGTTCAGGGCAGAGGGACTCCTGAGCCTAGTCTTTGTTCCCATCTGAGACCACTACGAATGCCATGTCCAGTGTGTTGAGTACACAGGAAGTATACTTACTAAAGCATTCTTCCAAAGAACACAAGGAGGTCTCTATGGATGTTCCAACACAGCCAGGCTTGGAGGGGGAGGAGGTGAGACAGATTCGCTGCCGATCACGTATGCCGTCACCACATGTTACACTGCATGGATTCCAGGCCTGCCATGGGCTCCATGTTTCTGTGAGGACACAAGGTCAAGTATATGATGCTATGTCCTCTAAGCAAAGTTAGGAAGTTCCTCCTTACTGGGAAGAAGGAGAAAGGGGAAGAAGAATACAAGGAAAACAAGAAAAATCCCCCACAGTCCCATTCAAATCCCATAATACTAGATCATGGATTTAGTCCAAACCATTCATTTTATATGTGAGGAAACTGAAACACAGAGAAGTCCAGGTCACACAAGTATATATCCAAGGCAGAATTTGAATTTAGGTCTTCCTTACTCCAACTCCAGAGTCCTATCTACTATAGCAGACTGCCTTCTTGGAAGACTGAATGAATGAATGAATGAACAAATGAATGAATTAATGAATGCTACCATTTTGTTAACAAATTCACTTTAAAATAAAACAAAAACAAAAAAACAGGTAACACTGCAGTACACTGACAGTTGGTTTATAAATTTATAAAACCCATTGAAAAATCCAGCCTGTGTCCCTAGACCCACCAACCCCCCCCCAACCACAGCTCTTATAACACCTATGGTCCATGAGAACATGCCAACACTGCCTACCAAAGCTAAGCCAATTCAGGCAGACTTTGCTTTCTGCTCATCAGCTGACAGAGTATTCCATAGCAACCCCCAGTGTTAGGTAGATGCACTCTTGAGCTAGCCAGGAGGTACTTTCTTTGGGATGAGTCATGGAACTTGAATTCTTGGCCCCTTCTGGTAATTAAAAGTCTCTGGGGACTTTCACAAGAGCTGGAACATTTACAAACTAATTCCCTGGACCAATTCCAACTCAGGTGTGGTAATTATGTTCCATCTAGCATTTCAACAGAACCCAGCTTTGTGCTCTACCTACTAGGTATCACGGTTGGGTCAGAGAAAAACCAGGAATGTGGTTGCTTTTTTTTCTTTCTTTTTTCTTTGTTATTGTTTTGAGATTGGGTCTCTCTATTTTTGCCCAGACTGGAAATGCAATGACCACCCACAGGTCCAATGATCCCAGCACTATCACAGAAACTTTAAATGCTCCATTTCTGAGGTATGCCCCCCTTAGTCAGCCTGATGACTCCCTACTCTTGGGGGTCTACCATATTGGTGCTGAATTTAATATGGACCCTCCACTCCACTTTAACCCTACTGTAGCTCAGAGCTCCCTAGCTCAAGTGATCCCCCAGCCTTTCCCCTCCTCCCAGACAGTAGCAGGGATTTCAGAAGAATGCCCCTACCACACCCAAGGAATGTGGTTGGTTTTTTTGTTTTGTTTTGTTTTGTTTTTTCACAAAATCTCAGAAGTAGAATTATCTTCAGAGGCAGTCTAGTCCAACCTGTACCTAACAGGAATTCCCTCACATGCTTTAAGACAGCTATTATATATTTCTTGAGTCTTTCTCAGGCTCAACATCCCTAGTTCCTTCAAGGAATCCTAAAAGTTTCAGCATTATATTGATACTTTCCTGCAAAGGACAACTAAAAATTCATTTCTTATAAAATGTTTTGTACATAAAAACTCTATGGGAGTTCAATATATTATTATTGGATTTCTAGTATACTATGCTATATACTATTATACTATACTATATTATATAATAATTATAATATATAATATAAAATATAATACTATAATACTGTTAAACTATACTGTTTTTATAATATATAATTATTGATCTTTTTCTTTCCTCTTTCTTTTAAATCTGCAGAAAATAAATGCCACTTTAGTGAAAGGTAAAGCAGGACCTCAGCTGATATATATTTGCCCTCTTCATCTTTATATATTTGCAACTTGTGACTAGAGAACAATAAAATGAATTCCATAAAA
Organism: Gymnobelideus leadbeateri; assembly: GCA_011680675.1. Taxonomy (NCBI): domain Eukaryota; kingdom Metazoa; phylum Chordata; class Mammalia; order Diprotodontia; family Petauridae; genus Gymnobelideus; species Gymnobelideus leadbeateri. The sequence continues at coordinate 128,485 of WOXC01000595.1, forward strand.
GCCACACACACAAAGCAGCCCAGTTATTTTTTGGTCACAGCACTCTATACATACATGTGAAACAAGTCTGGCTGGCTTTTTATATTCTGAGCCAGCTGCAAAAGCTAAAGACTCATTGATTCTATTTCTTTAATCTTTTTTAAACTGCATATAAATGCAGGGATCTTTAAATATGAGTCAGTTAACCCAATTAATGTATTTTAACCCAAAAGCAAGAATTTAATTAGCAGGTGTTTGCAAAGTAAGCAGTTCCCATGCAGAACAATCCCCTCCTCCCCACCCCCATCCCCACTCTTTCCACAGAATATAAAATCATGAACTGGGCCTTGCAATAACATTTTAAATGGGTGCATATAATCTGCCTGCAATTTGGAAAGTACAGATACCCTTCCATCCCCACACCATACAAAGGAATTAGTTTCAGAAAAGGTCTGATTCTGTGATTTTTTTTTTTTTGCCCCAGAGACCAGTAACATCTAAACAAGATATGTTTATAAGAAATTCCCATGGAAATGGGAAAACCCTGCTGAAAGACTATAATTATTATAAAGTACAATATGAAGCTAGGGATGAAGAGCTGGGTGTTAAGTAGTTCCCACATGCATATGCCTTTCTCTTGCAATAAATCCAACTTAACACACTTCTCAAACACTTGTGTGATATTGTTTCTGATTAGCATGGGGAGTTTCGAAGAAATTCTAGTAATGGAAGTGTGTATGTGATGACAGAAGACAGAGTGTCCAGAACCAGGTCTGATTCTAAGTTTTTGACTTTTTTTGTTTAAAAAGAAAAAAAAAGCAAAAGTTTGGGGAATGAGAATGGTTGTGGTTATTCCTATCCATACACTTTGTATGATCTGAGTGAGAAACTCTCAGTTATGCCCTGAAGGAGCTTACATTCTGGAGTATCTAAAGTATATCCAGAAAAGGAGGCACAGACACACACCATCATTCCATTTCCAAAAGAATCTAAGAATTGGAGTCACTGCCAAGCCAGCGGTTTATGGAGTACAAGTACATCTATTGCTATAGAGGAGTGAAGTATTTGGGGAGAGTTAAGCTGGGATGTCATCTTCACTGACTGCCTGGAGCATTAGCTTATATTTTAAAAATAAATAAGAAAGAAAAGGTCAGAAAAAGAAATCAATTCAGCCACACTTGAACTTTCGGCTTAGGAGAGAGAAACCTAAAAATTACTGTAAAAAATCCTGGGTGGGTACCATGTTCTTAAACCTACCAGGAATGAAGAATCATGGCTCAGCCAGGCGGATTCGAAGTCAATATTTATTTGCGGAGGTGGGCAATTTATGTTGCACAAAAGAGTGTAAAAACCACATAGTCTCTAGCTCCTTTTGCCACTCCTAATTATGTAATTATGCTCAGTTTTATTTAAGTAGTATGATTGTATGCTCTGATGAAAATAACTGAACTCTGGGCAAAACATTATATAAATAATAGAGCACCCATATTCATATTTTTTAAAATATTGCTTCTAAGATCCAACTCTCTCCACTAAAATTCTACTTGGATATCTCATTATGATGTGAAGGTGACTTGGTTTTTGTGGATTTTCAAAATTATTTATACTTTTTATTTTTTATAACAGTTACTTCCCAACTAACCTCTTCTCTCTGTACCTCCAAATGCATATGAACCTTCCCTTATAATAACTAATTATAGGGTTGTTTTGGGGTTTGTTTTTTTTTTTTGCTTTTTAGAGGGCAATTGGGGTCAAGTGACTTGCCCAAGGTCACACGCTAGTTTTTTGTGTTAAGTGTCTCAGGCCGGATTTGAACTCAGGTCCTCCTGACTCCAGGGCTCTATTCACTGCACCACCTAGCCACCCCTAATTATAGGTTTTTGAAGCCCATGTTAAGCCCATGGTAGTGGAAAGAGCCTGACTCTAGAGTTAGAGGATCTGGGTCCAAATCTCCCATCTGATACTTTCTTCCTATGTGACCCTGGACAAAAACACTTGACCTCCCTACTTCTCATTTTTCTTTTTTTTTGCTTTTTGGAGGGCAATTGGGGCCAAGTGACTTGCCCAAGGTCACACTTGTCTCATCTTGTCACACAAGGTCTCATTTTTCTTATCTATAAAATGAATGGGGTTGAACTAGATGTCCTTTGGGCTTCCTTCCAGCTAAAGATCTATGCCAATGGGAAGGTCCTCTTTCATTCAAGATAATGTAATACATGCCTGTCATCTAACAATGATCCTGGTTAAGTTGAGGGAAATACATCCATCACCAAAAGACTGGCCACCAGCTAAAGAATTTTTGCTTGCAGCAACTAATGAAGATCCTCTACCAAGGCACAGAAGGACTATGACCTGGGAAGGAGCAAACCCATTTGAGAAGATCTTTGATATATTGAAGTATTGACCTATGAGAAGAAAAACATCTAATTAAAATAACTGTATTTCTCTAAATTATGATGGGAATTAGGTATAGCCTATTCAGATAAGAGAAAACAAAGACCAGTGAAGCTCAGTAAAACATGCCAAGAACTGAGATTCAGCTCTGAGTTTCAATCCCAGCTCTGCCTCAGATTTTCCATAGTCACTTTAGTAGAGTTCACTGGTGGTGGCCAATCTTGACCATTTACTCATGTCTCCCTATCTCCCAAAATAAGGACAATAATACTGAAAACTGGATTCCTAGAAGGAATAAATGAAAATGGTGGATCTGCCACACTTGGAAAATTAAGGAGTCTTTTAAATGCTAAGCAAAAAAGCCAACAACTGGAAAGTGCTAATTCAAGACATTATGAGAAATAAGAAATTGCAATACCAACCTATATTTCTCTGAATCACCATGCACTCCTCCCTCGAGGAAAAATGGCTTTTGCTTGAAAAGCTGAACTCAAAGCAATATTTATTTTTCCCCATGGCGAACAAAGTACAGTTAAATGCTGTTTTGCTTGCCCCGAGGGGCACGATGTTTTCAGCCAACCAACCAGGCCTGTCCCCAGAATGCCTGGGGGTGTCCTTGTATACAGCGACCATTCCTTGAGCAAAAGTACATGGAGGGGGCACAATGACCACATCTACTAAGGACTCACATGTTAGTTCTGGCAAGATCACCAACTTGTAGCCAAATTTGTGGACCAGGTCAATGGGTCCTACAGAGGTAATGATTGACTCAGTATCATGCAGTTTCAGTAACACAGTGGCATAGGCTTGTGAACCAATGGGAGCACAGTCAAACTCTATCCACTGAACTGGAGCAAGGCTAACTCTTTTGCTGAACCTTACTTCCAGCGGTTGATCCCGGCTTTCTTTCAGTTCAAAGATGTTGTTAGTGAAGGTGATGTCCACCAAAATATCCGGTCTGTCTGTAGTGAAAGAGCACAGTGGTTGATTTGTAAAAAGCCCCACCTGTAAGATTCCTCCTGTTGCCTTTGATGTCTGATTGAAATCGATGTGGAACACAGGCCATTCCACCTTCAGAAAGGCATGCTTCTCCTGCCAGGGGACTCCTGTGTTATTGTCCATTTTTGCTGGACTCAGTATGAACCAATAGTCACCAGCCTCCCTGAAATAGAAACATTCAAACTCCAGTGTGCCGTGGGACTGGTTGGTCAAGAGGTATTTGGTGGTGATGGTCTGATTTTTGCTGGCACTCAACAACAGGACAGACACATTCCTCACTGTAGCATTATTTCCATCAGAATACTGGAAATCTACAGACACTGTGTTGTTGCTTAAAGCTATGTGACCCGGCTGCCCCAAGAGGAGGTATTCAACTTCACCAAGAACTGAAAGTAAATAACACAGAAAAGTGTTTAATAATCCAGATGAATATTTATAGCTTACCAGTATATGGGTGGGAAAGATGAATGAGAGAAAAATGCTCTCAATCATTTTTGACAGCTCTATTATTTGACATTGGTGATACCCAGAGGCCCCCAGTAAACTCGATTCAATTCTGCTCTACAAATAATTGCCATCACAGACTAAGCAAAGAGTAAATGCACCAGGCTAAGAATCAAGACACTCAGCACAGATCCCAGCACCGAAAGCTTAAACACTGTGTAATTGGATCAAAGTCTGGCTGCCGGCCAACTGATTTAAAGCTGTCCAAAGATGAAATGAGCTGCCTTGGTAGGGAATGAGTTACACATCACTGGAGGTCCCCAGATTCTTATCCAGGCACAGGTTGGGCTAGATGACCTCAGAAATACCTTCTAACTTTGAGGTTTTATGATTTAACCTTTTTTTGGTTCTATTCCTTTCACAGTCTTAAAGGGATTTAACTATTGCAAAACACATTGAGATTAGAGCATGCAATCAAGTAATCTCCCTTCATATATATATGTTTGTGTGTGTGTGTGTGGCGTGTCTCATATATATATATATATATATATATATATACATATATATATATACAAATACATATACACATGCAGGTACATATACATATATGAAGCAGGGGAAATAATTAAAAATATTAGAGGGGAAAAAGGGCAAATAATATTTCTAGCACCAATCATATTTGCTTTTTTGGGGTGTTGTTGTTGTTGTTGTTGTTGTTTTGGAGGGCAATTGGGGTTAAGTAACTTGCCCAAGGCCACACAGCTCTGTGTGTGTGTTAAGTGTCTGAGGCCGGGATCTGAACTCAGGTCCTTCTGACTCCAGGGCCGACAACGCTCTACTCACTGCGCCACCTAGCCGCCCCAACCGATCACATTTGTTGCTATTCAGTTGTTTCAGTTGTGTCTGACTCTTCATGATCCTATTTGGGGTTTTCATGGCAGAAATACTGGAAAAGTTTTGCCATTTCCTTCTCCAACTTATTTTATAGATGAAGGACTGAGGCAAGCAGGGTTAAGTGACTTGTCTAGGTTCACACAGCTAGTTAGTATCTGAGGCTGGATTTGAACTCAGGAAGATGAGTCTTCTTGACTCCAGGCCTGGCCGGACTCCATAAACCTTGCCACCTAGCTGATTACTCGGGTTTGGGATTTCTTGGGCAACCATGACTTATGTATAGGAAGGATATTTGTTTAAGTAATAAAACCATATACTTTTGAGGTTTGAAATGACCATAAAGATAATTGAATCATTTTATGGATGAGAAAACTGAGGCCCAATGAAATAGCTCAGATCTCCTGTGACTCACTTTGGTTCCCTTTCTACACTGTAATAAAGAATCAACTGTGCTGAATCACTGTAAATAAAAATGAGGAAAACTTATAATTGATCCGAAATTCAGAGTTTCCTGAATAGATAGTTCAAAGTCTTCTGCTATGCTGGGAATTTTTGCCAGCAAAGAAACCAGTGTCAGGCTAGCTGGATGTGGTGCTGAATTTTGGATGGGTATCTATAATGTTGGTGCTTTGTTCAGCCAGGCTAATAAAAGGGACGTTTACAAAATCCAGTAAGGAATGAATGGATACTGTGATGTTATAAGTTAACTAATCTCTCTGGAGATGTTGGTGACTTTATAGTAAATGCCTTTATTCTAGACAAGACAGATACACAGCCTCTCAAGGATCAGTTAAATATTTTTTTAAAAATCTAACTCAACTTGAAATGATTAAAGTGAAGAGTAGAAAGAAAACTCACTGCCACAACACACAAGTATCCTTGTTTCTCTTTTGAAATATATCCAAACACATATCACAGGAGACAAAATCTGGCTTTGTAACAGTTAGCTGTAACCCTGCTGGGCTGAGAGCTCATTCTAGAAATGAGAGTTCTACAGTCTCTGAAGAATATTCCTTCTGTTCTAAAAGGCCCATGTATAAGTATGAACTGATTTTTCATATTATTTGAATAATTAATAGGAAGAAACAGGAAAACAATGTGATTTTATGCCTTTAGTTTATTTTTCTTCCCTCATTTTCTTTGTATATTTCTTTTCCTATCTGAAAAGAGAGGGATTTTTTTGCCCATTTTTCTCACAATGATCTTGTGATACTTTCCCTACAAGATCAATGATGAAGAAATAGTAATGGTGATAAGTCAATCAGGTCAACTAGCATTTGTTAAATACCTTACTATGTGCCAAGTTAAGCACTATTATTTTAAAAGTAAAGTTGCCAGGGGTCACATGACACAATAGATAGAGTGGAGTCAAGAAGTGAGTTCAAATCTGGCCTCAGATACTAGCTGGGTGACCCTGGGCAAGTCACTTAATTCTGTTTTCCTCAGGGTCCTCCTCTGTAAAATGAGCTGGAGAAGGAAGTGGCAAACAACCCCAGTGTCTTGGCCAAGAAAATCCCAAATGGGAAGAGTCATATATGACTATGCAACAAACAGCAAAGCAGTTGTGGAAGAAGAAAGAATTCAGTTTCTATCTCTGAGTTTCTTTTTTATTTTTGGAGAGGAGAAGGCAAGGCAATTGGGGTTAAGTGACTTGCCCAAAGTCACACAGCTAGTAGGTATCAAGTGTCTGAGGCTGGATTTGAACTCAGGTCCTCCTGACTCCAGGGCCAGTGCTCTATTCACTGTGCCTCCTAGCTGCCCTTGAATTTCTACTTCAATATTTTTTTATCACCATACTATCTGCCTAGGCCTTAGCCTTTAGCAATAGTACCCCTGTTTCACACTTTTCTATACTCCCAAATGGACTGACCTATTCTTAATTGTGACTCTCAAATGTCATATTTGTGGGGGAGGGACCACTCCCAAATCAATCCATGTAACAACCAATTATGAACACCTAAAATCTGTGACTGTAGCCTCTTGCTGTACACAGCTGATCTTCCTTAAGTGGGTCAGTCTTTCACCCTCTCATCGGGTTATGTGAAACATCACTACACGATACCCTAAACAGATTCTTGATCACCATTTAACTGAAAACAATGAGAGGATGAAGTTTCATTGTTCTTTTTTTTTTTAGGCAAAGCAACAATTGAGGGAAATCCTTCATTTGACTGATAAAATACTAGAAAGGGTGAGATAGGAGTAAATGGAGCTTATAACAGGGTCCTAACAAACCATGTTTACTCTGTCATCAACATTCAGGATGATTTACAATCTTCCCCCTAGGGGTAGCTTGATTTCTTTACCAATTTTGAAATAAAATCCTTTCAGTTACTTAGACATCTCCATGCTGTTTTGAAATAAAAAAAACATATTAAATGTTAAGAAGATCTTGAGTATTTTAGGTTGTTACTTCCCAAGTCATGAACAAGTTTTCTACTAAATGACATGATTTCTTATGCTTCAAAAGGGATCATCAATCAAAATCATGAAACTTATAAATTTCACATTTAAATTCTTTTTTTTAGCTTCATCTGTATGGTAACACTTGTGCATATTGTACTCACCATAGTCACAGAGCACCACTAATAGCAGATTTGAAAAGTCTTTCAACATTTGTTTCATTCTGATCAGCAGCACCCCAAGTCCTTGGACTCCTCATGTCCTTTCTCAGACCCAAGTCACATGTACTTTTCTCAAAAACACCTGCAATTACAACTTCAGAAAATGATAGCCTTGATCAATATAGTTCATAAAATTAAAGTCCCTTCAACAGTCAAACTCCCTAGAATAGGACGTTACATTCATTTTCTTTAATAAATATGACTGCATTTCCTTCCCTTTATCCCATAAGTCACCTACTTCAGAACTGTGGCACAGAGGATAGAACAGGATCTTGAGTCAGAAAGACTCATCTTTCTGAGTTCAAATCTGCCCTTAGACACTTACTACTGTGTGACCCTGGGCAAGTCCTATGTGCCTCAGTTTCCTCACCCGTAAAATCAATTAGAAAAGGAAATGGCAAACCACTCCAGTATATTTGTCAAGAGAACCCCAAATCCAGTCATGAAGAGTTGGACACAACTGAAACAACTGAACAATAACAAGTTGAGAACTTGACAGAAAAACCAAGAAGCTATTCCTAAAATTGTTGTTTGTCCTTCATTTTTGAAGAAGACTGATGACATTATGGATGATGTCTTGTCTTGTGTGTGAACTGGATTTAAGTGAGTGAGGCAGAATTGCCTCTATTCTAATGTCATCAGTCTCATTCTATCTTCCTGAGTCAGAAAAGTAAAGTCAAGAGGACTTGTAATGGCCTGGGATGCAATGGATGACCTTGGTATCTTTGATGCCTGACCAAGCTCTAAGCACTCCACAGCACCTGCTTCAGCCACCTTTATGGCTGTTGGAATAAATTGTTCTTATCTGCCCATTTCACTGAGGGAGGTCTTCACATACTTGGGGTAAACATCCCCCTAACTCACCAGCAGGCTAGAGGCCTGTCAGTTTTCTTCAGTCTGTTTAGCTCCTCTGCTGAGAGGGCTTACTGGGCTGTGGCTGAATGCTACAGCTTCTTGGAGTCACAGGAGAGTTGAGACAACCAAGTGGATACCAAAGGTGAATGAATAGCCCTGGAAAATGTTTGGCAGCCCTCAGATAAGAGATTCTAGTCCTCCTGAACACCCCATACATCCTTATTTCTAAAACATAGAGGTTATATTCTTATAGCATAGAGTAGAGGCACAAATTTGACAATTGGCTGGCAAATTTGATCAATAGAAATAGCCAATTATAACAATATGGTCAGTAACAGGCAGGAAAGTGGTATAGTGGTTAGAACATTGGACCTGGAGTCAGAAAGACCTAAGTCTGGCCTCAGATACCCATTAGCTTTGTGACCCTGGGCAGCCACTCACTGGCTGCCTGCCTCAGTTTCCTTATTTGTAAAATGGGGATAATAACAGCACCTCCCTCCCTTCAATAACCTTGTGAGGATAAAATTATTTAAGATTTATAAAGCCCTCTCCAAACCTTAAAGTGCTATGTGAGTGCCAGCTAGCTATTCTTATGAGATTTGACTACTTTGTTTGACTATCTCTTGTTCAGTCATTCAGTCACATCCAACTCTTTCTTGGCAAAGGTACTGGAATAGTTTGGCATTTCCTTCTCCAGTGTGTCCCCATTTTACAGATGAGGAACTGAGGTAAATAGTGGTTAAGTGACTTGCCCAGGTTCACACAGCTAGTTGTCTGAGGCCAAATTTGAACTCAGATCTTCCTGACTCCAGATCTGATGTTCTATCCACTGCTCCACCTGACTGTCTCACATTGCCCAAGGTACTACATTTTTGCTAAACTTGCAATTCAACCCAACAAGCATTATATCAAGTATCTACTATGAATTCAGCACTGTACAAAGACAAAGTAAAAAAATGTCTCAGTCCCTTCCCTTAAGGAGCTTATATTCTACCAGAAGAATACTATATGTAAACAGATAATCAAATACATGATCATTTGAGAAGAGGGGAGAGAGAACTATCAAATAAAGGGATTAGGAAAAGTCTCATGTAAAAGATGGCCCCACAAGGTGAACCTTAAAAAAAAAGCTAGGGAGGAGTTTGTTGCAATAGTCCAAGAAAGAAGTGATAAAGACCTGAATTATTGTGGTGGCTATGTGAGTGGAGAGAAGGGGATGGATGTCAGAGATATTGTGAATGCAGAATCAATAAGACTTGGTAAAGGATCTGATATATAGATATATGGGTGTGGGAGAAAAGAATCAAGGATGCCTCTACCATTGTGAATCTACGTGCCTGGACAGATGGTGGTATATTCAAATGAAACAGAGAAACTTGGACATGAGGTGATTTGAAGTGGAGATGTGTTCTGTTTTGGAGATGTTGAATTCGCGACACCTATGGGATATCTATTTGGAGATGTTTAAATGACAGGTAATTGGCGATGTGAAACTGAAGCTCAGGAACAAGACTAGAGCTGGTTAGATAGATAGATAGATAGATAGATAGATAGATAGATGGATGTTTAGGTAGATAGACAGACAGACAGATAGATAGATAGATAGATAGATAGATAGATAGATAGATGATAGATATAGACATACACACACATATATACCCATATATATGTATGTATACACGTGTGTGTATTCCACAAAGATGAAAATTGAACCCATGGGAGCTGATGATTTAACCAAGAGAGAGGAAATGTAAAGAGAAAAAAGATGAGGGTCCAGGACAAAGCTTATGGGGCCATTCATGGTTGGGGAGAAAAGAGTACTCAGATGAATGATCTAAGAGAGCATGAAAATGCAGGGAAGAGAAGCTATTCAGGTTGATGGTATCAAACACTGGGAAGGTCAAGAAGGAAAACCAATTCTGTTTCTTAATGGAATTTCTTAAAAGTAAAATGCTAGTCTTAGTTTCCTGGCCTCATACATTGGCCCATTGGATTCAAATCAGTTTTCCATCTGTTCTGCTGCATAGTTTTGCTAATAAAAATATAATAGCCAGCATTTAAAAAGCATTCAAAAGTTTGCAAAGCACTATACATATAGTATCTCATTTTATCTTCACAATAGACCTGTGAGGTAGTTGCTTTTATTAACTCCAGAAGAGAAGAGAAAACTGGGACTGGGGCAAGTGACTTGCCCAGACTCACACAGTTAGTTAAGTGTCTGAGTCAGGATATAAACTCATGTTTTTCTCATTCCAAGTCCAGTAGTCTATCCATTATGCCACCCATGCTAAAAAAGTTCAATCAGAGCTATTGACTTTTTGGATAGAGTGACAATTTTACAAATGATTACTAAGCTAAATTGTTAGTTTCTTTAGAGGATCATTTATACCTCTTTTGTCTTTTTCTTATACTTGGTGATTATCACAGTGCTTCACACATAGCAGACGAGCAATCTGAGTTTGGTACAGGAATACGTGATATTTTTGTAGCTCCAAACAACCAGACTTTAAGGTGATATGATCTAAAGAAGGAATACATGAAAAGTGATTATCTCATATTCTGACAATACAATACTTTTTACTGATTTTCTTTTGTCAGTGTTCCAAAACTTGCTCTTGCTGAAGCCTATCAGCAGAAGGATGATTCATGCACCATTTCATTTATTTATTTAGCGACCACCTGGGAGAGCAGGGAAAGTATGGTCTACCTGTGGCTCAGAATGATTTCAATGAGAGACTCTCTTTCTCTTGAGTCAGGCCAGGCTACTTGACTGTAATACAAGATCTAAGGTGTTTGGAGGTCCGTTTCTTTTGAAAAAAAAAAAAAAGATCTGTCTTTTGGTTTGTTAATATACATACATATCTACACACATATGTATATAGACACATACACATATAATACATATTATTAATTATATCTGTGCATATAATACATACATATATAATATATGAGAGTGTGTGTATATATATACATATATATATATTTGTAAAAAAAAGTATAGGTTGGTCTTAATCCCTCCATTACTAGCACTTAACATTATATATATATATATATATATATGTATGTATGTATTAGTTTTCATAGGTGTGTATTATGCTTCTATAGTCAAGAAACACTTCAATCATTGAAATAAAAATAAATCCAGTTTTTCTCAGGAATGGATTATTCAGTATTTAAGAAAAAAAAAAGCAATATTGATACCAGAATTTATCTTTCACATTCAACAACAGTGGGTTAAAAGAATGTTATGGGAATGGCAATTTGAAGATCTTCCCTGTTTTGAAAATATACTCTAACCCCTATTCAGCCTATTAGGCTGAATGTAATCACATGGAGCCTGTAGTGGGAGGAGTTTGCTGAAGGGTGGAACAGAGCCCATAGGAAGCTGGGAGTCAGAGCCAGCTATACGGTTGGGAGGAGAGCACTCTTTCAAGGGAAACAGACAGGCTTGTGAGTAAAAGTTGGTGCTTGCCACCTGCTGTGACAGGTAGGTTTGTGTTGGTTTGTGGGAAGGCTAAAGAATACTGTGGCTCTCTGTGCTATTATGACTTAGTAACTTCTTTGCTACTATGATGGAATCAGCTTACTGGTGTAGGGATTTGGTTTCTGGTGTCTGAATAAATGTTTTGCTTCTATCTTCTATATGGAGAGTTTATTATATTTTACTATTTATTGAGCACCATGTGGGTATATTTTTAGTGATCGTGGGCACTGTGAATATTGCATTGGCACTACAAAGAAAAACCAGATATTTTTCAGCATTCAAAGCAGCAGAGATTTAGATGACAATTAGAGCAAAATAAAAGCTTTCCTAGCCAGAACTATGTAATCCTCTACAGAACTTCTCACCTATGCATCTGAAACATGGATAGGATGATATGGCTAAGGGATACAGATGAAACTTTCACAGAAAGTATCATTATGATCATGTGCCAGTATAAGGCTTTATGAATTAAGATGTTGTGTACTCAATATTCAACCATGTGGATTAGAAAAGATCATCCAGTTCCAAAAAGTTCTGCAGCTTTGCCAAAACTGCCTGTTTCATAGTCAGGACCATTTAAAAAGGACTCTCTGATTGAATGCTGGTGATTGTGATGACAGCCATGACGACCAACCTGCTCATCTTTCCATATGATGAAAGTCTTTCCAAAGTTTGTAGTCTATGCCTATCATGTGGTATAACCTGGAGAAATTCCAGGCAGACTCCTCTGAGATTTAAACAAAAGAGAAGGGATATGCTTAGACTTCTAGAAGCAAATGTGGAAATATTGCTAACTAGACCACCAACCAAAAAGTAACAGGACACCCAGAGAAAGAAAGAACTTTTCAGAGTAAGAAAGAACTTTGCTGACTGCTATTTCTCATTCATTTCCTTTTTAGCTGGTTCTTACTGCATTTCTTCTAACTTACTGTACATACCCACCACTGTGTCACTTATGAATGTTTAGCTTTAAATAATGTTTAAGGAAAAGAGAATGTTGATGTGTATGATATGTATATAAATATATGCTCACATTTACTGAAAAAGTAATTCCAAATGTATATGTTGGGAATGGGTAAAGGAGCAGTTTGTAAATACTCTTACTGGCCAAAGTATCAAGTAAAAAAAAAATCCCAGCAAAAACAATATCTGCCTGGAACCAAAAGTAATAGCTTGGGACCCCACAGACTACTCTCCTAATGGGAGGGAGGGGAAAGAACTACTCTTGAATAGTTTCCAAAATATGGATATAAGCTATATGGCCTTTTTAGTGACATCTACAACAGAGGAAAAAATGATTTAAGAAACACTTAAACTGACAGAACTGGAGAAAATTTCTAATTCCAAAGTCTTACTTAATGGAGGTCTCATTTCATGCTATGTATGTTGAAATTTGGTTTGCTTTCCATGTACCCTCCTTTTGTTGTTGTTGTTATAAAAGCTTAATTATCATAGTAATCTTGAAAGAATAGATTTGGGGTCAAAAGGGAGATTTTGATGACACTTATATCTAAGCAAGGAAATACTTCCCATCACCATGTTCCCTCCTTTTAAGAGTACTCCTGCTGGACATGTTCATGTACCTGTTGTGTTACAAAGCTACACAAGACTAGTCCACCTTTACTCCATGTTCTAAAGGTCATTGTTACTAAGTCATGTCCAACTCTTTGTAACTGTGAATTCATAGTATAACTATACTATCCATGGGGTTTTCACAGCAAAGATATTTGGAGAGGTTTGCCATTATCTTCTCCAGGGAATTAAGGCAAACAAGTTAAGTGACTTGCCCAGGGTCACACAACCAGTGTCTAATGCTGGATTTGAACTCAGTTCTTCCTGACTCTAGTCCCAGTTTTCTATCCACCATGCCATCCAGGTCCCTCATTCTAAAGGTACGGACCACAAATCCACATTTTAGTGATGATCCTTTGTTATGTGTCTTCCAAAATGTCTACACCCTATCACAAGGTCCTCTTAAAATCACTTTCATCCACTTTTCACATAGTAGGTGTTTAATAAAATAGACTGAAATTCCTACACAGCTTTTCAATGATTGATGTCCCAAAGATGTTTACTTTTTTATGAGAAAAAGTCACTGCTAGTCACTTAGACTTTAGTATTGCAGAGCTCTGATTCCATCTATTTGGGCAGTCTCTGGGCTGGCTGATGCAGCCCCACTTTGGTAAAGAAAGTCTTTGTGAGTTGTGACCAAATAAGTTATCACTTGGTGATGTCACTCCAAATGGGGCTGGGGTGGTCTTCAGAGAGCAAATAAGAGGTCTTATCATAGCTTCCCACTTTAACAAGTCTCACAAAGCTTGCACCCCTGGCCTGGGAGAGAACCCAAGGTTACCTGTACTACATAATCAACACCAGCCTGGGGGAGGTTACTTAGTGCTAAATTCCCTCAATGTTTCCACAGGATCATCATCATCATCATCATCATCATCACCACCATCATCATCATCACCTCTACTGGTGATTTCATCAACATAGGGAACTCCCTGTTTGGGAACTCCCTCTACCCTTGCAGATCAGCACCTCCTAGTTAACTTGTGATTTTAGAGAGGGGTTGGGTGCCAAGGGGAGGGGAATTAGATTTAAGTGATTTGCTAGTGAGCAAAAGACAAGTATGTGTCACAACACAACTTGAATGGAAGTCATCTGAGTCCACTATCCTATTTTGCCCCTACGAGACACAATTTTAAAACCCTGCTGCCAAATTTGAATGACTACATAGAGTTTGGGTATTTCTGATTTCAATCAAACTCTTAACTGCCCATTGCACATGGCAAAGCAAATGTGGAGGTAAAATCTTATGCGTGTGTGTGTGTGTGTGTGTGTGTGTGTGTGTGTGATGTGTCCCCTTCCAGGAAAAGGCAAATGGGAGAGTAAAGGGAATAGGAACAGGAAAGAAAAACCATCAAGGGAAAAAAAAAACCTCATTTGAAGTTTTCGATGTAGAAATCCTCTTCTGGCGAAGAAGGCTGCTGTGATTTAGATAAAGTTTCTGGATGCAGCAAGAGAAGTCCCAGGACATCCACGCGTAACCAGGTGGGCACCATGCATCCCAGCGCGAAAGCGCACAACTCCCCAAGGGCCAGGAGGCTGAGAACAAACTGGATTACTTCATAGAAAAAAGCAGGCAGGCAGGCAGCCAGGACTCACCTCCACAAACTGCAACCTTTCAGCACTCTGCTGGGATGTCTGGGCTCTTTTCCTGGGCTAAAGCTCTCGGTGTTCTAAGAGCAGAAGACTCAGAAGTCACCCCGCTTGCTCCGCCTGGAGGGACGCGTTGGCCCTGCCGCTGCCCCTGGAGCATCTGAGAGTCGGTCCTTCCTCCCTCGGCACCTCCCGGACTCAAGCTAACTGGGCAGCCAGCAAACAGGAAAGAGGAGGGCGAGGAACGCCCTGCCCTGCTCAGCCCTGGCTTGGCCCGGCCGGCGCGCCCCGCCCGCGGACTGCCCTCGGCAGCTGCCGTGGGTGGGAGGGAGGGAGGGAAAGGAGAGGGCGGACGCGCAACTTTAGGGAAGTTTCGTATGTGTGTGTGTGTGTGTGTGTGTGTGTGTGTGTGTGTGTGTGTGTGTGTGTGTGTGTGTGTGTGTGTGTGTGTGTGTGTGTGTGTGTGTGTGTGTGTCTTTTTCTCTGCTGTGCATCGCATCCTTTCCTCCTCCCACCTCTTGCCCTGCAGGAAACTGGACAGGAAATATGCAGGACCGTAGAGAATTCTGCCTCCAGTCCCCCCACCTCCCAGATAAACTGGGCAGCCACCAGAAGCCCAAAGTCAGCGCTTTCGCCCTTCTTCAGTCAAGGGCATTCCCTGAGTCGGAGCCAGAAGACTTAAGACTGTCCCCATTATATCCATCTCCAGGAGGTTCAGGGGCTGTCAAAAGTGGTCTATCAAGAACTTTGGAAATTCTAACTATTACCTCTCTCCTTAAGACTTTCTTTTTCTTGCTTTCTAAGAAGGGAACGTAAATTTAGCCGTAGTATGGAACGCTCGCTTCTGTTGCAGAGAATGGCAAATGCCACCAAACCTGCATGTCGATTTCTGAGCACCGGTCTGGTCCGACCCTGGGAACTCTGACATCCAGTGCTTCTAAGGGTTTCCTAATGAACCAACCAGAAGAAATGGGATTTCGCACTAGGAAAACCAGGGAAGTAGCCCTAAATTGAAAGGATTCGGGGATGTGATTCGAGAGCTAGAAAAAATCAATCATTTTCGACTTCTATATCTTTTTAAAACGACTCAAGGTTAAAATGCATTGATAGAAAAAAGTTTAAAATCTGCCTGCACCTAAAGCATTATCTTAAAGCTATTGGTTAAAAGTACGAAGTAGAAGAGAAAGTTCTCTTAGAAGTCTATTCAAATACGTATTTGCTTATGGGTGAGGACAGTTTGGGTTTCACCTTTGTATCACTAGCACCTAGTAGTATCTTGCTCTAACAGGTGCTATAATGAATTGAATTAAATTAACACTGCTTACAATTTATTTTTGCTCTCATATAAAGTACCACATTTTTAATTGAAGTTAAAACCTTCCAGCTTTAGCTCCTTGCAATTTTCAATGGACTTTTAAAAGACTATTACAACCATTTACATCATCATCTTACTTAGAGAGTCCAGAGAGTTTAAAAACACTTATCTTTTAAAATAATTTAGCTAATAGTACTCATGAAATTTTTTGAACTGCAAAAAAATGACATCACCACCCACTTTAACTCCTGGAAAAGATTTACTTTATTTGGTTAGTCCCAGTTTTCAATTTTGTAATCAAGTTTTCCATGTATGATAACATTTTTAGCTCAGTCTATTCTCTGGAATATTAAAATGTATAAGAAACCTCCTTTTTGGAGGAAAAATTAGGTGCAGATAACCAAATTCATATTGTATATAATTTTATAGGTTAAGGAAAATTCTTTCTGAACTGGCCTGCCATTGTGCCAACTGCACTTGGGTTTAGTAACCTTTTAAAAGTGATAAATAACATTACTAAATTTTATTAAAGAACTGAAGTAAAGGAAATTTAGAATGAGGGTCTTGTCAGCATTGAGCTATGAGGGTATTTAAATTCTGTTCCTACATTTAGCAAAGCTTCACACAATCAGCATCCATGATCCACTCCTTAACTCCAAAGAACTGTCCTGAGGCCTATATTCTTCCTCTTTGTCCCAGTGATCTTTTGTGAAGTCCTTGGGTTCTTCTCTCTATGGATGACTACTAAATTCAAATACCTAGCTCCTTTCCATTTCTCCTCTATTAACTGCCTTGACTGCTGGACATCTTCACTTGGACAAATCCAAACTCAACATACATAAAATGGAAACCTTTCCCCTTTCCTCTATCTCCTTTCCCAATTAGTGTTCAGGGCACACTCTTTCTTGTTACCCAGATTCACCTCAACATCATCATCCCTTCTCCCTCACTCCTCTCCCCATACCTGAATCGCCAAAATCTTGTCAATTCATTCATATTCACACCCTTCTCTTAATTTACACAGCTACTGTCTTAGTTTGGTTCCTCTTAATATTTTGTTTGAATTATTACAATAGGCTCTTAACTAATTTAACTGATTAACTTTGAATCCCTACTTCTACACAAGTGCTAAATTGATGTTCTTAAAGCACACCTGACCATACTTCTCTTCTGCTCAAAAAAGCTATTTCTTCCAAGATAAAATGCAAATTCCTGTTGATTTTTGAAGTCCCTAACAATCATTTGATTCTCCTTTTCCAGGCTTTATATTATTCCCCCTCATAATCTACTACTTTATAGCCGAACTGGCTTATTGGTTATTCCTTGGTACAAATTCATTAAAGAATATTCCATCTCCTATTTATGTACTTTTTGGCAGTCTGTCCATCATCGCATCTAACCTTACCACTAAAACGGCCAGATCTTTTTCAGACCCCGCTGTCTTATTATTCCTCCCCAACCCTGTATATGTGAAGGTTTTGAATACAAGTATAAGACTTGATACTAAATTTGACTTTACAGGATTCAATTTAATCCTTTAGTATAAGATTTTTCTGGATCCTTTTGTCCAGCATTAGCTACTCTTCTTAGGACTTCTTTCTTTATCCCCAGGTGCTGATACGAAAAGGCAATGAGTTATCAATGAGTATGGAATATTCAACCGTGGGGGAGATGGAAGCAGAGAGGAGCCAAGGAAGGGTGAGACAGGTTGGACAGAGTCAAATTATAGAAAGGCTTTGAATGAAAAGTCTAAACTTGAATGTGAAATCTTTATGATCTTTTTTCCCCTTTTTTGGAGGGCAATTGGGGTTAAGTGACTTGCCCAAAGTCACATGGCTAGTATGTCAAGTGTCTGAGGTCGGATTTAAACTCAGGTCCTCCTAACTCCAGGGCCAGTGCTCTATTCACTGCACCACCTAGCCGCCCCAAATCTTTATGATCTTAAACAAGGACATGTCTTGGAAAGATTGGTAGAAGGGTACAGGATGGATTAGGATCACTTTAATAAACACTCAACCATTCACACAGTCATAGCAAGTTGTTTTTTAATTTAACAGGTCATTATAAAGTTGTCTTTTAAAATGATTAAAATAAAGGGTTTGATAGTGTTCTTCACATCTGTCTTAGGCATCTGACTGTCTAGAAGGAAAATGGTGACCATTTTAGATTATTCTCTTTTTTCACACTTTAAAAAAAAGAAGACTACCAAGGTAGGAAAAACAATTTTATTGTGATGATTTATTAATATATATTATATATCAATCATTTAATTTAACCCTGAAAAGATCTTTACATACACAAAGTATAAAGTTCTGTCTTGACAGTAAGTGGCTCAAGAAGTGCCATTATAATAAAGCTAAGGATACAGGTCTGTGTCTTAATGCTCCTAAGAGGTAAGTCATGAAAGCACTAAAGAATAAATATATCAGTTATGAAAAGCACCGAGCCAGCATTTGGAGTGGGAGTCGGAGTCCAGTAGTTCTTACTTCAATATAAGCCTACTAAGAGCAAGACCTGAATGATGCCCCCATAAGACAGTCCAAAATCAGAAAAAATAAGGACAAGAAATAGAGGAAATATGTCCATTTAAAAAGAATGCAAAACAAAAATTCCTCGAGTTATTTAAACACTGACTTTTTAAAGATGCTATGCCTCCAGAAGAGTATCCATATGTGATTTCTCCTCTTTTTTTCCAGTTTCCTTCACTTTCTCATCTTTTGCCACTATCGTATGAAGGTAAAGTTAATAGCTGAATCGCATTAATTTGTTGTGACTGATCTAAACCCTTAAAGCTTGAACCACTGCTTAATACAGCTTAATACAATATAAAGTAGCCTGTGGAACAGCTTACTATTCAAAGTAAGAGAGAACAAGGTTGCCAGATCTGTAATTAAAAAAAAAAAAAAACTTGACAAATGAGACTTTCTGTGAGCATCATGCATCTTTGGAGGTCCAAAAACTAGAGAGATACCTAGGAACAAACTTAAGGGTCTGAATGATGGAGGCAGAACAGGGAGTTCACTCATTAGTGAACTGTTAGCAGAACAAAGTGGGTAAGCAGAACGGTGCCTAGAACAAGGTTCTCTAGAGGCAGCCATTCTGCTGGCAATCTACCCATATGAAGTTGCTAAAGCTGATACCCAGGAACTGACAGCTATGTAAAGAGAGTGGCTAGCTGGCCTAGCAGGAGGTATTCTCTGAGGGTGAGGTTGGAAATTCCTTGAGATCTTCACACAAGGGTCCTGGAATGGCTACTAGTAGTGATACACAGATGGACCCCATGCATTTCAGAAGTTCCTTAGAAAGACTCAAGTATAAACTTGGGGATTCCTCTTAGGTTTGGCTAATACAGTCACCAAGGTTGGTTCATGGAGTATGGGTACTGATCATCCTGTAAAATGGTGTACACATACTATGAAGAACCCCCTGCTCTTGGCTAACCACTGCAGGAGGGCAGGGCCCCAGCCTGACCGTAGGCATATGCTCTGAATATATTCTATATATATAATTATGCCATTATATGATACATTGTACAACTATAAAACTGAAGCCTAACTATTTCCATTAGTGGCAGCATTTTTTTGGTCTTAAGATAATCTACGTTTATTTCTCTCAGTAATGAACAGAGCAATAATGCCAAAAAACAGGGTTTTTTGCATGTTAAGTAAATCAGGGCAAACAAAAGTAAAAAATATTGCTAGAGTATGGTACAATGACTTGCTAGTAGTGCACCAAAATTGTTCATTATTGAAATCCTTTAAAAAGAAGGAGAGAATGGAGGTGTGTATGTGTGTGTGTGCGCGCGCATGTGCATGTGTGTATGTTTTCTAGCTTTCCTCTTTTTCTACTTCAAAGACAAAAGATAATCAAGTTTCCAGGTTCCTGATAGCTGGTTCAAGGTTTTCTACAGCAGACTTTAAAAATCCCCAGGGTGGCTAATTCCCAAATTTGGAATCATCCCTCTAAACATGTCTAAACAGCTTCTTAATTCAATTTCAAGATCCAATGCATTTTAAAAGCAAAATGACATAGGTGCATTCTTTAAATGCCAGTCATGAATTCATCATTTGGTAAAAAAAAAAAAATTACTGCATCAAGTTTCTACATAAGTAAACCAAATAAAATACTAAAAAGGATACTTGGTCTGGCCTCTGGAAGAGACACAGCCTATGACTGCTTCCAAAATGCCCTCAGAGGAGGCATCTAACACAGCATCATCCAGTATCACATTACGTTCCAGTGGGGTCATAGTTCTATCACTGTAGACATGGCATATTTCAGATATCGCCAAACAGTAGAAATTTGACATGGACATGAATCCTATTGTGATTCAATCCATTTCAGTCATATTATCAACATAACTATTACCTGGGCTAACCCAGGTTTATTCGCATGAAACTAAATTCCCTCCTTTCAAAGCAGGTGAACTACAAGATTCAGTTACAAACTCTTATTTTACATTGACCTAGGAAGGGTCAACATAAACACAACATGATTTAATTTTCATGACAGCTTTGATTTTTTCTTTAGTACCTTTCCATATTAATCCTAAATAAGTTTTCCTAGGACATACAATTTAGGGGAAAACATTACAAAAGCTGTCCCGTCGTTCAGTGTTCTACCAAAATCCCTAATTGAATAAAGGTTTATTTCATAGTTGTCTGTCATTCAGTCATTGCATGATGAAAGGATATGGGTAAAGAATATTACAATTGCAAAATATTTAACTCTGGGTCATGAACAAATTTGGATAAAATCTCAAGCCTTCCACTGAATCATCTCTGCAAAGATGGCCCATCTTTTCAGCAAGAAGCAACCTAAAGACAGAGATGAAAAGAAAACAAAATCATTTACACATTCAATCAGTCCACAAGGATTTATTGAATGCACACCGTGCCATGTACTAGAGACATAAAGAGGAAAAAGGAAACAGTCTCACCCCTCAAGGAGCTTGAACTCCACATAGGGGCGCTGTTTATATCTACAGAGATGCATGAAAAGAGATAGAAGGAGGGCACGAGTATCCAGGGGCATCAGGAAAGGCACCACATGACAGGTGGTACTTAAGCTACAACCTGAAAGAAAGTCGGAAGTCTAAAAGGAAAAGGGGGAGAAGAAATGCACTCCTAGTAGCAAGGAGAGACAGTTCAAGGGCAGAAATAGAAATGGAGTCTTCTAGAAGGACCAGCAAAAGGATCAGCTTTGGACGATTAACAGAATATACAAAAGGGAATGATAGAGAAGAAGACTGAAAAGGCAGGCTGGATTGAGGTTTTAAAGGTTGTGAATGCCACAAGGAGGAACATATATTTGTTCTTAGATGTAACAGAGAGGCAGCTGGGTGGCTCAGTGGAGAGAGTGCTGAGCCTGGAGTCAGCAAGACCAGATTTCAAATATCCCCAGACACTTATTAGCTATGTGACCTTTGGCAAGCCACTTAAACTTCGTTTGTCTTAATCCACTGGAAAAGGAACCACACCATCTTTGCCAAGAAAACCCCATGGACATCGTTAGCATGCTATGGTCCATGGGGTCAAGAAGAGTTGAACACAACTAAATGACTAAACGACATGTAATAGGGAACTATTGAAAAGGACAGTAATACAATCCAAACTGCCCTTTAAGAAAATTGCTTTGGGGGAGGCTAGGTGGCACAGTGAATAGAGCACCACCCCTGGAGTCAGGAGGACCCGAGTTCAAATCTTGCCTCAGACACTTGACACACTTACTAGCCATGTGACTTTGGGCAAGTCACTTAACCCCATTGCCCTCCAAAAAGCAAAAAGAAATCGCTTTGGCAGCTGTGTGGTGGGTGGATGAGAGTGATGAGACAGAGAGAGAATCAGGGATGGGAGATACTGTAATTCTCTAGGTGAGAGGTGATGAGGGGTGGTGTCTATATGGGTGGTGAGAACAGAACAGATGCAACAGATGCTAGGGAGGTAGAGATGGCAAGACTTGGTAATTGAACGGATAGATGTGGTAAAAATTAGTTGAGGAGACACTAAAATTGTGAACCTGAGTGACTAGAAAAATATCACTGCTCTTGGGAGTAACAGATAAGTTTGGAAGAGGGATGGGTTTGGGAAGAGAAATAATGAGTTACATTTTGGATAATTTGAGTCTGACATGCTTATGGGGCATTCAGTTCAAAATGTCCAATAGTCAGCGATATAGGAACCAGAGTTCAGAAAGAGAGACTAGACCTGGATATACGTATCTGAGAGTCATCTGTAAAGCTTCCATAATTAAATCCAGGGGAGTTAATAAGGTCACCAAGTGAGAAGGTATAAAGAACTCATAGTTACAGCATATGATATGATTGACAATCCAGCAAAGGAGATTAAAAAGGAGCAGTCAATTCGGCAAGAAGAGCACCAAGAGAGAACAATGTCATGAAAATCCAGAGAAGAAAGAGTATCCAGGAGAAGAGGGTGGTCGGCAGTGTCAAATGCTGTAGAAAGGTCAAGTTGGATAGGGAATAAGAAAAAGCTATCAGATTAGGCAATTAGGAGAACACAATGATAAGTAGTAACACAAATGGGCCCCATCACCCCAACCTAATTACCTTTCTTTGGCTAAAAGAACGGACATTCCTACAAGTTTGGCAAATTCTTCAGATGTGAGAGATCCTTTTTCTGATACCTGTAATAAAGAACATCGAAATAAAATATGTTAAGAATTAGATTGGCAAGGCACAATACTTAATTCTATGAATCTGATCAAGTAAGACATTTTAAAACATTTAAGTTCGGGGCGGCTAGGTGGCGCAGTGAATAGAGCGCCGGCCCTGGAATCAGAAGGACCTGAGTTCGGAGCCGGCCTCCGACACTTAATCCACACAAACAAAAACCTAGCCGTGTAACCTTGGGCAAGTTACTTAACCCCAATTGCCCTAAAGGGGCGGCTAGGTGGCGCAGTGAGTAAGAGTGCCGGCCTCGGAGTTTGGATGACCCGAGATCAGATCCGGCCTCAGAAAATGAGCACCCACGCATAAACAATGACTAGCCGTGTAACCTTGAGCAAGTTACTTAACCCCAATTGCTTTAAAAAAAAACAAAACAAAACATTTAAGTTCCTGAATGTGTTACACATATTCAAATAGTATTAGTAATTGTATTAAATTTTCTTTACCAGTACCTGACTCTGCCTACCTCACAGAGTTATGAGGAAAGCATTATGGAAACATTAAAGAGCTACGTAAACATGAAGTAATACTATTACTAAGATAAGAACTCAAAAGAAAAGATTCTAACACCTAACAGTCTAAATTGTAATACTTCTATAATATATATGAAAGGTCTGTGTGGTAGCATAAAAGGCAATGCTAAACATTCTGAAAAGGACGAAGGTAAAGAACTTCCTGAATCAATTTAAGTTAAAAATGTGTATTATGGAAACATCTGAAATCCAGAGATCAGAGAGTGGAAAGGGACCTTACTGGATCATCTACTGTAACTTTCCCTTCTTATGATGAGGCTACTGGAACAAAGAGAAGTCAGTGACTTGCTCAAGGTCACCACAGTTAATAAGAGTTTGCAAGGCCAAAGAAGGCAATAATATTTCAAGCATCTTAAATAAATGACATCAACAGAGAAATCACCTAAACCACTCTGATCCAAGATTATGTAGAACTACGCCCACAGTAAGCACCTTGCCTTTTTGCTGAACTGAACATAAGCAAATCTTTTGACACAGCTGCCTGACAGTCAGGAGTGCTGCTTATGTACCTGCTATTGACAGAGCTCAATTATGTAATGCTTGGATTAAAAAACAAAACAATCAAAGCTAAGCCTCAAAGAAAATTCCCTGTGTAACATTAGTCTATTATTTTCACTTTTTTCTGAGTAAAAAGGGGTCAGTAAATTGATGAGAAGGAAACTGACCAGAGAAGCACTTAATTATGGACTTGATCCACACTGACTCTTTAACATGCCAAGGCATGTGGGAAACTCCTAGACTAGGAATATCCTACCCAGCACAGACTGAAACCCATTAATGACTCAGTAATGAACCCATCTCTCAGAAAGCATTTATTAAATGCCTATGGTGTGCCAAGCATCAGGGAGTCAAATACAAATGTGAGATAGCCTCCAACCTCCCAAGAGGGACACAAGGTATTAATGGGTAAGTTAAAATACAGCACAGACACACAAATATACACACTGACTTCTGGGGCTGAGGTGGGGCAACCAACTGTGGGAATTAGGAAAGGCTTCAAGAATTATGTGGTACTTGAGGTAGGCAGAAGTAAGGAGGCACAAAATTTGAAGCCTGAGGAATAGGGAGGCTGTGTAGAGCTCCTGGCAGTACAAAGATCAGTGATTTGCCCAGGGTTGCACAGTTCTAAGAGTCAGAAGTGAGATTAAAACATGGGCCTAGACAGAACCCAAAAAAATGACACAGAGAAGCTAACCTCCCATTGAGGACAGCCCAGCAGCCCTGCAGGGAGCGGCCGGCTCAGCACTCTGGGAGCCAAGTCCAGGCCCAAGTGAGTCAGAGGTTTTAGCCCCAGGGTGGCTAGACCAGCAGCCGGCTGGAGGGACCCCAGAACACCAGCAGCTGTAGCATTTTCCAGAATTATCAACACATAGATGCTAAGGACAAAGTAAGAGGTCAGTGCAGTGTGGACTTTGGGATCCAGTAGTTGGGAGTGTGTCGGCCTCTTCCCTGGGGGTGAGGAGCTGCTTAGACACTTAGGTGCAGCAGCCACCAGGTGGCAGCTTCAGCTCCTGGCCTGCAGAGTGTAGGGGGATCAAGCGACCAGTCTGAGGGGTAATCGCTCTTGCTTTAACCTGCTTGGATCTGGATTGCTGTATAGGGTGGAGGTCCTGGAGTGTGTGACCAGCTTGCCAGAGTGTGTGGAAGCTTCAGAGAGGGCGCCCAACTAATATCTCCAGCAGCTGAGAAAACCCCAGCGTTTGGGATGGAAGCTCCCCTGGCTGGTGGCAGAGTCCTACTGTGGCAACGAGCCCAAAAGTCACGTAATTGAGTGGCAACATGACCAGGCAAAGGAAGCAAAACAAACAGAAAAATGCAACTTTAGACTACTATTTTGGGGGTAAAAAGGATCAAAGCATGGAACAGGAGGAAGACAGTGAAGTCAGAACTCCTGCACCAAAAGCTTCAAAGGAAAATACGAGCTGGTTACAGGCCATAGAGGACCTTAAGAAGCAGATAAGAGAAGTGGAGGAAAAACTGGGAAGAGAAATGAAAACAATGCAAGAAAATTATGAAAGGAGAGTCAACAGCCTGACTTAGGAAAATAACACCATAGACTAACTCAGATGGCAAAAGAGGCTCAGAAAGGCAATGAGAAGAATGAGAAGAATGCCTTAAAAAGCCAAATTTGCCAGATGGAAAAAGAATTTCAAAAGCTCACTGAGGAGAATCATTCCTTCAGAGTTAGACTGGAGCAAATGGAAGCTAATGACTTTATGAGAAATCAAGATGCTGTTAAACAGATCCAAATAAATGAAAGAATAGAAGGCAATGTGAAATATCTCATGGGAAAAACCACTGACCTGGAAAATAGATCCAGGAGAGGTAATTTAAAAATTATTAGACTACCTGAAAGCCATGATCAAAGAAAGAACCTAGAAATCATTCTCCAAGAAATTCTCAAGGAAAACTGCCCTGACGTTTTAGAACCAGAGGGCAAAATAGAAGTTGAAAGAATCCACCAATCACCTCCTGAAAAAGATCCCAAAAAGAAAACTCCTAGGAATGTTATATCCAGGTTCCGAAATTCCCAGATCAAGGAGAAAATATTACAAGCAGCCAGGAAGGAATAATTTGAATACTATGGAAATGCAATCAGGATAACACAGGATCTGGCAGCTTCTACACTGAGGGATAGAAGGGCCTGGAATATGATATTCCAGAGGTCAAAAGAGCTAGGATTAAAACCAAGAATCACCATGAGTATCATGTTTCAGGGGAAAATATGGTCATTCAATGAAACAGAGGACTTTTAAGCATTCCTGAAGAAAAAACCAGAGTTGAATAGAAAATCTGACATTCAGATACAAGAAGCAAGAGAAGCATGAGAAGGTAATCAGGGAAAAGAAATCATAAGGAACTTATCAAAGTTGAACTATTTACATTCCTACATGGAAAAATGATAATTGTAAATGATAAACTTTCCTCAGTATGAAAACAATTGAAGGGAATAGAAATATATATACAAAGACTATATACATAGTCTATATCAGAGAGTATATACATATGTGAATGTGTGTATATATGTTTATAGGCATACTAGAGGGCACAGGACCAATTTAATAGGAAGGGATGACACTTAAAAGGTGAAATTAAGAGGTGAGAGAGGAATATCATGAGAGGAGATGGGGAGAGACAGAATGGGGCAAACTATCTCATATAGAAAAGGCAAGGGAAAAATGGTTACAATGGAGGGGAAGAACAGGAAGGCAAAAAGGAATGGGTCAATCTTATTCTCACTGAATCTGGCTTAGGGAGGGAATGACATACACACTAAATAGGGTATCTCACCCTACAGGAGAGTGGGGGGAAGGGGATGAGAGGGGGAGATGATGGAAGGGAAGGCAGGCTGGGGGGGAGGGAAGTTGGAAGCACCCACTTTTTGAAAAGGGACAGGACCAAAACAGAGAATAGAACAAGTGGGAGGGGAATAGGAGGGAGGGAAATATAATCAGTCTTTTACAATATATCTACTATGGTAATGTTTTGTATTAGCTACACATGTACAACCTATGTTGAACTGCTTATCTTCCCAGTAAGGGTGGGTGACAAGGGAGGAAGGGAATGAATCTGGAATTCAAAGTTTTAAAACCAAATGTTTAAAATATATATATATATATATATATATATATATATATATATATATACATACTATTATTAATACTATTTTACATGTAATTGGGAAATAAGGTATACAGGCACTGGGGCATAGAGATCCACCATGCCCTACTGGAAAAGTTGAAGGGGGTATGGGGAACATATGGGAGAGAGCAGATTGAAGGAGGGGATATCCTGTGGGACCGCTATTTTGGGGAGGTGGGTTAGGGAAAAACAGGGAGGAAATTTGTAACTCAAAATCTGGCAGAAATGAATGATGTAAAACAGAAGTTAATAAAGCATCTGGAAAAAAAAAACCAGGCCTACAGGACTTCATGCCAAGTGGCGCTATCTACCATAACAAGCTACCTTACTCCTTAAGAACAATTTAAACCAGTAAAGCCTATATATCTGAAAACAACTTTTTTAATAAGGCAAACTTCAAAAGGAAATCCTGTTCTTCAAATTTTACACCTAATATGCTTAAATCATCTTTGCAGACTGCTAAAGGACATCCAGGTTACATACTGTCTCTAAAGCTGAAGCAAGCATTTCCTCCTCATTGTGAGACTGAAGCTCAATGACCATGACACCGCTGTCAAAAATTCGGAGCCTGAAAATAAAAGATGAGAACAAGAGAATAACTCATTTGGACTCTTCATCAGCTAAAAAACTGTGGGGATTTTTACACCCACATATAGGAATGTCACAGCAGAAATAACATTCAAAACCTAATACCCCAACGAACTATGAGCAAAGATTTGATCGAATGGTCAAGTACTGATTACTTCATGACTTGCTCTCTTAATATATTCTCAGTGGAAGAAAACGGATAATCTGAAGCCTGACTTTCTTACTTGAAGATTATACAGACCAACACCAGACATTGCTATTCAAGAGAAGCTGATCATTTTGCCCTTGTATCTTACCTCGCTGCCAAATTTTTCCTGCCAAAGAGTCTGTTTTTCTTCCCCACCTACAGTTCTAATAAAGATGGGAGCAGGGACAATGATGAGAAATGTGATAGCACTGATTACATTTTAACTATGTGTCTATTCCTGCCATCACCCACTAAAATCTATTACTATCATGTCTAATGTGGAGGTGACCCTAAATTACTAAAGGCTGTGCCAGGGGACTGAAAGCTCTGATAGAATTTATCTACCAAAGTAAGGAAAGCTTCAACTATGAGCCTTGCAACAAACTGTACTCTATACATGTTGTCCAAGAATCAACTTTTCTAAGAGACAATCATCACAGAGTTAACCATCACGTAATGAACATTCACAGCAACTTATGAAGACCTCAATCAACACATCACGAGGTTATAACTTGAGTTAGAGGAATATACCAAGGATATCAGAGCTTCTTGTATTTCTGCCATGATTATCACATACAGTCTTAATATGGAGACTGAGGAGGTAGAAGAAAAAAGATATATATGTATATATTTAAGGGAAGCATTTGGTTCTCCAGACTAGACCCTGTCCAAGTGTTAAAGCTGGTGAAGTTAAAACAACTGAATGAAGCCCCAGTCTCTCCCCACTTCAGTCCATTCTTCACTCAGTTGCCAAACTGATCTTTCTAAAGAGCAGGCCTGATCAAATCATCCTTCTCCTCAATAAACCCAGGTGTTCCTTATTATAAAGTCCCTTCCTACCCTTCTAGTCTTTCTGTTTTACTTCTCTCCACATAGTCTATGATTCAGGAACACTGGCCTTTTTGCTGTTCCTCACACATGACACTAAGCATCATGTGTAGGTCAGTTTCATTGGTCTAATGTTCTTTCTCACCTCTGCCTTCTCACTTCTCTAGTTGCCTTCAACATTCATCTCAAATTCCCCCTTCTGCAAGAGATCTTTCCTGGCTAAACCCCATCCCCTGACCTCTTCTCTAGTCCCTTCCCTCTGAGGGCAGGGGTCATGGTTTTTTTTCCCTCCCTTCTTTAAATGACCAGAGCTGGCACACAGTAAGTGCTTAATAAATGCTCACTGACTGCAAAGAGAAACCAAAGGATTAGTCAATTTATCCAAGTTCCTGCAAAAGGTCAGTAATGAGCTTTTATTCTATATTTGGTCTCAAGATCATGACCTTTAAAATATAGCTGTAAAAAGGATAGCCAGACTCCCTGTATATTAAGAAGAATCGGGGAATGCAGGAAAGCCCCTAAAGGTTAGAGAGGCTAACAGAGGAGCTGCTGACACTGAGACTCAGTCAACAGGCATTTTCTAAATGTCTTTAACATGAAAAGCATGATTCGGGGCCTTTGTTGTGTATCACTCTAAAGATCACACTCCCTTCAATGGCCACACTAATAAAATGAGCTTGGCAAGCATTATTATAATTCAGTCTGCAAGGAATTATTATTAAAATTAAATATACATCTTAAGAAATTCCCTTACCTGAGAGGTAATTTCAGTGCTTCCAACATCTTACAAGCATTTACTAAGTCCTCTGGTGAAAGTAGCTAGAAAAAAAAAAGATCTTGTTGACATTATAAACGAACAGATATAATGTTATTTAAACAAACACAGTGACCACAAACAAGAGAGAAGCCTGGAACCCAAAGGCCCGTTGATCAAATATTTTAGGTGATATGAGTCTAAGAGGAAATTCATGGACTCTCCTTGGGAGGGGATGCCTAGATGTTCACCACCAGCTTCCCTCTTCCAGTCGTGAAGTAAGGATGTGGATCCAAGTAAACTGAGCCCACCCCATTCTCTCTGGCAATGGAGGGTGGCGGCTGAGATGTGCTCCTGGGGGTGCCTCCACGAAACTTCCTCCATGTCAAATTCCAGGAAGTAATTCCTTTAAGTGCTCAAGTGCCACTTTTACCATCCCTTCAGCTGGTAGCACCCTCCATTCCAAACTACCTTGTACTTAACTACTTTGTATTTATTTTCTTTGTATTTATTCCATTGAGATTATTTGTTGTATGCATTTCCTCTGTGCCTAGAACAATGCCTAACACATAGCAGGAATTAATAAATGCTTACTGATTAAAGGAAGGTAAGTGAAACTGGAACTTCAACTTTCCTATTATATGTTAAATGATATGGGATTAAAAAAAAAGTCAAGAATATTTATAAGGTGCCCAACAATAGTTAGCTTAAACTTAAAAAAAAAAGAGCTTAAAATAAAACCCAAGAAACTAAGCTTATAGAAGCAAAATTCTTTTGTAGCAAATGCTATCAGATATCCAAACTGTTTTATATTTAATGGAATTCTCTTAAAAGGTTACAATGCTAGATCACAAGATTCAGAACTGGAAGAAACACTAAAGAAACACTAAAAGTCCAATTCTATCACCTGACAGATGAAAAAAGCAGAAAGAAATCCCATCCCTAGACTACAAGAATTGGAGAAGAAATAAAGTTGATGTCCCCCAGAAGTACTGTCAACCAGGAGAGGAAAGGCGGAGGCATCATAACAACAATAACAAGAAATATGTTTTAAATGTCTACTATATGGCAGGCACTGACTAGATAATAGGGACACAAGCACCAAGAATAAAACAATCCCTAGTTAAAAGAAGCACATGTTCTAAGGGATGAGACAAATATATATACAGATATATGAAGCTTAAATATAAGGGGAATAAATACAAATAAATATAAAGCAGTTAAATATAAGATAGGGAGAAAAGCACTAGCAGTTAATGAGGTAGGGACAGGCTTCATGCAGAAGACAGTACTTGGGCTGCATCTTTTGGGAAGGGACTCTGTGAGGGAGGTAAAGAGGAAGTATTCCAGGCACACAGAAGTGCCAGTACAAAGGCACAGAGGTGGGAGATAGGACAGTGAAGAACAGCTACAAGGTTCAGTCTGGCTGCATCAGAGAGTTTGGGAGGGTTGTACTGTCCAGTGAGGTTGGAAAGATGGCTTGGGTCCAGGCTGTGAAGGCCAAACAGTTTATTTTATCCTTGAGGTAGTAGGAAGCTGTGGAGTTCAATGGATAGGGGCATCGGATGGTCAGATCTGTGCTCAAGGAAAATTACTTCAGCAGCAGCATGAAGGGTGGACTGAAGGGATGAGAGACTTGAGATAAGGAAGGTGTTAAGAGCCTAAACTAAGGTGGGAGCTCAGTGAGCAGAGAAATCAGAGGTGAGACATGAGAGACATTATGGAGGCAGAACTGGCAAGATACAATAACTGAATGAATATGCAGGGTGAGGGAGATGGAGGAGATGAGGATAATGCCAAGGCTATAATAAACCTGGGAGACTAGCAGGATGGCTGTGCCTTCAAGAGCAATAGGGAAGTCTGGAAAAGGGAAGAGTCTAGGGGTTCAGTTTTTCACACATCTTGGCCTTGAGATCTCTCCAGGACACTTGACCCTTTCCTCATTCTAGATCCTTTGTGTTCTTCACCGTGGGGCCTTTGTTTAGCTGGCTGGATCTTGTTATATGAGAAAGGATGGGAAATACGGGAAGTCAACAAGAGTAGGGAGATTTGAAGTGTAGGTCCTGCTTGATAACAGGACAAGAGAAGTTACTCTCTTTTCTTTGCTACTGACCATTAGCATATATCCAAGGTCTTTGGTACAGGAAGGAACCAAATAAGGCACTTTTTACACAGCGTTATCCGATGAACAGAATTTGACAGGACTAAGTTAACAAAACACCGCTCCTATAGGCAACTTCTCAAGTTAAGAAAATGCCTTTTTTATAAACAGAATCTATCCTTGAACAGCATTCATAATAATAGGATTTTCCCTGGATTATATTAATAATGTCTAGATTTAGAAGTAGGATGTCAGGGGTGGCTAGGTGGTGCAGTGAATAGAGCACTGGCCCTGGAGTCAGGAGGACCTGAGTTCAAATGTGGCCTCAGACACTTAACACAAAAACTAGCCATGTGACTTTGGGCAAGTCACTTAACCCCAATTGCCCTTCAAAAAGCAAAAAAAAAAAAGTAGAATGTCAGAACTGATTCCTTACTTCCATGCCTCGAGCTCGGTTCACTAAACAGTATACTTCTGTGAGCGACATTATTCCCCCTCGTTCCTGTTTAAATATGAAATAAGTAAATTTAACACAAAATATGGTTGGTGACAAAGCTTCCTGAAATTTGTATAAGAATATTCAATCATAGTACAACAGAAAATAAATGCTCATAGGAAACTACTGAGACAAATTCCATATTCATATTTCAAAAATTCTTTTTCAAGGTCAAAGATCGTGTTACAATTACTGTTTAATATTTACTAAATGGTCAAGAAGGACTTGTAAAGTTCTACAATCATAAGGTCAAATGGAGATCAGAGGTCATCCAAGAGGGATATCCCTATCTGAAACATGAACGTATTCTACAACAGCCCTGACAAGCAGTCATCCAGATTTTTTCCACACCTCTCCAGGCAGTCCTTTGCTTTTAAGTTAAGACGTTTCTGCTCATAAAATAAGTGAAACCTTCTTTGCATCTTCCACCCTCTGTTGCCAGTTCTACCCTCTTTTAATCATACAAAATTAATACATCCACAGTGCAGGTCTTCAAGTACTTGAAAAATGTTATCACATCCTTCCTAAAACTCCTCTTCTTCAGCATTAGGTGAGAAATAAAACCCTTTTGGAGAATGTATGGGAAAAAATGCAAATTATGTCAAGTTAAAATCTCTATAACTATCATAAAACTGCCTACTAATCTGTCTTAAAGACTGTATTAGGTGTTTAGGAGATGACATGAGTTAGAGATAGGCAACAAAAGGACCTCTAATAAGATATACCAGTATACTTTTTGACTATGTCATATATCTAATAATAATCTATAAAGTCTAGCTATGGCAGAAATTAAATATAAAAAAGAAGAAAACTACTGCAGTTTCTTTCAAACCAATTAATACTTATTCCAGAAAGAAACAAAATAATGGAATATTAGCTGAACATTAATCAAACTACGAGAAGGGTTACTCCTATCAAGGCTCCTGACAACTTGATATTGAAGGAATTAAACATGACCAAAAACATGGGGTTTTTTATTTTGCATTTACCTCTAAAGGCACCTGCAGTATTCCAGCTAGCTGTTTTGCCAGCTGCATGTGGTAATGAGTGCCTGAGCCATGTGTTTCTCTGGTAACTGGATTAGCTATGCCCATGCTTAGCAAGTAGGATTTAAACCTGATAGTCTAAATGGGAAAGAGGGAAAAAAAAACAAAAAACCACATCAATGACATGACAGTTAGACTTGTTTTGACCTTTATTTCTCCTGGCCATCAATTAAATATTTAATTAAATACTTTATTATTAATTCTTTCCTCCCTCACTCCCTCAAATTTATAGAATCTTGGAATGTGAAGGGACTTTAGGAGTCATCTAGTCTGGTCAGTACATGACAAGGAATCCTCTGTAAAACACTCTTGAGAAAGGGCCATCTAGCCTCCATCTGAAGAACTTCAATAAGGGAAACTCACTATCTTCCCAAGGCAGTCTATCACTCTTTTGGTCTTTCAGTAGTTTCAGTCACACCTGTTTCTTTATTACTCCATCTGGAGTTTTCTTGGCAAAGATACCAGAGTGGTTTGCTATTTGCTTCTCCAACTCATTTTACAGATGAGGAAACTAAGGCAAAAACAGGCTTAAGTGACTTGCCCAGAGTCACATAGCTAGTAAGTATCTAAGGCAAGATTTGAACTCAGGAAGATGAGCCTTACTGACTGCAGGTCTAGCACCCTACCTACTACATCACTGGGCAATCCATCACTCTGGGCTAGTTGTAATTATTAGGAATTTTCCCTCTGCAAATTGCTACATTATATTTATATTCTATTATCTGTAATAGGGAAAGGATTTCTAGCAATTCTCTGTCTGGATAAATTTAATAATATATCCTCCCCTTCCTTCAACTTGTCATCTTACTCTTCCCTCACCTCACCAGGCTGGCAATTAAGAACATAACAATAACAATTCCATTTAATACCAATCACAAAGTTATCATTAGAATAAATACCCTCAAAAACCTCAACTTCAAATAATTTTGTGCCTAAAACTTGACTTTCAAAAAGGCTGTAGAAAATGATTATCTTTTACTCTTTTTATAATCTTCCTAGCACCTTAATATTTATATTTCAAGAAAAAATTTCAAGCACCCAAAACAAAAACATGTAGTTATACTATTTATCTACTTATGTTTATTTATACATAGTTATATGTTTGTACATATATATGTATGTACTTTATGTATGTATATTTGGTTTTTAGTCCTAAAAAATACAAAACTATTACTTACTTCATCTTCTGTGATGTCACCTTGCTTATCCTTAATTTTATTAGCTATAGATTTGGATAATTCGACCATTTCCTTTGCCTGTCAGAAAAAAAGTACCCATATTTTCAATTTAGAAAATGTGCTTAAAAACAATACAATTGTTGTGAATATAAACAATGTAAATTAACATACCTTGATCATGAGCTTGCTGAGGTCTTCAAAAGCCTGAAATGAAAACCAATGAAGTTTTAATGGAATGGATCTAAATGGATTCAGATGTTCTAGAATAATGAAAGTCATGCTCCTTTGATAGCTTCATTATGATATAAGTTGGAGACAGGAAGAAGGTTCCTTTAAGAAATACATGAAGCTTTCTATTAATTAAGGAATCTGGAAAATCACTACTGATGAATACAAATATGCTAATTTCAATTAAGTGAAATAACTTTTAAAAAATTTCCTTAAAACAAAAAGAATGTTGAGTCTGAAATCAGAACTCATCTTCCTGAATTCAAATCTGGCCTCAGTTACTTCCTAGCTGTGTGACCCTGGGTAAGTCACTTAACCTTATTTGCCTCAGTTCCCTCATCTATGAAATGATCTGGAGAAGGAAATGGCAAACCACTTTAGTATCTCTGCCAAGAAAACCCCAAATGAGTTTACGAAGAGTCAGACATGACTGAAACAACTGAATAACAACAAATTTTTATTGGTTTAAAAAATAAAGTGGCCTATCAGAAATAGTTAAGTTGCTTTTCAAAGTTACTTTGCCATCAAGTCAGTAATAAAATGCTGTCATTTGATTTCTCTTGAACCGAAGATATTTTCAGTAAGGTTGCTTTGCTGGCCAAAAATGGCTAGTACAGATGCAGAAATATTCAGTGGGTTGCACTTCTGACTTTGACAGAAAATATGATTTTGTACTAGCATGCTTTGAATAGTGGCTTTTGTCTATGAGGTTTTTATAGCTTGGTCCTAGTACAAATAATGAAACCCAGTGAAGTGGTTACATGTATTCAAATTTGCACTAGTTGAAGTTACAATTATGTAAAATATGATAACTGGTTCCAGTCCAATGAAAATATGCAGTAGAAATTTGAATAATGCGACTATTTCATGTAATTCATCGTTCATCAATCAAGACCTGGCTTGCATATTTGTTGTGTTTGGTATGATGGATATGGTCAGATTAAAAAACACAAATGTGTACATACACACAGACATGCACACGCACGCGCATGCACGCACACACACACACGCATGCACATATACACACACACAAAGAGTGACAAAAACATATGACTAGATCTACAAGCTAAAACTGCTTCAATGATTAAGTCAACCCTCAATATGGTATCTTAGTATACTTCAACGGACCTGTGATCTCATCAATATGGGTAATTCCCTCCAACAATGCTGGTCATGACCCATACATTTCATTACTTAATTTAAAGGCTGAACATAAATTATCTTAATTTACTGAAATTTTCCTCCAAAAGTCTTCATGAAGTTTCACTGTGGAAAGGATAGGGCTGTTGTTGCTCATCCTTGGCTCAATGAGTATGCCAGCAAAAAGTACACTTCCGCAGGTTCTCCCATGCTGGTAAGGTTTGGATTAAGGTCCCAGATATAGGATACATCTGTCTCCCAAAGTCTAGCCCAGCTAAGTACAGGTAGTTTCATCTACGGATGACTACTTGGTGATGAATTCTTTGGCCATGAGAACCCATAAAATGAAGAAAAATCTAAAATGTCCTTCAATTCTGTGCATACTTCCTTCTGTAGTGATAGTGGAGGGAATAAAAAAAGGCAAAAGTGCTAAGAACCAGTTTTTAGACCACAAACATCTATCTGGCTGTTAGAAGTCTAAATGTAAAATCTTTGTCCAATGACCAAGGAGTAGATTACTTCAATCATCTCAATCTTGAGATTCTTAATTGAAATCAGAAGACAAAAGGAAAATACAGCTAAATGTTATGATATTTTGCAGGTTCTCATCACAAATGAAAATAAAGGAATTGTGGTGGCTGGTTTCATTGTGCACCCAAAGGCAAAAAGAAAAAAAAAACGTCATGCAACTATTATTTCCAAATGCAGTGGTTCTGATAAGTCTTTTAAAAAGACCACCATGAAGACAACTGCAGCTTATGTGCTAATATCTTTTGCAGGGGTTGAAGAGAAACATTCTAAAAAGAACTTGATAAGACCCTCTAAAATAAATCAACATGCATTTCCACACTTGGGGACTTTAATCATAGGTGAGGGCATTTCCATACTTGGGGACTTTAAGCATAGGTGAGGGCAGCAAAAAATGTTGAAAACACAGTTCAGATATAAGAAACAAAGTCTAGTAGACATTCTCCCAAGTCTCATGTGCAAACAGATCAGTAATGCTGTAAAGAAGGAGGAAAGAAGAGGACAGATCTATACTGCATGCCAATGATGTGCCAGGTTCTGTGCTAAGAGCTTTACAAATACTGTCTCATTTAATCTTCACAACAACTCTGGGAAGCAGGGACATTATTATTCCTATTTTACAGCTGAGGAAACTGAGGCAGACAAAGGATAAGGGATTTGCCTGGGGTTCACATAGCCAGGTAAGTGTCTGAAGCTGGATTT
This sequence comes from Gymnobelideus leadbeateri, assembly GCA_011680675.1. NCBI lineage: Eukaryota > Metazoa > Chordata > Mammalia > Diprotodontia > Petauridae > Gymnobelideus > Gymnobelideus leadbeateri. Next base: position 165,274 of record WOXC01000595.1, read on the forward strand.
GAATTCAGGTCTGACTCTGGGCCCAGCATTTTATCCATAACACCACCTAGACACTTTTAAGAAATTTGGAGGGTGCTGGGTATGGTAAGCACCAAATAATATTTAAAAAAATAAATTCTAACAGGAAATGACTAGTTATTGAGGTGGTAATCATTTCTGAGTCAGTTGACTATACATTCAGTCCATGGACATGTTACAGCAAAAATTTAAATCAATGCTAAATTAGAAAAAAAAATATGACACACAATTGGGGCAACTCCAACCTAACCTATTTAAACAAGTTCTTGAAGCCAAAAAAAAAAAAATGAATAGAAAGCATATATTTTATAGATATGACCATTGCTAAGGAAGCTTAACCCATATAAATCAATCACCATAAGGAGGAGACTAAAAAAAGCCTTGAAATCTCCTCTGGTAGCAAACACTTGATCTTCTTGCCAAGTAAAGAAATAAGGCAGCCAAGGGCAATACCAATTTAGAATATAAACTCATTTGTAGAATCTGATAGAGGAAGATGATAGAAGATTATGAGGAGTGCTACCTCATAAAAACAGCAAAACACATTAGAGAGAAAAACCAAGTCTAGAGAAATCTTGAAAAGAGAGCCAAATAAGCCAGATCTTTGTGGTATTTAAGAAGGACTTTAGAAGGAAAACAAAAGGCAAGAAGTTGAAACAATTTCTAAGGATTTTCATAACAAACCTTTTCCTCAATCAGTGACAGTAAAGTCACCACAACTGGACTCTAAAATCACAGTTCCTGATGTGCTGAACGAGGAAGAAGAAATGGCACCACAGAAAACAAAGATGGGATGAGAGCCTGGATCAGACCAAGTCTATACAAAGTGAATCTGTAATGTTCTTATAAAAGGATTGTAAGCCTAAGGCTAAAAAGGATCTCAAAGCCCCTTTCAGAGAGGAGGAAACTGAGGCCCAAGGAGGCTGACAGAGGTAAAAAGTGAGATCTGAACCCAGGCCCTCTGACTCTACCTCACCAGACACCGTCTGACCCTACCTCAGTAGAGGCAACAGACCTGGAGGCCAACGAAGAACTGATTCTCAGGATATCTGAAGGAGGAAAGGGTACCAAAACATTTGGAAAAATCATAGATCTTACTGATACTGAAAACAGGGCAATTAAGAAACAATCACTGGTAGGAAATTAAAAATGGCCGCAGAGGGAATGAGGTCTGTGCTGTTCGTGTATCTGGGTAATATTTGTCGCTCACCTATAGCAGAAGCAGTTTTTAGGAAACCTGTAGCTGAGCAAGATATTTCAGATAAGTGGAGGATAGACAGTGCAGCAACATCTACATATGAAATAGGAAATCCCCCTGATTATCGAGGGCAGTCTTGCATGAAGAAACATAGCATTACCATGAATCATATTGCCAGGCAGATTACCAAAGAAGATTTCCTGACCTTTGATTATATACTATGTATGGATGAAAGCAATTTGAGAGATTGAATAGAAAAGGTAATCAAGTTAAAAACTGCAAAGCTAAAATTGAACTTCTTGGAAGCTATGATCCACAGAAACAACTTATTATTGAAGATCCGTTTTATGGAAATGACTTGACTTTGAGGCTGTATGTGAGCAATGTGTGAGGTGCTGCAAAGAGTTTTTGGAAAAATCTCATTAAGGCTTTTACTCGTTGCTAAAGGACAGAGTGTTGCATCGACTTAAAAATGATGTGTGTATATCAGTTAATGAGTTATTAAAGAGTAATAATTACTTCATTTGGAGACCAACATTGTTTCTTCAATTTATTTAGTGTTCACATATGTTCTAATATTAAAAGGCAATGAAAAGCAAACATTATTTTTGAAGCAAGAATATTTGATTAAATCAATTATCAAACTAGCCAGAACTCTCAGTGTATGCCTCAGATTTTTAAAATGAATTAATTATATAATGGGACAAACTAAAATTTGCATGTGAAAACTAAGAAAACTCAACAACAGTCATTTATTAAAAATGTTTGCTTAGAGTTTTCCTTTGAGACAGCTTCATTTATGTCTAATTGGGATCTTTAATAGGTAAAGAAAACATTTACCTTTATGTCCTAGAAGACAGTAGAAAATAACTGACGTCATTGTGAAAAGTTAAAAAAATCAGTATTTTGGTGTTTTAGCTGTTGTTTGATGGCAATACTTTAATAAAGAACAAATATTCTTTCTGTTCATCTTTACCATCTTTTAATATTTTGATTGTTAAAATAAATGTATCCCCTGCCACGGGAGTTTGTGATGTGAATTTTATATAATTGCACTCCACAGTGAGGGAATAAGGGGAAATTATTTATGTAATTATTCTTTAGGACCTGATTAATCTCTTATCTTTATTCAGGGTGTCCCAAAAGTGTTAATATATTTTTAAGCCATTAAAGCTTTTGGGACACCCTATATATAAGGACTTTGTTTTAAAGAAAAGTCAGTTTGTCCTTTGACTTCCATTGTCTCAGATTTTAGGTTTATAACAAATAAAGAACAAGATTTTATTATTTCATATCATTTAGACTTTTATATTATCAATTTGTGATAAATTATTTTGCTTTCAACCTCACGTGAAACTTCAGTTATACATAGGCGTGGATAATGAAATAAATTGAACATTTCATATCAAAAGGACCAATGATTGCAGTATAATACAATATGGTTAAAATATTGTACCTATAGAAATTTGAAGAGTGTTAGTAGATTTTCTTTCATCAGTATTTAACAGATTTGTAGGATGTGTATAATACCACATTGAAGAGATTGTGCTTTTTAATTCATTTGGACACTTCACAAAATTTAATTGTTTTAAAAATAAACAGAAATTTGCAAAAAGAAACAATCACTAACCACCAACCATCATGCCTTCTCTCCTATAAAATGTATGAAAATATTCCATGCTTGCTTTAAAGGCCTCACTGATGAAAGGAGGAGAACGAAACAAGGAAGCTTTTACAATTGCACTTTTAGAGCAAACACAACATTAAATAAAAGGTGGAGAGAATACTAGATGTGCCCATATTCACTTTTTGTTGACTCTAAAAAAAAAACCCCAACAAAAACCCATTTTATTTTGTTGACCAAAATGCTACCTTTCTTAAAAGCTCTCTACCAACAGTGTACATCCCATTCAATTTTCTAAATCATGTAAGATTCCTTGAAAGACAGCTCTTTATTCAGTGATCCTGTAATTACTAATAGCAAGTGAGGCATAAAACAGGGAGATGTATATATGCTAAAATGTTTGCCATTGATATGGAGAATCTTCAGTGCAAAGTTCAAATTAAAAGACTGTTAGGTCTTGTTTGAAGATGCCTTTTAAGTTAACTACAGAAAGCAAGTGGAGGTGGAGCCAAGATGGCGGAGTAAAGACAGGGCCTCGCCTAAGTTCTCCCCCAAATCCCTCCAAAATTTTTTGGGGCGAGAAGCTTTTCCTCCCCATAATAATATTTTTTCCCAATTACATATAAAGATAGTTTTCAATATTCATTTTTGTACAATTTTGAGTTCTAAATTTTTCTCCCTCCTTTTCCCTTTCCCTCCTCCCTAAGACAGTAAGCAATCTGATACATGTTATACATGTACAATCATGTTAAACAAATTTCCACATGAGTCACATTGGGATAGAAGAATCAGAAGAGAAAGGAAAAACAAAAAACAAATAGTATGCTTTGATCTGCAGTCAGACTCCATAGTTCCTTCTCTGGATATGGATAGCATTTTCCATCACGAATCTTTGATTATTGTACTGCTAAGAAGAGCTATGTCAATCATAGCTGATCATCGCACAGTGTTACTGATACTGTGTACAATGTTCTCCTGGTTCTGCTCACTGTACTCAGAAACAGTTCATATAAGTCTTTCCAGGTTTTTCTGAAATCCTCCTGCTCATCATTTCTTACAGAACAACAGTATTCCATTACATTCATTCCCTGGTCTCCAAAATATTAAAGCTGTGGGTCACCCCAACAAAGGGAAATGAAAAGGCACATAGCAGGTATGATTAGGCCTATCACCAAGGACAAATGGCTTAGAGGATATTACCAGAGAGAAATATGAAAAGAAAGGAGGTGGGCTACTCATACATCAAGAACAAAGGACAAGTGGACAGCCCACATCTCAGCTCAGAAAAAGTCAAGCACACAAACATTTATGAATAAGCAGCTAGCACTACTAAGTGCCAGGAAGGAGTGCTGGCAATACAAAGAAAGGCAAAAACCAGTCCCTGGTTTCAGTGGCTCATAGTCATTAATGGGAGAGACAAGATGCAAACAATTATGTACGAATAAGATATGCACAGATAACACAGATATAAACAACATACAAACTGGAGGGGATCTCAGAAGGAAGATAGTAGCATTAAAGGCGAGCAGGAAAAGCTTCTAGTTGGAAGTGGGACTTTAACCAAGACTTAAAGGAAGCCAGTGAAGAGAATGGGTGGAGAGGCCTGGGGGATGGCCAGTGAAAAAGCACAGAATTGGGAGATGTGAGCATGATGTGTGAGGCTCAGTCAGGAGGCTGGTATCACTGGATCACAGAGTACATGGAGGGGAGTGGGGTATAAGAAGCCTGAAAAGGGAGGAAGAGGTCAGATTATGAAGGGCTTTAAAAGCCATAAAATGGCTTACTGATACTGAAAATAGGGTAATTAAGAAACAATCACTAGCCACCAACCATCATGCCTTCTCTCCTATAAAATGTATGAAAATAATCCATGCTTGCTTTGGAAGACCAGCATTTTGGGTGGATTCCCCCACAAAGACAAGGGGAAGTCATGGACAAGAGACACCCAGATTAAGAAGGAATGGGTGGGTTGCAGTCTGCACTAAAGGAGGAAGTCTTCAGAGCAATGAGATCACATATTCATCAAAGTTTTTAAAAAATATTGAAAATGTACACCAAGTATAAAAGAGCACTTAATAAATTTCACTGAATCCTAGTGTTTTAAAAATCAGAAGAAACTTTTGGAGTCATCTAATCCAATTCGGATCTAAAGCAGAAAACTTCTAGGATATCCTTCAATGAATGTGTAGCCCACACAAATGTTATTTCTTACTTAATTAAACCATCATTTTAAAAAAAATTGTTCTAAATTAAAATTGTTCTAAAAAATAAATTGCAATAAGCTTATGGCCATTTCTGTATATGCAGAATATTGTCCATCTACAAAAGGATTTTGCTAAATCAATAGTGTGCTCTATAAAATTCTTCTGACTACCAAGGGCAGTCCTGGAAACAAAGGGGAACATGCACACACCTAACAGGAATTTCCTCAGATAAACAAAGGCTAAAATGCTGGATTCTTATCAGCAACAAACAGCAGATGCAGGAAACCTTTTGTGGGAAACTCTGGGCACCAGCTCTGAAATTAAGTCATTTCTAACACGGAAAGTCAGGGGCAAACTAAAGTCATGCCTTTGCTTTGAACATACAACACACACACACACACACACACACACACACACACACACATAGATTTCACACACAAAACCTTTGGAAATGCAAAGTACTAACACAGTTCTTTTCTCAGCAACAAAGAGAAAATGAACAAGATAATATATTTATCAAATTACTTTAGTAATAATATGCTATATCTTCACTTGGAAAAATATCATCTATTATATCTAAATACTAGTAAATCCATAAAGAAAGCATATATATAAATGTAAATCACTTCCAAATTATAAATAGAGTTGGAAGTTCCCTTAGAAGTAATCTAGTTCGATCCCCCCATTTTCTTTTTTTTTTTTTTTTGCTTTTTGGAGGGCAATTGGGGTTAAGTAACTTGCCCAAGGTCACACGGCTAGGTTTGTGTTTGTGTGTGTTAAGTGTCTGAGGCCGGATCTGAACTCAGGTCCTTCTGACTCCAGGGCCAACGCTCTACTCACTGCGCCACCTAGCCACCCCTCAATCCCCCCATTTTCAAGCTGAGGAAATTAAGACCCCAAAAGATGAAATGGCCTGTTCAAGGTCTCAGAGCCAGCAAATGGCAGAGAGGAACTTCACCTGAAGCCCTCCGACATAGCATCCAGTTCTCTTTCCCTTTGCCATTATAAATTAAAAACATATTTAAAGTTGCTGTAAGGTATTTTAGTAAATACCTAAATTATTTAAAGTAATTATGAAAATATAACTGAAAGCTTCTTGGTTTCTGCCTCCCTCATGCCTTTCATATTTAAAGTCACCTAACCTTTAAAGTTAGTGAGAAAACTCTGCCTGACATTCAAGAAAAGAGAATCTCATTTACTGTACTTGTATCCCCAACATCAGCACAGGCCTGGCACAGAGCACAAACTTTATATGTCATCTATTCAAAAAGACCTTTAATGAGAGAGTATAAAGATTCTTGGAAATGGGGAATTTTACAAGGACTTCTTAGTGAATCTGTTGCTACAAGCAATGATCTGATTGTAAAATCTAGCTGCTCCTAGTGGGCTTGAAGAAAATCTGTTGGGAAGTGACTTGCCTGCCAAGGGGCCTTTTGATGCCAACATAAAGAATATGCTAATGAAAAAGCATCTTTCTTTCAACTTCCAGATCTGAATATCTCTGTATCAGAGCTACAGAGTGCCTCTGTGCCTGGAATGCCTTCTCCCACAGTTCTGCCTTTTATAATCCTACCCATTTTCAAGGCCCAATTCAAATGCCAGTTAGCCTTCCTTAATCCTAGTGAATTTAAATTCCTTCTTCCTATAAATTCTCATGGTACCTTGTACCTCTCATTCACTTTCATGCTCTACTTTGTATCATATTTATTTGTATATATTTCTAAATCTCCCTACTAGGGCAGGAATTGTGTTTTATTTACCTTCACCTCCCCTGCCAAGTTCCATAACATAGGACTCGCTCAATAAATACATGCTGTAATAAACTGACTTCCCAACCTAAGACACAAAAAGTTAATCAGTGAAATCAGCATGAAGAAAATAAAATCTTGTCTTCTACCCTTTATTCACTATTAGAAATATCCTTCAAGGGCACCATGAAATCAACTAGCAATCTTATCTACATCTGGACTGAAATTTTTCTAGCTGGCAGATTCCTCTAAAAGCAAGTAAGACGTAAGGTGCATTGTCATTTTTATTCATATGTGATACAAAAAACTATGGAGCTAGGCAGCACGTGAGTCAGGGAGACCTAAGTTCAAATCTAGCCTCAGGCATTTACTAGCTATGTGTCCCTAAGAAAATGCATTTAATTGCACCGTCTCAGTCTACTAATATAAAATGTAGAAAATCATAGCACTACTCCATGAGATTACTGTAGTGATCAAATTAAATTAACATATGTAAAGTGCTTTGCAAACCTTAAAGCACTGTAAAAACGCTGTTACTACTACTATTATTGTTATTGGGTATATTTATAACTGAGGTAGAGCATGTGGGCATGCCATATTCGGAAATGAAAAATAATGAAGAAAGAGATAAGCCTAGCAGTATATAAGTGCCCCAAGACAATAAAAGGACAAGGAGAATTCTAGTTTTGGTAGATTCCCTATAGAGGATTTATGGAATAGGGAAATAATCACAAGAAGGAGGAGTAGATGTGTTGTGGAAAAACCATTATGTGGTGCACAAAGGTAATGATTACTGGTAGGCCTCAAAAGAGTTAAGAGTAAGCCCAGATGCCAATAAAATCCTCATTATAATATCTTTCCTATTTTGGTATTTGTTTGAAAACTATGAGATAATATTAAGACACAAAAGTAAACCTGGCATAATGAAGTACACAGATCAAATCTCAGTGTAACCAAAAATAGTAGATTTCCAAGTCTGAGCAAATGGTTCACTTATTCCTAATATTTGACACCACGAAGTTACCAAAAAAAAAAAAAAAAGATAATTTGGATAGTCAAGTCAGTCACAATGGAATCTGATTTGTAAAAGTCCGACACTTACAAGGGAGAGAAGGTTTAAAATGAAATTTAAAAAGGCATTAGACAATCTCTTTCCTCAGACTTAACCACAAATAGAACATTGAGAATTTGTCCATGTGTTAAGTAACTAGTAATCACCATCTAACTTAAGAATTATGGGACAAATGCTAAACAGTTTTTTGTGAACTGTTTCATTATTTTAGACTTTGACATTTTAATGATGTGTACTTTTGGTGACTTCCAGAAGTACCAGCTGAAAACTGCATTAATTTGTCCAGAAATTATTAAAGATGATTTCTTTTAACTGTATCACATAGGAATCAAAGATCATTTATCTGTAGTAAGCATGGAAAACTACAAATAACCTTAGCTATATCAACTAATCATATAACAATGCATATTTAGTTTTATTAGGTGAGATTCTATTTAAATTTTTGTTTCTATGGTTTCTTCCACATGATGACCCTCTATTCAGATATCTCCTGTTTGGTATCCCCCATTACCAACCACCCAAACTTGTGAGATGTGATGCCAGGGTTAGTAATGGAATTTTTCCTCAAAGTTAAGTCAACTAACCTGAAAGAAGAATCAATGCTTGGAAACTTCTACTCAAAAGCACAGCTCTAACCAGGTAAGCTAAAACTTAAAAAGGAATATATCTGTCTTCCCTTCAACTTCTTTCTGAAAAAAGTATTTGGTCAAATCATACCTACCTAAAATAAAGAGATGTATTAAAAGCAGAAGTGACTTTATGCACCTACACACATGACAGTTTATAGGATAAAATGAATCACAATTGCATCTAAAAACAACGATGAGTGCATATAGACTCAAAGGAAAAGGTGACCTGGAAGCAGAGCAATAATTACCTCAGAAATATTTTTGTCAGTTTCTTTTCTCTTTTCTTCTAGCTTCCTTTCAATTCCTACAATTCCTACTGCCCTTATTCTTCCTGGCTGAAAAACAAAAACACATAAGATTCAGGAAGGAAATTTCAGACCTTTTCACCCACCACACTGTGTTTCCAGTAGAGGAAAAGGGTCTACAAAGAACCAAAGTAAAACCATGAATGGGACTGTCAACAGAGTGTATTCTTTCATCCAACTTCCTTTCAAAACATCCCCTTATCAGATGGTTGAATAGAAGTACTCTCTAAATCCTTAGAGAAAAAAAAAACTAAATATAAACAAAAGCATATATTTGCCCCTATATTTTTAGGTACATTATCAAAACTTCCAACTTTCCCCCCCCATGTTTTTGTTACTTCTAACTCTTTGTTGAGTTTGTTATCGTAAGATGATCTCTAGAGTGGAAGTCAGAAAAATTTCAAAAGCCACCTCCAAAATTGACAGTGTCACCATGAACAAGTCACCTAACTTCTCTGAGTCAGTTTCCCCATTCATAAAATACTTGTAATATGTACCTCACAAGGCTGTTATGAGGATCATAAGAAATAATATATGTAAAGTGCTTTGCATATATAAATGCTTTGCACTATATAAATGTCAGCAATTATTTATTATTATTATTTTCTGAACTGACAGTATCATATATACAAGATTTTTAATGAAGTCTCCACTGGGCCTCAAACTGTCAGCTCTGTCTCTTGCCACTGCAGTAAGTATAGAAGCAGTTTTCAAGTATGAATATCTCTATGTAATCACAGTGACTAATTTAGAACTTGACAAATTCCCTTCTATGTAGGATTCTTTCTAAAGTAATTTCTTTATAGGCATCAATAAAAATCTATTTTTTAAAATAAAATAAAATTGTCTATTTCCATTAGGCAATATATATTTTATCATCTGGGAGAAAAGAAATTATGCTATGTCAGAGTTAACTAGTAATCAAAATGTCTTTGCTCCTGAAAGTTCCATTTATAATATGTATTACTCCTTCTGTGATTTATAGAAAATTATAAAATTAGAATTAAAAAAAAAATACCTCTTGTCCACTCTTCCTTTGCATTAGTTGGGAAACTGGCATATTCTCCCATCTTCTGTGAGTCATTTCTTCTGATAAACGCCTATAAAACTGTGTAAATAAGTAAAGCTGAGATCATCAATCTGCAGAACCTTTCTATGTCATTACTTAAAATCTCTTCACTCTGTTACAATAGCCAGACATTACTCCAGTTACTCTGCATTGTGCTCTCCATAAACAATTCTTTCCTGAGGGCACCAGCAGAAAGAGGAAAGGTGACCTACTCTCAACAAACATGTCCTAAATTACAGAAATAGCCTACAAACAACATTTCATTTGCCTATCACATAGTTTGTATTAAAGTGGATGCAATGTCAGAAACAATGTATGGCTATTTTTCTAAAAAGGAATTAAAAATAATATATCTAGTTAAAATATGAAGGCAGGAATCAGAAACCAAAGATTTCCATTTTTGCAAAAAGGAGATGGTGACTTTTAGCTACACTAATGACTTCAGTCACTCAATATTACTTACTATCTACTGTGCACTGGGTGCTCTAAAGAGATAACCAAAAAAATGGCATGAAAAAGATAGCCAGAGAAATAAGACAAATGTAAAATGACCTGCTGACGCTGCTAAAGCAACATACCAATAATTCTACATCAATGTAGCAGAAACTTAGTATACTAAACACCGAGGGCACAAAACAGCAAGAAATCAGGACATCTGGGTGAACAACACATGTGTATACGTATGCATACCTATCCAGCCACACATGCCTGTGTGTGCAACTACATCTCCTTACAATATGGTCCCTTCATGAGGCATTATAAAGGTGTTCCCTGCTACTCTTTTCCACTCTCCGTCCTTCTCCGATGCCTCTTCAACTTAACTACTTATTGTGTCAATGACAACTTTTAAAACTTTTGAATAGTAAACTAAAGGCACAGTTGAAAGAAATGACCAACCTGCAGCCCCCGTTTTTGACCCTCACTGCTTCATGCCTCCCATTTTCACCGCAGCCTTAACCTGGTTAGGTCTATTCTATCACAGATCTGGTGGCAATAAAGGACAAGTACTTGTATCTAGTTCTGGCCTATAATTTATCCTGAGCTCAGACCAAAAAGGCTGGAATTGGCAAGAGGAAAAACTGAGGTCCAAACTTATCTCTACCACATATAGCTGTCGTGCTGGGTATGCTGGGTGGGCCACACATTGTAGAGAACTGACACTTGCAACCATATGTCCAAGTCTTTCAATTCCCTTAGAATCAGCTGTCAATAAGCATTTATTTGCACCTACTGGGTGCCAGTAACTGTGTTCATCAGAAGAGATAAAAAGTAAGGCAAAAGGGGCGGCTAGGTGGCGCAGTGAGTAAGAGTGCTGGCCCAGGAGTTGGGACGACCCGGGATCAGATCTGGCCTCAGAAAATAAGCATAAATAATAACTGGCCGTGTAACCTTGAGCAAGTTACTTAACCCCAATTGCTTTAAAGAAAAAAAAAAGGCAAAACACTTTTCCTGTTCTCAAGGTGCTCACAATCTAATGGGGAAAACAACATACAAAGAACTACGTACAAACTACACACATAAAAAAAAAAAACAGAATTAAGCGAGGGAAGGCACCTGCATTAAGAGGGATCAGGAAAGGCTTCCTGCAGAAAGTAGGATTTTAGCTAGGGCCTGAAGGAATCCAGGAGGCAGAGATGGAAGGGAAGAGTGTTCCAGGAATGGGGGAAAGTCAGTGAAAATGTCCTGAGTCAGGAGATAAGAACGTCTTATTTGAAAAAGAGCAAGGAGGCCAATGTCATTGGATCAAAGAGTATGTTTTTTGGAGTAGGGGGAGAAGGTGTATGTTGTTCAGTCATTTTTCAGTTGTGCCTGACTCTTCCTGAATCCATTTGGCATTTTCTTAGCAAAGATACTTGAGTGATTTGCCATTTCCTTCTCCAGTCCATTTTATAGATGGGAAACTGAGGCAAACAGGGTTAAGTAACCTGCCCGGGGTCACACAACTCCTAAGTGTCTGAGGCCAGTTTTGATATCTGACTCCATGCCTAGCATTCTATCCACTGAGCTATGTAGCTGCCTGTGCGTGTATGTGTAACGTGTAATAAGAAAGAAAAGGCAGGGAGGCGGGGAACAGGTTACAAATAGCTTTGAACACCAAAGAGAGGATTTTTATATTTGATCATAAAGGTAATAGGAGTCACTAAAGTTTATTTGGGCAGGGGATGTGACATGATTAGACCTGTGCTTTAGGAATATCACTTTGATAGATGAATGCAGAATGGACTAGAGTCAAGAGAGACTCATGATGGTGCTGCAATTCTGCAGAGAAAAAATAATGTGCCACAAGCAAAAAAATATTCAAGAAACACTGTTCTAAACCTTAAAATAAATATAAGCATCGACTAGTACTATTATCTGGTCTTTGTCACAATGAGTTCTTTGCACATTGCAATATAGTGAAATAGATAATTCTTCTTATTAATGTAAAAAAATCTTTATAATAATCATGAAGGGGGAATGGCACAGAGTACAATATTAAACTCTAATATATAATAGACACTTATATCAAAGATAATGACATGTATACTTCTAATCAAATTGACATCTACATGAACTTACCTCAATCTGGCCATGCTCTTTGAAAGAAAGTTTGATGTAGGAGCTCTTGCTGCTTTGGAAAGGGCCGGGTTCTTTGTTGGAAGAAGCTGGGTGAAGATGAATCACTATTTTGGCACTAAAGAAAAAACACCCATTAAATACACCATTGCATTTAATAATACCTCTAATTCTATTTTGACTAATACTGAGTGAATTTCAGATCACCTCTTACAAAGGTTCAATACAAGAAAACCCTAGGAGAAAAGGTGACTTCATCTATAAGTTTAGTGTTAATGAGAAGATACAAATGCCATTCAAACTAAAACTTACAGCATAAAAATCAAAAGATTCCAGGAAACTGGCTTTAATCTATAGATTAAATACATTTTTAGAAAATAAAGCCAAAGTGAGGTTGCTATACTTTAGGTGGTGCTTATTCAGGGCTTTCCATTTGTAAAATCATCCCTAGAGGTTACAAAATTACCTTTTAACTTCTGCCAAAGCTCACTACCTTAGCTAAATGGAAACACACTGGTTTCATTAATAGGACATTAACTTATCTGTATAAAACCAGCCAGCTGACATTTTATTAAAATACATCCAAAACTAATATTTTACACCGTCACTTACGGGAAAACATCAACAACATGATGTAGAAAGATACCTCATAACAAAAACAACTCTGGAAACATAATTACTGCTCTTTGTTATTTAAAAAAAAAAAGACCACCAAAAATGGCTCATAATGATCAGGAAAGCAATCTGCACATCTAGTTTACAGCCTTTATAATTCCTTTATCCTGTAATAAAGATCGATTCCAATGCTCCACCAAGACAAAGAGGGAATCCTCAGTTCTTAAAGGTTAGGCCAACACAGAACAAGCTCTGACAGGTCCTTCCTACAGGCAAGCTGGGAAAATGTCAAGCATAAGCCTTTAAAAAGACTTTATTTATACTAGTTCCCAACCTAATAAAGCATGGAAAACCATATTACCAAAAAGGTGATGAATTTTTTGAGCCAGGACAATCCACGAAATTGTCTCCTAAGGCACAGAGGAACTTTGACCTCCATTAGGGGAAGGAATACCCAATGAAATACCCAATGAAAAAATCTGATATACTGAATTATAATCCTTTCTTAAAAGAGTAGTTGATTAAAAATGGCCCAATTGTGCAACTGCTTCTCTACTGGATACAATAACTGGATCAGATTCTATCTACACAATTACCCATAAAGTCTGAATAACACCAGACAACTGAATTTATTGAATAAACATCATACTGCAAGCCTACTTGTATCAAACATTTTACTAGTGTCAATAAAGCCTATGTAAAACATTCTGGCACTCTATGTGATCATGGAGAATTTATTTAATTTATTTATTTAATTTATTTATGGAGAATGTATTTAATCTCTACAATCCTTGGTTTTCTCATCTATAAAATGGAAATATCATACCTTTACCAACTACCTCACATAGTTATCATAAAGATTGAATGAGGTAACATATGCAAAGCAGACTGCAACTTTTAAAGCCCTATGTGTTAATGCTGCGACTATTAGTTTGGACCAGACTTGTGATGATTCTTAAATAATAGTTACCTGTTGAGTTCTAGGAGGAAAACTAGAAAGAAAAAACTGGGCAAGAATAACTGTAGTCACAGTCTGAGACCATTCATCTAACAAGGCACTTGCAAAGCCACAGTCATAGGAATCAGAACTAATTGGGCTTCGACTGGACAAAAGCATCAGGAGTCTCTAAAAAGCAGCTACAAACTATCTCCTGCTATAGCTGTGGGACGTGCCAAAGGCTACAAGGAGCAGGAGAAAACTAGAAAACCTGAATGGTGTGCCTGAAAGAACCACAAGAGTTGGCCTAATGAGAACAGTTCAACAGTTAACATATGGGAGCAACTGGATTTTTTTTTTTGCCCTTCACCAGAGAAAAACAGACAATAATTTGACAGTTAAGAGGAATATGTATGTTACATGGTTTGGAGTTCCTGCAACATAGCGGAAGGATAATTTTTTTTTTTTTGCTTTTTAGAGAGCAATTAGGGCTAAGTAACTTGCTCAAGGTCACACAGCTAGGGTTTTTGGTATGTGTGTGTTAAGTGTCTAAGGCGGCATCCGAAATCAGATCCTCCTGACTCTGGGGCCGGCACTCTCTACTCACTGAGCCACCTAGCCACCCCAGAAGGATAACTCTTTAACCTCAAGGCCTCTTTCACACACAACTTTTATCCTCATTTAATATTTTTTCCTAATTTACATGCAAAAATAATTTTAACATTCTTCTTCAAATTTTTAATTCTAAATTTTCTTGCTCCCCCCATTGAGAAGGCAAGCAATTTGACATCGATTATATAACACACTTTTTTTTATCATTTCATTAAATGAGGAGATAAGTTATAAGCAAGAATAATAAAAAACTGAAGGTCCAATGTATATAACTATTCTACAACATAATCCTTCTGATTGATTCAAGGCTTTTAATCAAGATAGATGCCAACACAGGAGGCGGACTACCCTACTCAAATGTCTTATACCTACTCCTATTGTCACACCAGACAGAATAGTGATCAAGAAATGCACAAAAAAACTAAACCACAATAAGGGATTTCTTCCACCTCAGAAGCACAGGGAAAGGTAATAGGAAAGAAGGCTGCGAACAAAACCAATGTCAGTACAGAGAAGCCTCCCAGCATGACCAAAGATGGACAGAGACACATCTAGCCTGCATGGCTCCGTGTTCAGGGGCAACAAGAATATGTGATTCCTTTGAGAAAGCCCTGAGAAGAGACCTGGGACACTCATGGAGTGCAGTGGAACAGGCAGGGACCAAAGCAGTGCTGCAACACTTGGACCAAGAAATCCCAGAGCCCAGGGGCTCTGCAGTCCCTAAGACATCAGCGAGAGCCCTTATCATCTAATGCTCTGAATCTCAGATCTAGGGGTAAGTTATGACAGACAGAAGATTTCATAATGGATCCTGGAGGTAGGAGGGAACGACTTAAGCTCTGTGAGTCAGGCTTGAGGAGGGAGTTAAATGATCAGATCTGGTTTTAGGAAGATCACTTAGGCAACTGAGAGGAGTATGCTTTGGAGTAAGGAGACAGCAAGGGCCAGGAGATGAACAAGGAAGCTTTGGCAACAGTCTAGGTGTGATATGATGAGGGTCTGCACTCAGGGGGAGGTAGTGGGAGGAGAGAGAAGACTAAGGCAAAAGATGATGTGACAGTAGAGACAAGCCTTGGCAGCAGGCTGGATGTGGAGGGAAGGGTGAGTCACACTAAGGTTGTGAACCTGGATATTGGGGAGTATGATAGTACACTAGAGTAACAGAGAAGTCCAGAAGTGGAGAGGATTTGGGAGGAAAGATAACAAGTTCTGTTTTGGACATGCTGCATTTGAAATGTCTAGGGGATATGCAGTTCAAGATGTCTATCAGGCAGTTGGTGAGGTCAGGTGAAGTTAGGCAAGTTATTTGATAATCATCTGCAAAGAGATGATAACAATCCATAGAAGATGATGAGACCATCAGGTGAAAAAGAAGAGAAAAGGACCCAGGACAGAACCTGGGAGATCCCCAGAGTCAGCAATTACGGGGATAAACCTGGAAAAAGATACAATAAGAGAGACAGAAGAGTGTTCAGACAGGCCAAAGGAGAACCAAGACAAATCAGTGCTTTGAGAACATAGAGAGTAGAGAGTATACAGGAGAAGAGGATGTCAAAGGCTGCAGAAGTCCAGCAGGAAAATGACCGAGAAAAGGCCATTTCAGGTGACAATGAAGAGTTTCAAAAGAATGCTGAGGTCAGAAGCCAGAATGCAGAGAGCAAGTGAAAGGACCGACTGAAATGGCTTACATAAGGAATTTAGGCATGAAAGGGAAGGGAGATAGAGGATGATGGCTAGTGGGGATGTCTAGAGTGAGAGTTTTTTAATGATGGGGGAGATATGGGCATGTACATAGGCAGGACAGAGACAACCAGCAGATAGAGACGGAAGATGAACGAGGGCAGGCATAATAATCTGCTGAAGAAGACAGGGTGGGACGCTATCATTTGTACACATAGAAGGACTTGCTTTGGCATCTTTTCATGAGAGAAATTGAAGAAGAGCAAGAGAGTAGACTAAGACATCTGAGATGAGGAGCAAAGAAGAGAGAACGTTAAAAGCAAATATGCTTCAATTTTTTTTTTAGGAAGTATGAGGCTGTCTTCAGCTGAGAGGGGAAGAGGAGGGGAAGCTACAGGGGGTTTAAGGAGGGATGAACAGGTCTGAAAAAGCCACTGTGGTGAGTGGTATAGTTATTCCATTAGGGAGATATAAAGGGATGCTTGCTGCAGCAAGGGCCCAGAATGTCTACCATAAATTAATACACGTTAGATAGATCCAGTCAACACGGTTTCATGATTTTCTTTAGCTTCATTCAGCAGGATGTAAATAGGAATGAAGGGAACAGAGGTCACAATGACGACAAAGAACAGAGTTAAGGGTTAAAAGGCAGACAGAAAGAATGTTAAAAGATTATGACCTGAAAAAGAAAGCTCCAAGTTCATGAACATGTAAGTGGAATGAATACTGTGGGTGAGGGCAATATCAAGGGTTGTGACCAGCTCTTTATTTAGCTGAGGTGGAATGGAGGTTAAGTAGGTCATGGGAAATGAGCAGACTGAAGAACTGGGAAGTCAGTGTCCCTCAAGCTCATGCTTTCAAAACACAGATTGGGTCATGTGAAGTTATCTAAATCAATGATTTCACTTATAGTAGCCCAAGGAACAAAAAATGGGGCATAAACATTATAATCAGCTCCAAGGAAAAGACATTTAGATATGTCATCTTTCCTTATGTACTTTTACAGTTTATACATAAGCTTTAAGATACTTTGAGACATTATTTCCTGTCAAGAAGGCAAGTATAGAAAAATACCATGTTCAGGCAAAATGCTATGATGTTAATAAAACATAATAATGACACTAATGATGATGGCTAGCATTTATATAGTGCTTGAAGGTCAGCAAAGCACTTTACACATATCTCATTTGAGCCTCACAATACCCTGGGAGGCAGAAACTATTATAATCTACATTCTAAGGATGAGGAAACTAAGGCAGATAGAGGAGTGTGAAGTTGGATTTGTACTCCAGTCTTCCTGTTCCAAGTCTAGCAGTCTAGCCCCTGGGTCACTAGCTGCAATTCATGATGTCATAACATGAAATCAACCATTAAGGAGAGAAACTTAAAAACATATTCAACAAATAGGATCATATGAAATCTTACCTTTTTCCAATACCAGCTGCTTGCTCTTCAATGAATACAATTTGGGAAAGAGGAATAGCAATGCAGCATTCCTGTAGGATAATCAATACAAAATAAAAGAATGTGAGATTTATCGGGGTGCTCTGCTTTACAGCATTCAGTACTCAGTGTCCAATAAGCATTGATACTCTGGGCCACCTTAGTAATGTTACCGATTGTACTCTAAGCAGCATGTGCCCTTCTACTCTGAAAAGGACTGTGCAGGGAGGGAGAGACCACCCCAAAGATAAAGTAGAAACCAGGGGGAAGTTACCAAAGCAGTTCCTTAGGTTAGTTCCTTCAGACTTAAGACTTATTTTATCTGATCAATACAAAAAATGATTCACAAAAACCTAAGTCCTCAACATAGAAAAACAGTATAAATATAGAACATGAAGACAATAGAAAAGAACCAAGGAAATCTGAGGATAGTGAAGACAGAGAGAAAGGATGTAGGTTCTGTATTAGTTCCACTACTCTGACAAGGACCAAAAAGCAATCAGGTAACAAAACAAGGAAGTAATGATTAAATAGCAAGGTGAGGGGTAGAGACACAACAAGAGTTACAGAAGTTCAGAACAAGGAGAAATCTATGACGCATAAAACCAGTTCTTGATTATTAATGTTAGCATCCTTACTAACTAAACATTTTTGAGAGTTTTAAACCAGCAAACTCCTCATTACTATTTAAGTCCTATTTAATCTTTTCAATAAGAATGCTTTGATGCTGCCTGGCTGTAATCTTAGATACCAGACCAAAGAGTTAAAGACCCATGGTGAGCATGACTAAGTTCTGAATTACCAAGGACATGCAAGTCCAGAATAGAAGGTAGACCAGTAGTGGAGCAAGGATGAGAAACCAGATGGAAAGAAAGAAAGAAAGAAAGAAAGAAAGAAAGAAAGAAAGAAAGAAAGAAAGAAAGAAAGAAAGAAGGAAAGAAAGAAAGAAAGAAAGGAAGGAAGGAAGGAAGGAAGGAAGGAAGGAAGGAAGGAAGAAAGAAGGGAAGAAAGGGAAGAAAGAAAAAAAACCTCCTACCATGACTTGAGTAGTAATAAAAGTAAGTAAAATTTTTAAAACACCAAAGTAAATTTAACTAACAATTTAACTTGTTAAAGAAAGAAAGAAAGGAAGAAAGAAAGGAAGAAAGAAAGAAAGAAAGAAAGAAAGAAAGGAAGGAAGGAAGGAAGGAAGGAAGGAAGGAAGGAAGGAAGGAAGGAAGGAAGAAGGGAAGAAAGGGAAGAAAGAAAAAAAAACCTCCTACCATGACTTGAGTAGTAATAAAAGTAAGTAAAATTTTTAAAACACCAAAGTAAATTTAACTAACAATTTAACTTGTTATCTTTTACCTTCTCTGAAGTAAGAAAATGCAGACAACAGAAGAAAACAGAAGAGAATGAAGAATCCACAATATGAATAATACACCTTTGAATAAGAAAAGTCAAATTGCTTTAGGGAATACAAAAACCATCAGGGAATCTTAGAGCTGCAAGGAACTATAAAGGTCATCTAATCTACACCTGAGAACATTCTCAAGAACTCATCATCTGCTGGAAGACTCTGTAATGAAAGGGCTCTCAGTGCAGCAAGACAATCCTTTTATTCTTCCATAACTCATTTATTATCTCATTAACCAGAGAAGCTATTCCTAAAGTTCCCCTGAAGACTGTGCTGCTTTACTGAGAAAACAGGGACTACCCAAAGTTCATTCTTCTCTTTATCTCAAAATCCCTTCAGTCATCTCCCACTCTCCAATTTTTGACCAAGTGGTGGTGATCCTTTTTTTGCCAACACCAAATCCTCTATGTGCTCACTTCATCTGATTCTCTCCATCTTTTCCAACAGACTTATATCCTTAACCATTCCCTTTCTTGAATCTTCAAACTTTCCCTATCAACTAGTTCCTCTTCTACTGTCTCCAAACATGCTCAAGGCTTTTCCATCCTTAAAAATCTTTCACTACATCCTACCATCCTGTGGCTGTATTTCCTCTCTACCTTAGCCAAAGTCCACAAAAAATTTGTCTACACTCTCTGCCTCCACTTTTTTACTCCTCAAACTTTTGCAATATAACCTCTAGCCTCATCACTGCTCTCTCTCAAATTGCCAAAGATCTCTTAGCTACCCAAAGTGATGATTTTTCTCTCACTGTTAATCCTTCTCGACCTATCTGCTGCATTTGACACTGATGCCACCCTCTTGTCCTAAATACTCTGTACTCTCTGGGTTTTGGTTATTGTTTCCTTCCTATGTGACCAATCTTTTTCAGTCTCCTGTGCTAGCTCATAATCTATATTAGTCCCTCTAAATGTGGATGTTTTTCAAGGTTCTTTCCTCAGCCTTCTTATCTTTTTCCTTAGTAACCTCATGAGATCCCATGGCTTTAACTATCCTCTCTATTTGGATGATCCAGCTGTCTACTAAGCATTTCAAACTCATGCCCTGAAGGTACGTTAAATTCAACATGTCTAAAATTAAGCCCATTATTTTTCCTCCTAAACTGTCTCTCTTCCAAGTCTGTCTGAGGTACCATCATCCTTCTAGTGTCCCAGGTTTATATCCATGGTATTAACCTCAACTCCTCATTCTCCCGTACCCCACATATCACCAAATCTTGCCAATTCTACCTCACAACATTTCTCACATCCAGCCCCTTATCTCTACTCACATGGCCACCGTATTTGCTCAAGGCCCTCATCACCTGTCATTCAAATTATTGCAACAGCTTGTTCTACCTAGCCTCCCTGCCTCAGGTCTCTCTTCACTCTAGTCTATCCTACCTATATATTAGAGACAAAGATGTGACCACATGACTGGCTCATTCCGCTCCAGTGGCTTCCTATTGCTTCTAGAATAAAACAGAAACTCCTCAGTTGAGTTTTGAAAGCCCTACATAATTTAGTTTCCACCTAAAACTCAGAATTGCCCTGCCCAAAAGTCTTTAAAAATGGGAAAATTTCTTATCTTGCTGGGTTAACTCAAATCTATGCAGTACTTTAAGCCTTACAAAGTACTTTCCTTATAATTATGCTACTAGGTAGTATTGCAAGCATTACTATTCCCATTTTACAAATGAAGAAACAGAGGGCCAGAGAAGGTAAGTGACTTGTCTCTGTCATCCAGCTAGTTAAGTGCCAATCAAACAACAGGCATTGATTCAGCACCTCCTTTTTACCAAGCCCAGAACTAGACCTCAAATACGAGAGATATTCTGATCCCAAGACCAATAGGTCCCCCTACAGTAGGGAGAAGGAATGCAATTTACAATCCCTCTAGGTTAGTACAAGAAAGACCAGCTTTTATCCAATTTACTTTCATGGGAATGAGAGGAGCTGGGCATTCTTCTTTTGTGCCATTACTACTAGAGAGAAAACCATTCTTACAACATTCATGTAATGCTGTGCCCCATGTATCAAGAGGCAATGCCATTCCAACAGAGGGTTATGACTAGTGTGGAGAATTGGAGAGCTTCCGTTATTCTTCCTAGTTTCTACAAAACATCCAACTAATTCAGACTGTTCTGGAGTTGGATGAAAGCAAATAAGAGCAGGCAACAAAAGTCTGTCAGCCTCTCTCTAATCTAATTCCCTCAGGAATGTCATATGAGATGTGATCTGAACAGGCTAAAGATGAATAAATATGAATATATTTCTACATACTTTCGGGGATGGGGAACCTGCAGCCTTGAGGTCACATGGGGCAGAGGGCTGCACTTGAGGGCTTAGAGGGCCACATGTAGAGGTTCCGTAGAGGTTCCTCACCCCTTCTATTGGGGGAAAAAGGTTTCAGATAGGTAAGTCACATAAAAACATATACAAAAAATATAAACTTACATGATTTTTCTGATCTCTCCAGATTAGTCGGTGTGTACTGAGAAGAAGGACTCCAGCATCAAATTTTATCTAGAAAGAAGCATCATAGGATATTCATTGATGGTATTTAGAATTGCCAAAATTCTTTTACCTAATTATTCAGTAATATACTCAAATACTCAATTGGATCTGTGTAATGTTAAGGAAATAGGAAGATCTTTCCCACCCATTAACAGGCCTATGTGACCTGCTTTGAGCTCAGGCCCAGCTGACTGTGAGTCACGGTGGGAGGAGCTTGCTGAACAGATGGAACAGGAAGAGAGAGCTGAGGCAAAGCAGCTAGTGTCAGTGAGAGAGGGAGGAATTTTGCCTAAGGGGGCTTGTTTGTGGGGAGGCCTAAAGGAGGCCAGGCTTGGGGATGTTGGTGCTCCCTGGATTGGTGATGTGTATAAACTTTTTTGTTACCATGGTGGAACTGGCTTTCTGGTATCTTTGAATAAATAAATAATAAATAAATAAATAAATATATTAATATTTTGATTTTGCCTTTGAGGAAGAGTTACTTATATTTTGCACATTTACACATGCATATTCATAGCAGTTGCTAAAGGAATGGCATTGGTGATATAATCTATCATTTAATCAATTCAGGAGTTCTCTCTTTCTACGCCTGCCCATTCTGTGCAACTACAACATTTATCCAGGTTCTCCCCCAAATTTACTAAAGGTGTCTACCATAGATAGGCTTTTGACCATGGCCATCCATTTCTATATTAAAGGTAATTAATACTACGCTTTATTACTATACTGTAAATACTTTAGAAATAGCTTATCGCAAATTCTGCATAGGAGAAACACTGTTAACTATTGAATAAGAGAAGAAAAAAGACAAAAATGTTCATATAGACAGAAAGACATTCTCCTGCTGGTCACTGTTCCTGTATTAGACAATTTTGCTTAAATCTTTTTTCTTCAAGTAAAGGAAGATACTTACTTGGGAATCCCTTCCCAGGAAGTGATTGTGGTATATATATATACATATACATATACATATATACATATATATATATATATATATATATAACCTTTTAAAAAGCAAAATAAATACTTTAAAAATAAAACTTTAAAAAATAATTCAAATAACACACTTATATGCTATTGATTTACATACTGAACAGCATGGAAGGTAAATGGGGGAAGAGAAGTAAAAAGAATAGACGGAGCATAGTAGCCAGGAAAATTCTGGTTATAGAGGACACAGAGTAGTCTAGTTATACTGAGTAGTCTAGTTTGACCCAAAAATAGAGTAAGGAGGATGATGCCAGTCTATGGTCACTCTTGAGTGCCAGTTAAATAACTACAAACATTATTCAGTAGGCAAGAAGAAACTATGGCAGATTTTTTAAGAGAGCAATGACCTGAATGGATCTATAGATTAGTTTGGCAGCACTGAGAAGGGTGAATTGGAAACAAGAGAACAAAGTCTGGAAGAAGTACTGCAAAGGTATTACAACAGTAATAATCCAGTAAAAGTCCAAACTCATGATAAGAGTATGAACTGAGGTGGTGACTGTGGAAGTAGAGGGGGGGAGAGATGTGAGAAATGTCACAGGGGCAAGACTGATAGAACTTTTAAAGTGGTAAGAAGTGAGTCAGAAGGAAGAATCAAAGAAAGTAGAAAGGATTAAAAAATGGAAAACTGGGTAGCTAATGGTGCCACTGAGGGACATGGTGAAAGCAAGAAGGAACAGGCTTTGGAGAAAAGTTAATAATTCAATTCCATGCACATTTATTAAGTACCTACCACATGCCACACAGGGGCCTACGAACTGATACAGAGACAAAAAGGAAACAGCTGCTTCCCTCAAGAACTTTATCTTCTACAGTGTCAAGATACAATAGTCCAGAGCTGACCTGACTTGTAGCAGGTACTTAATAAACATGTGTAGATTGACTGAATAAATGTACACAAAAATAAATACTAAACAATTTTAAGAGGGGAAGAAAATTATTAACAATGGAGGGAGATGGGTTATCAAGAAAGATCTTGTATAGGTGGCACCTGAATCATGCTTAGAACAAAGCTATTAGGCAGATATATGAGGAAGGTCTATGAGGTGTATATGGCAAACATGAGGCAGAAGAAGAGAAGTCCTTGTGCAGAGGAAGCAATTAGGAAGATGGAAGGTCAGGTAGAAGAAACAGACCACAGTCCAGTTTGATTGGGGGGAGGCGGGCAGGGATGGAGAGCAGGTGGGAGGAAGAGAGGAAGACAGGGAGACAGACACATAGAGACAGAGAGAGAGAGAGAGAGAGAGAGAGAGAGAGAGAGAGAGTGTCTGTGAGAGGTCCTAGACATACGATATGATAAATAAGGCTGGAAAGGTAGGTGGAAGGTTTTAAAAGCCAGGCTAAAGATTTTATATTCCATCACAGAGGTGATAGAGAACTATTAAGGATTTTTTTAAATGGTCACATGAGTATTAAGAATACTAATTTGGCATCTGATCAAATAAGTTAGTATGTAAAGAGGTAAGACTGGAGATAAGAAGAACAATTGGGAGCTGGAACAGGAGCTGAGAGTCGCCTCTCTGTGAATCCAGGCAAGAGCTGGGAGTGTGGAAGAGAAGCCATGGAGCTTGCAAGTCAGCCTCCAGTCAAGATGAAAGGACTTTACCTGGGTACTTAATGCTGACTGGGAGATTATAACTTACTGTGACCTAGGGTTGGGGGACCTTTGGACTTTGTCCTTTGTACCCCTTAAGGATGATTGCCAGTTAAGCATGATTGGAAGTCAGTCTTCAATCAAGATGAAATAAGACTTTATATGGGTACTTTATATTGACTGATTGAGATTGTGACTTAATGAATGAAATCTTTTAAGACTTATGTGGCCACCTTAGTAATAAGTTATGTTATATTGTTGTGAATGCTGTACTTTGGTTTCTGTAAATGCTTTGCTTTAGTTTACTGCTGAATAAACAGAGTTCACTATACTATGCAATCAGAACCTTAAAATCATGCATGACAGCAATCTTCAAAAGAACTTCTCGTGCTTGGCTTTACAGCTATGATGGAGAAGACCAGAAGGAAAGCATGCTAGGTCTGAGTGATGGACAGTGTGAAGGCACAGACAGGAGAGAAGAGTGTCTTGTGGGGGGAACATCCAGTAGGGTCAGGATAGATGGACTGTAAAGGGCCTGGATGAGAATACAATCTGAGACTAGAAAGGCAGGAAAGTACTATGTTATGAAGAGCTTTACATGCCAAGTAGATGACTTTATAGTTAACATGGGAAATAACAGGGAGTCACTGGAGTTTACTGAGTAGGAGAGTAGCATGGGGCCTATATCCAATTTAGGAAAATCACTTTGGCAGATACACAGATGATGGATTAGAACAGGAAGAGAATTGAGGCAGAGTGACCAATTAGAAGGTGATTACAGTAGTTCAGGAGAGAGATGATGAGGGCTTGAAGTAATGTGATGGTTGTATAAGTGAAGACAGGGGGACATCAACATGAAATGTTAAAGAGAAAGGAATGACAAAATTTAACAATGGATTGCATATGTGGAGTGAGGAAGAGCAAGGAGTCATGAATGACCCTGAAGCTGCAGGACTGGGTGACTGGAAGGATGCCAGTGTCCCCAAAAGCAACAGGGAAATCTGGAAGAAGAGGGTTAGAGTGAGGTGGGGTGAGGATAATGAATTGTTTTGGACATATTGACTCTGAAATGTCCATGAGACATCACTTTATGATGTCCAAAAGACAGCTGGTAATACCGGACTAGAACTCAATAAAGACTAGGGCTAGACAGAGACTTGGATGATAGAAATGATAACTGACCCATGAAATCTGATGGGATCTCAAAGTGAAATAATACCGAGAGAAAAGAAGTGAAGACCCAGGACAGAGCCCTGAGGGACAGCCACAATTAGTGGGTGTCAAATGAATGAAGAACCAGCAAAGGAGAATGAGGAGTGGCCACAGAGGTAAGGAGAGAACCAGGCAGGGGAGAGCAGTGTCACAAAAATCTAGATAGCAGAGTATGAAGGAGAAGGTGATCAACAGAGTCAAAGGTCACGGCCAGGCAAAGAAAGATGAGGACTGAGAAAAGACCATTTGGAGATTATTGATAAAGTGAGCAACTCCGTGGGGGTGGAAAGGCTCTGATAAATGAAAATGATGGAGGCAAAATTTTTTCCAGTTAATAAGAACTGCCAACAATTGCTTATACATTTCCTCCTGGCTGATGCATAAACAAGATACTCCATCTCTTTGCATTTTCTCTGGCTATCTCCCACGTCTCATCTCTACCTATTGCCTTCCCTGGCTTCCTTCAAGTCCCAACTAAAATCCCATCTTCTACAGGAAGCTGTTTCCAACTCCTCTTAATGATAGGGCCTTCCCTCTCAATTATTTCCTATTATCCTGTATTTTAGATTTTTTCCTCCAAGAAGTTTGAATTCTAGTTTGTCCAGAGTCCTTTATCTTAATATGCAAATGTTTTACCTGACTTTATTTTAGGATAATTTTGAGGATATATAACTAACCAAACTTCTGTTTCTCTACAATTCAGGGCTCAGATTTTTTTATGCCATGGGAATATGTTAAAATGTATGTTAAGGATTTCACTTAAATGAAACTTCCTCCACCAATGTAGAGAGTAACTTGTCTATATTTGGCAGTTAGAGACTTGCCTAAAACATAGTGACAAGGATCTGAACAGTCAACTAGTATCAGAGACAGGATTTGAACTCATTTATTCTTGACTTTCTGTCTGGGAGGCCATGATGCTATGAGAAAAATGTAAACATAAAGAGTAGCAAAACTATTTAAAAGGTCATTTTCTACTGAACATGAAGTGCTACAGTAGAAAGAGTACTGGGCCTGGAATTAGGAAGACCCAAGTTCAAATCTAGCCTCAGACACTTAATAGCTGAGTGAACCTCAGCAAGTAACTTAACCTCTATTTGCTTCAATTTCCTCAACTGTAAAGTGGGAATAATAAGAGCACCTACTTCACAGGGTTCTTGTGAGAATCAAATGAGATAATATTTGAAAAGCATCTTACACATAATATGCACACAATGAATGCTTGTTCCTTTCCCTTTCCTTAGAGAAACTGTGCTGGTATGGTGGAAAGAGCATTAGATTTCAAATGAGAAACCCAGGTTTCAAATTCAGCTCTAATACTGACTAGCTATATGACTAGAGACAAGTCACTTAATCTTTCTCAGCCTCAATTTCCTTATCTGTAAATTGGGGACAATAGACTACTTATACCTGTCAGTCAATAAATATCTATTAAGCTCTTTCCATGTGCTAGGCCTGGGGTGGGGAATCTGCAGCTTCAAGGTCATATGTGGCCTTCTAGGTCATCAAGTGAGTCCAAACTTCACAGAACAAATCCTTCTTCATGAGATTGTGAGGCTCAAACGAGATCTTATATGCATGAGTTTATAGGGGATTTGTTCTGTGAAGTTTGGATTCAGTCAAAGGGTCACACTTGAGGACCTAGAGGGCCAGATGTGGCCTTGAGGCTTCAAGTTCCCCTCTTCACTGTGCTCAGCACTGGGGACACAAAAAGAAGCAAAAGACAGTATCTTCCCTTAAGGAACTCATAGTCTAATTGAGAAGACAACAAGCAAACATATATAAAAACAATCTATATGGAGGATAAATAAGAAATAATTAACAGAAGTAAGGCACTGAAATTAAGGGTTGTGAAAGGGTTCTCACTAGAATTTAGTGAGACCTAAAGGAAGCCAGGGAAGGCAGTAGGTAGAGATAAGGTAGAAGATTATTCCAACTAGAAGGGAGTGGGAGTGTCTTGTTTGTGGTTCAGCCAGCAGGCCAATGTCACTGGATTAAAAAGGTATAAGACTCATAAGGAAAAAGATGCATACATCTTAAAGCACTACATATGTGAACTATCACTCATTGAGCTAGGTATGTATTTTATGATCTATTAATAGGAATTTTTCAAATAGTCATTTTCTGCTTCTGCTTTAAAAAGTATAGTCCCATCATTAATGCACTATTGGTGGAGCTGTGAACCAATCCAACCATTCTGCATTTTGGAGAGCAATTTGGAACTACATCCAAAGGGCAATCAAACTGTGATACTTTGATCCCACAACACCACTATTAGGTCTGTATCCCAAAGAGATCAAAAATGAGGGGAAAGGGCCTACTTGTACAAAAATATTTATAGCAGCTATTTTTTGTGGTGGCAAAGATTTGGAAAATGAAGGGATGCCCATCAACTGGGGAATAATGTAATGGAATATTATTGTGCTATAAGCAATGACAAACGGGCAGATTTCAGAAAAACCTGGAAAGACTTATATGAACTGATGCAAATGGAAATGAGCAGAACCAGAACAAAACTGTACACAGTAATAGCAATATCGTGCAGTGATTAACTGAATGATTTAGCTATTCTCAGTAATACAATGATCCAAGACAATTCCAGAAAATTAATGAGGAACAATGCTATTCATATCCAGAGAAAATGATGGGAGTCTAAATGTGAATGGAAGCATATTATTTTCATCATGGGTTTTTTTTCTTTTGGTGTTTCTTCTTTCACAACATAACTAATACGAAAACATTTTACATGATTACACATATATAACCTATATTAAATTGCTTACCATCTTAGAGAGGTGGGACATGAGGAAGAAATTTGAAACACAAAATCTTTAAATGAATGTTAAAATTTGTCTTTACATGTAATTGGAAAAAATAAAATAATATTAAAAATATTTTTTTTAATTTTAAAAGAAAAACATATAGTCCCGGGGACAAGATATAGAAGTTACAGTCCCCTGAGTACATCATAAATTTCAACTTTAAATAATCACTGAGTCAAGTGACTCCATTCATAAGAACAAAAAGGGGATGGGGGATAAACTATGTAATTAGCGTATATGAAATCATGTTGTCACCATTATTACTAACATTTGAAGAAGTATTGCAGCCCCAATCCATTAGTATTATTTTGGCAGGGTGGAAGAGAAGCCCTAATAATCTGTGGAGGCTGAAAACAGAACATTACTGTTAAAATCATCTGCTTTAGTATTGAATCTGCCCCTTGGGGAGTATTCTAAACGTAGTGGGATGCAGGGGCCAACGAATATTGCTAAGCATTCAAGGAGCTGAAAGAGCTTTACAGTAACTATTTGATCTCACCTTCCTTGAGTCACATAACATTCTATCTTGTATAGTATTTTTGTACACACTGCACTTCTTTCTCCTTCTCCATTAGATTATGAACTCCCTGAAAGTTGTAACTCTTTAAAAAAAAAAAATCTTTTGTATCTTGGGCATAGAAGGCACTTAAAAGTTTGTACGACTTGAATTGTTCCAGCAAAAGGAGGAAGAGGAGGAATAAAGAGACTGGCCTTGGTTGATAAGGCACAAGCACCATAAATGTTAAGGTGGGTTAACAGGAGTTTAATTAAGCAGTCAACAGGGAGGACCAGCAGCCCGACTCAAGTGTGTGATCCTTAAGGAATGCCTGCCCACCTCTTCAGCACTCCAGTCTCACCTCCACTTTTCTGCTCTAGTATGGAAGGGAATGGAGAGGGGACAGGGAAGAAAAGGCGGAAATGGAAGGAGGAGGAAGAAAGGTGAAGAAAGGTAGGAGGGAGGAAAATAAGGAAGGGGGAGAAAGAGGAGGAAGGAAAGGAAGGAGGAAGAAAAAGGGAAGGGGGGGAGAGAAAAGGAAGGAGAAAGGGAATTAAGGGGGTAGGAAAGGAAGGGGAAGAAGGAAAGGATGAAAAGGAAGGGAGGGGGAAAGGAAGAAGGGAGGAGAGATGAAAGGAAGGAGGAAGACAGGAAAAGGAAGGAGGACAGGAAAGAGAGGAAGAAGGAGGGGAGGAAGGAAGAAGAAGAGGAAGGGAGAGAGGAAAGGAAGGGGGAGGGGACAGAGGAGGAGGGAAGAGATGCCTGCCCCTGGCGTGCAGGAGGAGGCTCCGGGGAGCTCGGGCTGGAAGCCGGAAGGGCCACAGCCAGGATCCAGCGAGGACGCGGAACCAGGCTGGGGCGCCGTCTCAGAACATCCAGAATCCTGGGCGCTGGGCTCCCCGCTAGTTCCTCCGCTCCGGGGGGCCGGGGCTTCTCGAGGACCTCCCTGCGCGCCCCGCAGCGCAGCCCCCGGGACGAGCCGCAGGCAGAGCCCCGGCCGGTTCCCCGCCGACTCCCCGGCCCGGCCTCTGCTGGCCGGGCACAGCCCCGCCGCCCCGGCCGCCCACCCTGCGGCAGCCGCGCACCTTCTCCTCGCCGTCGTAGATGCGGACCCCGCGCTGCTGGATCACCAGCGTCTCGTTGATCTCCAGGAGGCCGTTCGTCCACACGAACCGGTCCATGACCCGCCGCTGCCTCCGCAGTTCCGGGCCGGGCCCAGCCTCTGCCCTCTCCCTCTCTCTCTCCCGGTCCGCGGAGCCGCCTGCCCAGCCGCCTCCCGCACTGCGAGGGCGTGGCGCCCCCTGGCGGCCCGGCTGCTCCCCCGGAGCCTTGGCGCGGGGGCGGGGCCGGCTGCAGGAGCTGGGGGGTGAGGGGGTGAGGGGGTGAGGGGGTGAGGCAGCGGATCCTTGCAGACCAGCTGCTGGGCAAATGCTTGACTGTGCCCGGCCAAGAGCCACTTCCCCCTTCCATATATGAGGCTTAAGGGAATAATCATGCAAACGGACATTTTAAGATTTTTAATTTTTTTCCCAATTAATAAAAATCTAGTCCTCCCCTCCATCCGGCCTCTGAGAAAGAAAGCTCTTGTGCCGAACATTCAAGCAAAACAACTTCTGGTACTGACCCTGTCCAAAAGGTGGCTCGATCTGCACCCTGAGCCCATCACCTCGATGTCCGGTGGGTGGTTACCTGCTTCATCATTCGTTGGCCCTCTGGAATCAAAATCGGTCATTGAGGTTGAGCAAATTCTCAAGCCTTTCAAGGTTGTCTGTCTTTATGTGTTCTTACTGTAAAGATTGTTCCGGTTCTGCTCACTTCCCTCCCCATCAGTTCATACAAGTCTTCCCAGGTTTCTAATAACGGACATTGACATAATGCTTTAAGGTTTGCAAAACTCATGCACACGATCTCGTTTTATTATATATTATATTATATAGTTATAAAAGGGACGATTATATAGTTATAAAAGAGACGATTATTTTTCAGATAAGGAAATCTGAGGTTCAGATACTATTTTCCATATTTCTAACAAGTGACCATGGGACTATTATAGATGCTGGTAGGGGTATCAGTAATAGCTTATAGTTAACAAAGTTTTGTTAATTTCATTTACAGATAAACTAATTTTTAATTCTGGAGCTTGTAAACAAAATTTTGAAAGTGTAGCAGATAATTAATAATAACTGAGGAAAATCTGAGCAAAAGAAATTTATTGGTCAGACAGAATGAATGAATGGGTCAGTGGATTCCCTAGTCAGTTCAAAGACCCTGAATACAGAGTGAAGCAAATTTTTATACATAAAAAAAAAAACAAATAAGACCAAATAATTGTAATAAAAACTACCAGGATACAAAATTAGGTAATCTAATTTCTAATTGGAGGAAAGTTTAGAGGCTTTCCCAGTTGGGAGGGGAAAGAGTAGGGAACCAGTAGATTTCAGGATCTTCTATTTATAAAATGAAAATATGTTGATTAAGTGGATCCACCTGACTGTATGAAACAAGAGATGATTTATATAATCTAGCCTCCCATAGATGAATAACCAAAAAAGAAAACCAAAGAGAATACTCGGCAGCAGAAGATGGAGTCAGTGCTCATAACACAGAATCTGATGGGTTCTTTTGATTCCCACACCAAACCAACTCCATTTCATAACTGGTCTTCATTTTATCTCATCAATTCCCCTGCTTTGGTTAAGGGCTAGGGGCCAGTCCACTGCCCCATTAATCACTTAATCTGTAAACCAAACCAAATCAAAGTTTGTCATATCGTCAGAATCAGAATTAGAATTGTGTAACAGGAAAAGACCACTAGGTGACACTCTCACACATCTTAAGGCAACAATTGGTGAGTAGAGCAAAAATAAAAATCAATATTAAAGAAAGAGCCTATTTGCCTATGCTGTCAAATAACCCATTATTCTATGACTACATAAACCAAGAGGAGGTATTCCACCAAGGGTCTTTTGAGTCAGGAAGTTGTGGTTTTGCTATAACCCACTGAAGGTTGGTTTGCAATGGCCCCTGACAGATTAATACTGAAACAAGAAGACTGATTAATCAAAGCACAGCCCCTTTTCCCCTTGTGACGGTGTAATAAGATCAAGGACCATGTGATTTTGTAAGGAATCAACCTTCCAGATCAAGGAATGAACTTGAAGGAAGGAAATGGATTCACTAGTTGTTTAGACAAGTTTCTCAATCTCAAGTGATAAGTTTTGAGTAGCCTGCCCTGATGCTGCCACTCCCATGGATGGGAATAGGGACCAGAGGATCTTCATCCCTAGCCCATTTTCTTTCACAGAGCTGCTCACTAACATTTCTCTTTTGTCACATCCTTGCCTCTATGCACCCATATTTCTAATAGCACTTCTTCCCATGGTTAAAGATTGAGGCTGCTGGGCTAAATATGCAATCCCACAAATTCCAAAATAATTCGAGGAAAGAGAAGCATAAACCTTATTTCCACAGATGAAAAATTGACCTAGGGATGCTAAACTTCACGTAAGATTGGGGGAGTTAACCTTTGTTCATCAAAAGCATTGTCAGACCTAATCCAACCGAAACCTTTTCTGGCGAAACCTGGTGAAAAATGCTTGGGTTTCCAATCTGCATAGTCGTTGTAAAGACAATCTCTAGCACAAATGAAAAAAAAAAACAAAACAAAACAACTCCCCTATTTATATCAGGGAAGGCAATGCTATGGTTTCAATTGATTACTCTGCCAAAGTCAAGGGTATTATGTGGGCCACAGTCTCAGGTAATACATAAAGGAGAAGGTGGTAGAGGCATATTAACCATAACAGAAAGAGTCCTGGTGGTAGCTTACTGCCATACCTTCCCCTTTCTCTCCCCCACCTCCCAGCCCCTCACCAGAGGCTGACCTTAAATGAAATGTACTCACTTCCTGGGGGGCAAAGGTCATGGATCTGGGGTTGGTCCAATTTAGTATCTTCCTATTGGGCCTACAAATTACACTGCATTAAAGCCATGCCTGAAAAAAATGTCCAATCAATGGTGGGGCATTAACTGTATCTTGATTGTGGCAAAATACCATTCTCTGTGATGGGGGAGGACTTCCCATGAGTTAGGCCCTCCTAGGTATATATGATAACATACCTAACACCCATGAAGCCCAATAACTTTTAAGTGATATAGTTCACCCTGCTTCATTGTGTAATTTAGTAATAGCATTGAGTCTTTTCCAGTCTTCCTGGAAGCAGTAGATGGGGAGGAAAACACAACAGATAGTAATAGTAAAACTAAGCCACAAAAATGAAAACCTAGATTTACACAATGAGATAATGATAATACTCAGACATAAAGTCATTGGTATAGCGCACAGATAAGGTAAAAAGAATCCAATCCGCTATATATGATGAAAACTCCCAAGAAGCAAGCAGATTACTTCTTGGGTTCTACATTTTTAAATCCTCCTGAGAGGAGTTGACTGGAGAGGAAAGCACAACAGGAAAAAAAGATAAAGATCAAAGCAATATAACAAGGAACAGCAATATTTCTTTTCACAATTAAAATGATTAATAATACGAAGCATAAAGCAAGTGGTACAACAAAATCCTTCCATCTTACTGGATATACAGATGTTCTAGAAAGATGGGTGCTTATTGCTTCTCTATTCTCTTTGGAAAAGTTAACAAACTGAGAAAAATTATCAGGAGAAGTAAAAACAACAGGTGACAAAATTAAAATAAAGTAAATCACAAAATGCATTATGCATATGAATAAGGAACATGAGAACAGTGATCCAAGAATCCTTTGCTCCAATTTTGATTGCAGCAGGAGTAGTCAGCAACACTTTAGAACAGGTCTTCCCAGGCAGGCTGAGTCTCACTGGTCCAGTCTCACTGGTTCATTGGAAATTTTGAATGTAGACTTTATCTCCAGGATGGAAACCATGCAGTAAAAAGTCCAAAGGGACAGTTTGTACTACAGCTCCTATGTCAACTCAGTCCATTCCGTCACTCCTGTATGTCAGAGGCAGCCAAAGTATCTCCTCCTAATAATGATGTATATACTGAGGCAAAAGGTTTTGCTTATGGAGGATGACCAAAAAGCATTTCAAAAGGAAAAACATGTAATTCTCCTCTGGGTCTGCTCCTGAGATGGAACAATGCAAGGAGGGTAAATGTCAGGCCATTTAAGATCTATTTAGAAACACAGCTTGCAAATTAGAGTCTTAAATTCTTTATTCATATGTTTGACTTGACCAAAACTCTGGGAGTGACAAGGGGTATGAAATTTAGGAGTTACCCCTAGACAGGAATAAATTTGGGAGAGGATTGTGTCAATGAAATGAGGTCCCCTAAGTCAACATGACTTGGAGGGCCAAACCAGGGGACAATTTCTTCCAGCATTATTTTAGCTACAAAACTAGCAATAGCTTTTGAACTAGGGTATTCTACCCAGGGATTTAGCCAATCAACAATAATGACACAAACTTTGTAGTGGTCATATTTTGGCATGATGAATAACATGAGGGAGAGAAGGTACAGTTCTGGAGAAACCAGTGCTGGATGGAAGGGGTTGAAGAGGAGTAGGAAGGACAAGGTATAAAGAAGTAACCTTTTGGGGAGGAAGGTAGGCAGAAACCATTACTTAAAGCTACCCAGCAAAACCAATAGTTCATCTGATCAGAAGATTTTTCAGTGTCTAGCCTTAATTTCTTTAATTTGCAATAGTAAAAAACACCCAAATTGGGGCCAAAACAAATGATCACTAGAGTCCTTGGCAGCTTTATACAATTGAACTGCTGGCTGTATATTTATTCCCTTAACTATAGGGAGCATCACCTAATCCCATGCTACCAAAATTCTATCCAGGGGGAAACCACAGAAATCTTGCTTTTGCTGGAACCTGTTCTCTTTCACAACTCCTGGGGAAAAATAATCTGAAAACCAAAACTTAATCTCAAACCATTCCATTATCTGGGGCCAACCAAATCTGGCCCTAAACTCCCCCAATGCAAATCTGAACTTCCCCAATTCCATTTTTTAACTGTTCTTCATTTTAAAACAATTGTGACCTGAATACTATAGGTCCAAATAAATATTTATTGATTAGGCAGAGCCAAGATGACAGCAGAGTACAGGCAGTCATCCTACAAACTAGAGTGGCAGAACCACCAAAAGTGTCAAAGTGAGACATTTTTCCAGCCTAAGAAAACTTAAGAGGTTGGCAGGAAAAGTCTGTGAGTCTGCAGCACTGGGGTGGAGACCTGGGTTGGGGCAGGGGAGAACACAGCACCAACAACAGCTTCAGGAGCTCTCAGTGCAGAGACAGGGTTAGACAACCCTAATGGGGTTAGACAACTTGTTAGAAAGAGATCCCAGGGAACCCTTTGCTGGCACTGAGTACAGCTAGCAATAATTGGCAACTCTATTGCCCACGAACAGCTCCAAGGTAGAGAAGAGCGCTTCCGGTCAGTCCCAAGGGACCAGGGACCCTGGTCATAGTTCTAGGGCCAAGAGGAGGGCTAGTGCTTATAGCTACAGTTTTCTCCTTGAGCTGGGGGTTTCAGAATTTGACTATGGTATTCCTATGAATGTTCCTCATAGGATCTCTTTTAAGTGGTGATGGATGGATTTTTTTCCATTTCTACGTTCCCCTCTTGTTCTAATGCTTCAGGTCAATTTTTAAAAATTATTTTTTGTATGACTATATCAACATTCTCTTTTTGATCATAATTTTCAGTTAGTCCAATTATTTTTATATTTTTTTTTTTCTCTTCTTGATCTATTCTCCAAATCTGTTTTCTTATGTTTCACTTTCTCTTCTATTTTTTCATTATTCATATTTTGTTTAATTATTTCTTGATCTCTTATAATTTCACTGGCTTCAGTTTGCCCAATTCTAATGTTCAAGGCGTCATTTTCTTCCTTAAGATTCTAGATCTCCTATTCTAGTTTGTTGACTTTCCTTTCATACCCTTCTTGTTTTTCTTGGATTATTCTCATTTTCTTTTTCAGTTTTTCCTCTATCTCTGTCATTTGATTTTTAAAGTCTTTTTAAAGATCTTCTATAAATTCTTTTTGGGCAGGTGACCATTTGACATTACTCTTTAAAGATTTCTTTACTTCAATATCCTCCTCTGAAGATGAACCCTGGTCATCTCTATTCCCATAATATGTTTCTCTGGTTAGATTCTTTCTCCTTTGCCTGTGCATTTTTTGTGGTGATGGCTTAATTATCTGTAGTCACCTCTAGCCCTGGGGTATGGGAAACCGTGCCTCTTGCCCCAGATCTTCAGTTCTTCCTTTGCCTCTTGCCCCAGATCTTCAGTTCTTCCTTCTAGCCGGAAACCAAAGCCAAACTTCCAACCTCCTGTAAGTGCCCACAGCCAGGGGCATTCTGCCCCACTGCTTCTGCACTCACTGGGAGTATGCTGGTTCCTTCTTGCTCTGCCACTCTTTTCAGCACAAGTGGGTTTGGTGTTCCTGGTCAGCAGAGATTCCCTCAATCTTCCTGGGCTCAAACTCCCAACTCCCCTCACTATCTGAAGGGTAAAAATTCCAGTGGCTAAGACTAAGGCAGCTTCTCAAACCAACAAACCCCAGGGCTTGCCACTTATTGTTTAAGAGGCTAGCCCCTTGCTGTTAAAACAGAACCTAGCCGGGAGGTGTTTACTTTTCACAGGGACCAAACCTTGTTCTAGGATTTCTCTTCTGATCTTCTCAAATTGTCCCAGGAGGACTCTGATTATGCACCTGTCCTTATTTATCTCTACCCATATTTTGTTCACCCTAAGGTGCTATTTTAACTCTTTTGTGGGGGAAAATCTTGAGAGCTTGGAATTTTCTGACCTATTCTGCCATCTTCCCAGGATCCTCTCTACTTCAATCTAATTTTTTTTTTAAAGCAATTGGGGTTAGGTAACTTGCTCAAGGTTACACGGCTAGTCATTATTTATGTGTGGGTGCTCATTTTCTGAGGTCGGATTTGATCTCGGGTCATCCCAACTCCGAGGCCGGCGCTCTTACTCATTGTGCCACCTAGCCACCCCTTTAGGGCAATTGGGGTTAAGTAACTTGCCCAAGGTTACACGGCTAGGTTTTTGTTTGTGTGGATTAAGTGTCTGAGGCCAGCCTGAACTCAGGTCCTTCTGACTCCAGGGCCAGCGCTCTATTCACTGTGCCACCTAGCCACCCCTCAATCTAATTTTTAAGGGATTATTTTCTTCAGTGAGCTTTTGGACCTCCTTTTCCAGATGGTCTAGAAAATTTTTTTTCATTTCATTTTCAAAATGGCCTACTTTTTAAGGCATTCTTCTTTTCATTGGCTTTTTGGACCTCTTTTGTCATTTGTGTCAGTCTATTTTTCAAGGTGTTATTTTCTTCAGTATTTTTTGGGTCCCCTTTAGCAAGCTGTTGACTCATTTTTTATGATTCTCTTGTATCACTCTCATTTCTCTTCCCAATTTTCCTCTAATTCTCTTACTTAATTTTCAAAATCCTTTTTGAGCTCTTCCATGGCCTGCAGCGAATTCATATTTTTCTTGTAGGGTTTTTTTTGTTTGTTTGTTTTGTTTTGTTTTTTCTTGGAGGTTTTTGATGTAGGACCTTTGACTTTGTTGTCTTCTGATTGTATGTTTTGATCTTTTGTCACCAAAGTAAGATTCTATAGTCTGAGTTTTTTTTTTTTTACACTGTTGCTCATCTTCCCAGCCAAATATATGACTTTCTAACTCTTTGTCAAGGTAGGACACTACTTCCAGTGGGAGTGCAGGTGGGGGTGAGGGTAGGTATACTGACCCAGGTTTCAGAAGTTTTGTATCAGCCACTTTGATGGGGTCCTTGTGATGTATATATGTCTGTAGTATCAATCTGTAACATCAGTTTGTAAATGGGGTGCTTTGGGATTTATGTCTGTAAAATCAATTTGTAAAAGCAGTCTGTAAGATCACATTTCCACCCCCCCAGCCTCAGAGCATTGACTCTGCCCCTTCCCCCTTCCAGCACTCTGCCCAGCAACAACTCATGACCTGTTTATCTCTGCTTGAAACAATAAGTTATGTAAATGTTATCTCCCTTAGTTAGAGTGGCCAGCCCCACCATAAATTCTTCAATACCTTATCTATAGGGTAACTCCTTAGTCAATTATATACCCACACTGTCTCTGATGACCTTGGTGGGAGGCAGACTGGGAACTCTTTAGTGACGTGTCAGGCCTAAAACCACACCTCCAGTTAGCCCCACTTGAGCTATTTCCCAGTGAATCATGGGCAATACACCTGCGCAGTTGATATTAAAAGTGTATGGTCCTTTGAGCACTGACCACTCCTTAACTCCTCCCTGATCCCACCCTTACTCACCTAGTTAGCATAATTGACACCTTAAAACTATGCCTGCGGCCTCTGCGAGTTTGCAGGTTCCATAAGAATCTAGCCCGCTGTTCTCTACAGCGTAACAATAAACTTTACAATTTCGGCTTCAAAGTTTGCTTGAGCCTGGTGAATTCCTTCCAGACTGGATGCCAGGGAGGTATCCCTGGCAGAACCACTTACCCTCCCCCCCTCCTTATCACCCTTCCCTCTTCAACTTGATCTCAGACCATCTGTGGTCCCAGAGCTCCAGAAGCAGCAGCAGCAACTGCAGCAACCTCCACTGCCCCAGTGCTGGGGCTGGACCCCAGCTGGATCATGCTCCTCCTTCACTCAGGTCCCACAGAGTCTTCCTACTGACCTTCTATGCTGTCTTTGACATTTGTGAGTTGAGAAGTCTGAAAACTGCCACAGTTGCCAGTGCTTCAGTCCTCTGAGGTCTGCTCTGGTGTTATGGGAATGGGAATCTGAAGATCTTCCCTGCCCCTTGGCCCCTTGATAGGCTTAAGTGACTCTAAGAACCTTCCCTGATTTGAAAATATACCGTGCCTCCTAATAGGCTGAATGTGGTCACATGGAGCCTGTGGCAGGAGGCTTGGTTTTCAGGAATGCCCACATCTTGTTACTTTGTGATTGGGCAGTGGGTCAAGAGGGTTGTGACATTCTCTGACCCAGGAGAAGGCTATGTATACCCTGATGTGAGGCTTTGCTTTGGGGCTCACTTTGAGAAGAGTTGTGTAATTTGGCCTGATGAGTCTCTGGGCAGCCATTGCGCCCCCTGGCTTTGAAAACCCAGATGTTGGTGCTTCCCTCTCTGGTAACTGACTAGGTATAGATGTAATGGTCAGATAGCTGGAAGCCTGTCTGCTGACCTGTTTCTCTGTCTGCTTATAACTTCTGTTTGTATTCTGTTTCTATTCTCTGAAGTTCAGGTTGTTGACTTTTTCCCCTGAACTAGGTAAATTATATGTTTGATTAAAGTAAGATTGTTAACCCATTTTGAGTTGCTTTCCTTTAGAAAAGCAGATCTAATAACCTGTGCTAGCAGCCTTCCTGGGTATGCTAGGGTGCTTGATGCTACATATGATCATGTCTGTGCCAGCACAGCCCATGCTGGATTGTGCTCACCTCCCAGCCCAGTGCAATAGATCCTTCCTGTTGGCCTTCCAGGTTGTCTTGGTCTGGAAACATTTTGTGTGTTTTGTAACTCTGGAATTTGTTTAGAGTCATTTCTTTACAGATATTTGTAGGGGTTTGGGGGAGATCTCAAGCAAGTCCCTGCTTGTACTCCACCCTCTTGGCTCCGCTCCCATCCCTTCTATATCTTCGACCCTATTCTGAACCTTCTTCATCCATCAAGAATGGAGCTCTCCTGGGGCAGCTAGGTGGCACAGTGAATAGACACCAGCCCTGGAGTCAGGAGGACCTGAGTTAAAATCCAGCCTCAGACACTTTACACACTTACTAGCCATGTGACTTTGGGCAAGTCACTTAACCCCAATTGCCCTCCAAAAAGCAAAAAATAAAAATAAAAAGAATGGAGCTCTCCTTACATATGACCCCTGGTATCTCTCCTATATCTGTGATCTTCTTCTGAATCCTCTTCATCCATCAAGAATGGAGCTCTTCGAGAGGGTGGGTTTTGTGTGTGTGTGTGTGTGTGTGTGTGTGTGTCTCACTGAGGGTGATCAGTTGCACCTAGTCCGAGAGCCTCACTGCTCTCTCTGTCCGCTGCCAGTCCCTCCCCAGCTCCGGCCTCGCCATGACCACCACCACTACCTTCAAGGGCATCGACCCTAATGCCAGGAACAACTCCCAGGTGTTTCGTCCTCCAGGTGGTGGGTCTAATTTTACTTTGGGCTTTGATGAGCCTACAGAATAACCAGTGAGAAAGAACAAAATGGCATCTAATATTTTTGGAACATCTGAAGAAAATCAACCTCCTTGGGCCAAGTCAGCAGGGGCTCAGTCTAGTAGGGATAATTCTGAACCATCTGGACTCCAAAGAAGAAACTCTTCTGAAGCTGGTCCTGGAGATTTTTTAGGTCCAAAAGGAGAAGGTGATATACATGAAAATGTGGAGGCAGACTTACAAGTTGACCTGGGACAGAATGAAGAGAAATCTGTGCCTGCTGCACCTGTTCCCAGCCCAGTTGCATCAGTACCAGCACCATCCAGAAGAAATCCACCTGGTGGCAAGTCCAGCTTAGTCCTTGGTTAAATATGACTTTTTTTTCCTCACCTCCATGCTTGTGAACTGCACAACTTGAGCCTGACTGTACATCTCTTTAAAATTTCTTTCATTAAAAAAAGTACTTTATGTACTACTGCCTTTTTTTTTTTTTAAAGAACAAGTAATCCCCCATTTGTCCAGGTCTGCAGGCCATGGCACGAGTGTTCTCTATAATAGACTGCTGAGGGAACACTTTATGAAGCTTACTGATACGTTTTCAAGAACTAAAAACCCAGATTTAAATGTGTTAGAGAGTTTTTTGTACCTAGGTGGTTTTTTAAACTCCATTCTTGATCAACCTTACTGATCAATTTAGGCCCAATAAATCGTGTAAACAGTCAAAGGTAAAGTTCTTCTCAGGCCCCGAAACACAAAGTTGACTTCATCCACCACTGTCTCTTTGGTTTCAATCTAATTTATCCTGTAAATATCCTTTGCTACAAGCATCCACACTTTTCTGTGCCATACAAATCTGTTTGATCCCTGGGTCTCATATGCCTTACTGACTGGAAAGCAGAGAAACTGTCTTTAGGTTTTGAACACAGGAATTAAACCTTGTGTAAAATTGATGTCTGACAAGCTGAGCCTAAGACTGGGGAAGGAGTTGAGTGTCCCAATTGAATTTAGCTGGATTTATAAACAGAGCAAAGGGAGTGAATCATTCAGAAAGTGAGTATTCATCAAGGAATACCTACAGGGGTATTTTTCCTACAAAATGACTCAGTGCTGTGTGCATGATCATGCTGGTGCTTGACCATGAAGTGAAAGTCTCATCTTTAAAATGTGTTGTAATTTCATTAATCTGGGTTGTTTAAAGTAAACAACAGAGAAGTTTTGAAAAAAAAAAAAGAATGGAGCTCTTCAAACAGGTGTTACAGGGGAAGGGAAACAGGACCTTCCCCAATCAATAGAGATGTTTTTGTCCAACTATATAGTAATAAAACCAACAACTTAAATGAAATAAATGAATAATATGCTACTTAACAGAAGATGAAAAGAATTCAACTAAACCAATCTCAGGGATGGAAAAGTTGAACAAGCTATAAATGAACTCTAAAAGGGAAAAAAATCAATCAACATTTATTAAGTATCTACTACATGCCAAACAAACGCCATGCTAAGAGCTGGGGATATAAAAAGAGGTAAAAAACAAGTGCTGACATCACACCTAAAAGATTGGCTAACATAGCAAAACAAGAAAATGATAAATGTTGGGAAAGATGGGAAAGTTAGAACACTAATTCACTGCTGGTGGAGCCATGAACTGATTCAACCATTATTGAAAACAATTTGGAACTAGGCCCAAAGGGCTATAAAAATGTGCATACCCTTTGACCCAGCAATACCAAAGAGATCAATACAAATGGGAAAAGGACCCACATGTACAAAAATATTTATAATAGCTCTTTTTGTAGAGGCCAAGAACTTGTGTTATATGAATGTAATGGAATACTATTGTGCTATATAAGAAATGATGAACCAGAGGACTACAGAGAAACCTGGAAAGACTTATATAAAGCTGAGCGAGGGGAGCAGAACCAGGAAAATACTATACACAGTAACAGCCACAGTGTGTGAACTGATTTTGATAGACTTAGCCTTTCTCAGCAATACAAGGACCTAAAACACTTCTAAAGGACACATGATGGAAAATGCCAGCCACATCCAGCAATAGAACTTGGAGGTAGAATGCAGAACAAAGCAGATTGATTATTTTCTTTTTTGTGTGTTTATTTTGTTTTTTCTTTCTCATGGTTTTTCCTATTTGTTATAATTCTTCTATGCAACATGACTAATGTTGAAATGTGTTTAATAGGAATACATTGCATTTAATAGGAATAATTGCAAACCTTCATAGGGAGGGAGGGGGAGAAAATTTAAACTTATGGAAGTGAATGTTGAAAACTATAAATAAATAATTTAATTTTTAAAAGGAGCTTGAAATCTAATGGGGGAGAGAACATTCAAATAAGTACATATCAAACAAATTCCATACAGACCAAATAGGAGAACATTAACAGGGTTAATAATTAAGAGGGTTTGGGAAAGTAAAAAATGGAACTTGAAGGAATCCAGGGAAGTCAGCAGATGGACTTGAGGAGGTGTCCACGCACAGGAGGACCAGATGGATTTACAAATCAAATTCTAACACTCAAAGAACAATTAATTCCAATATTACATAAACTTCATACAAAAATAGGAAAAGAGATTCTATCAAATTCCTTCTATGATAAAAATATAGTCTTGCTACCTAAACCCGAGAGAGCCAAAACAAAGAAATATATAAGTTAATATCCCTAAAGCATAACTTTACTCGAAAGTATTAGCAAAGAGGCTACAGGAAACTATCAAGATCAGACATTTCTTCCTCTCCTAGTATTAGCTCCACCCCCAAATTCCCACCGATTAGGAGACTAGGAGAAAGGGAGATGACTCACCCGGGTTTATTTTGGTTTGAAAGTCCGTAAGACCCGCCCAAAAGCTAGAGTAAGTACCCATACACGACCTAGCAACTGCAACTCCCTCTCAGCCCATTGGTCCATTCAATTCCAGCCCTGAGCCAATAGGCGGAGAGCATGAGAGCGAACGAAACGGAGAGCTCGGCGCGCGGTTCGAACTAGACGGCTTGTCGTCTCCTCCCGGCTAGTCAGAGGTAGCCGAGGAGGCGCGGGTTTAGCTGCGGAGGAGACGAAGGCCCGGGCGCCCCCCAGCCATCATGAGCGGTACCAGCCTGCAGCTGCCCACCAGTCAGAGGTCCCAGCCTCAGTTCAAAGGTGTGAGGACCGCGAGGGGAGGCGGGAAGATGGGTTCCGAGGTCTTGGAGCTCGAGCGGAAGCCTCGGCCTCGCGTGGGTGGGTGGGAGTGCGGCGGTGGGAGGGGGAGGGCGTACTTTCCCCCCCACTTCCGGGTCTCGGGCTTTTAGTTGGATCTTTAGATGGTGAGCTCCTTGAGGGCTAGGACTATCCTTTGTTTTCTTTGCGTCTCCAGGGATTAGCACGTGTACCTGGTACATAGTAGACACTTAATAAATGCTTATTGAGTGACTGGACGGGATCCTCCTGGGGAGTAGGGGTCAGCCTGGGGCAGACGCACCTGCTGGTTCAGGATTGTCTGCGGGCGTTAGGCCGATTGAACCCGGAGTGGTGGGATGGGTGGGGGCGGGGCAGCCGCGGCTCCCGAGGGAGCGCCCCCGCCCGCTGGCTTCCCTTACGCTCCCCGGCAGCCAGCGTGATCTCCACCTGGGCACCGCCGGGCTCCGCGTCTCAGGTCCAGGTAGAGTTCATGGAGGGGTGGCAGGCGAGGGCGTCTGCTGTCCAGATCCCTCGAGGAGTCTTCTAAACAACCTTAAAAGTGTTATTTCAAAGCTCGCCATTTTTATTACTGTTGTTATGGTTATATAAATGCTACCTGTTACTGTGTTTATATCGGGTAAATGCTAGTCATTATATTTACATTATATAAACGCTGGCTACTCTATTACGGTATATCTAATTCTTCATTTATATCATGTAAATGCTAATGATTATATTTACATTTTATAAATGCTAGCTGTTATGTTTGTTTATATTACAATAAATCCGAATTATGTTTACATTATACTAACGCTAGCTCCTATGTCATATAAATGCTAGTTATGATAGTCTTATAGTGTGTGAATTATATTTACATTATACAAATACTAGCTAATATATTTATATCATGTAAATGCAGATTATTCTGTTTTTATCATGTAAATGTGAATTATATATTTACATAAATGACAGCTGTTATATTTATATCATGTAAATCCTAGCTATTATTATTATATTATAAGTGCTAGTTGTTATTTATCCCTGTTTTGAGGGCAGTTGTATTCTATTGTTTGCCCTCGATTCTTGTGCAGAATGGCTGGGGGCATTTATCTTATCCTTCTTAGGTTATTAACTGGGAAATCAGGTGGTGTTGTAGAAAGGAGAACTCAATGGGTGTTCTAACCCCAGCTCTGCCACTTACTTCATGGCATGATAGGGCACCTGACTTGGAGCCCAGAAGATCTGGCTTCAAAATCTTGTCTTAGACACTTGCTAGTTGATTGACTCTGGGCAAATCTCTTTGCCTCTTAATCTCTCTCTATGCCTCAGTTTCTGTATCTGTAAAATGAGGGGATTGGACGGTGGGTTTTGTTTTTTTTTTATCATGGGCACAAAATATTTTCTGTTTTGGAGAATCTCAGTACCCTAAAAAGATGTTTGGGAGAATTATCCATGCCCTATTTGATGGTAAGTCTTAAGTTCCACACAATTCATTACATACCTAGCTAAGAACCACTGGCTTCTAGTCCTAAATCTATGATCCTATGATTTTGTTAGATATAGTAAGCAGAACTCGCGTATTTCTATTTTCCAGTTATATAGAGTCTCTACTTTGGACAGATATTTCTTTGCAGTACTGTTAGTTGACAGTGCCTTAATTTGTTGGTATATTTGTAGAAATTTAAATGTAGTTAATTTGTTTATCTTTTCCATTTTGTCAATTAGAACTAAGAAGACAAAAACTTGAGGAATATCTTGCAAGAAGGAAAGCTTTTTCTGTCTTAAAAGCACAGGAAAAGCAGATAACCAGGTAAAGTAAAACTTATTTTAGTTTTATGACATAACACTAAGACAAAGTTTTCTTC
This sequence comes from Gymnobelideus leadbeateri, assembly GCA_011680675.1. Lineage (NCBI taxonomy): Eukaryota > Metazoa > Chordata > Mammalia > Diprotodontia > Petauridae > Gymnobelideus > Gymnobelideus leadbeateri. The sequence goes on from WOXC01000595.1 coordinate 210,216, forward strand.
GTAAAACAACTTGTATGCATGCTCTCTATTTTACCCTGGGATAAAATGCAAACTTCTCTGTTTGGTATCCAAAGCCTTTCACAATTTGGCTCCAACTTATCTTTTCATATTTATTTCTAATTAAGCCTCTCCCACATTCCAGTTACTGCCATATTAACCTGCCTACTTGTGTCACTTCTCCTGCTTACTTCCAAGCCTTTATATAGGGTATCCCACATGCCTGAAAAGCTATTTCTTTCTTTTCCACATGTTGGAAATCCTCATTTCTTTCAAGGTTCCTCTCAGATGTACCTGCCTACACTTGTAAGGTGCCTTTATTGATTTCCCTTTTGTAATATTTAGAGATTGGTTTTCCAAATCCTACATGAGTGAATTGCTGTATTTAAAAATAGGTTTTCATTTCATTTCAACCTCTGCTTCAAGTATGCATCCCTCTTACCTAAATATAAACATACCTAAACAAAGAGTTGTCTAACCTCTGCTTGAGCTTCTTTAGTGACAGAGGACATAGTACCTTGCAAAAAAGCCTATTTTGATTATACATATTCCAAATTGTTGGAAAAATCTTCTATATGTTGTACTGAAATCTTTCTCCCTGTAACTTACATCTCTTGGTTCTCCTTTCCTCCTTAGTCAAGCAGAAAAAATAATCTGTCTTAAAAATTATAATACTTCAGGGAGTTTTCAGCATGAGAGTATTGATCTTGAAATCAGAAGATGTGACATTTTGTCTGACCTTTGATACTAATTTTTTTTTTTGCTTTTTTTTGGAGGGCAACTGGGGTTAAGTAACTTGCCGAAGGCCACACGGCTAGGTTTTTATTTGTGTGTGTGTTGTGTCTGAAGCTGGATCTGAACTCAGATCCTTCTGACTCCAGGGCCGACACTCTATTTACTGCGCCACCTAGCCGCTCCCCTGACCTTTGATACTTCTAAGCTTTAGACTTTAACAGTTGGTAGCATTATGATCAGACAATTCAGTTAACCTCTCTAAGCCTCACTTTTAAATTGAGAATAATATTTGTACTATCTACTTCACAGAGTTGTTTTAAAGAAAGCACTTTGTAAACTTTTGGAGAACTGTATAAATGTTAGTTTTATTATTGTGACACGTGAAAAACAATGAGAGACTGATTTCTGGGTAATTAGTTTATTAATTAGACTAGCTAATAATAAAGTGATGATTAGTGATTTTCTCAGAAAACCGAAGACAAAAACATAGAGAACGTTAAATATTTCTTTTTGAAAGGAAATGCCTCTAACAAGTGAAAATCAATCCTGATTGGTGGACATTTGATGAGGAGTTGGGCTAGAAGTCTTCAGCACCTTTTGATGAGAATGTGGCTTGCCCAGCTGTCTCCAGCAATCTGGACAGGGTAATCCATCTTCATCAGACCACTCTGGTTGGTTTTCTCCTTTCTAAGTTGGGTCACCCTAAATTCTAATGGAGGTTTACAAGGACCAGGGTATCACAGAGTTTGTGATTTCCCTAAAGCCACATAGTAAATGGTCTATGTGTTCTGACTCCTAGATTTTTTTTCTTCCTCTAATACAGAATTTTTTTCCTCATTACAATTATGCTTATGACAGATGACCAATAAAAGTTGTGATTCTTCTTAAGAAAGGAGAAAAGCATGATATATTTTAGAAATATTTCCATCTGTAGTGGGCTAAAATAAACAAAAAGGTTTAAATGCTTGATGAGGTGACCATTAAGCTATGCAGAGTAACTAATTCAAGGGTTTTGGATAGTTCAAGTTTTACTGTATGTTTTTGTTGAGTGTTATTTTATCTCTTTTTACTACATTCCAAAGCTATAATTTTACTGCTTAAAAATGATAAACACTGGCTACTGGAACTGTTGATTTTTTGTTTTGTTTTGTTTTTTGCTTTTTGGAGGGCAATTGGGGTTAAGTAACTTGCCCAAGGTCACAGGGCTAGGTTCTTGTTTGTGTGTGTTAAGTGTCTGAGGCCAGATCCGAACTCAGGTCCTTCCGACTCCAGGGCCGACGCTCTACTCACTGCACCACCTAGCTGCCCCACTGTTGATTTTTTAAATATCAGTTTTCTTTGTGAAATATTTGTAGATTAGAAGGACTTGGAAATAAAGTGGAAATTCCTTAACTAGGGAATCTATAGTGACACAGGGTATTTCATTCTAAAAATAACATTTCCTGGTGTCTGAGGTTGGGGCTTCTTTTCTTTTGTCTTCTAACCCCTTTTATTTCACCTTACAAAGAAAAAACATAACATAAAAATTCTTGCTTGAAGACTCTTTTCTGACTGTCATATAGTCATAAAGAAAGGTAAGCAAGCCAGTATGAAAAAGTTAATGTGAATTTTGAACCAAAACAAACAGAAATCTTAACCAAAACACATTTGTTACCTCAAAGATCTTAAAGAAAGATGAAAAGGACCCATATATACAAACATATTTATGGTAGTTCTTTCTGTAGTAGCAAAAAAACTAAGTGGGTACCCATAATTTGGGGAATGATTAAGCAAATGATGACAGTGAGAATGCAGTGGAATATTATTATGCCATAAGAAAGGGATGGTGTCGGGAACCTGGCAAGACATATATGAAGTGATACAGAGTGAAGTGAGCAGACCCAGGAGAACAATTTATACAATAACAACATTGTGAAAACAGCCTGCTTTGAAAACTATAAGAATTCTGATCAATGCAGTATTCATCTATGATTTAGAAGACTGATAATGAAGCATTCTACCTCCATTCTAAAAGATAGATGATAGATGGATTCAGAATGCAGAATGGGCCATATAGTTTTGGATATGGCCAGTGCAGGATTTGTTTTACTTGACTTTGCATAAATTTTTTTTTAACTCAATTGGGGTTAAGTAACTTGATCAAGGTTACATGGCCAGTCATTATTTATGTGTGGGTGCTCATTTTTTGAGGCCGGGACCAATCCTGGGTCATCCTAACTCCAGGGCCGGTGCTCTTACTCACTGTACCACCTAGCCACTCCATTGACTTTGCATAATTGTTACAAGGGTTTTCTTTCTTTCTTTTTATTTTAATTATGGGTGCAAAGGATAGAAGGAAAAAATTAATTTTTTATTAATTGAAAAAAAATTATTTAAAAATATTTATCTAAAGTAAAGGTGTTATGCCAAAATATGCCAAAACTAAAATTCATATCTTAATATATTTTAACATAATTGTCTGTGTGGTTTGGATTTCTTGAGTAAAAACCAGTATGAATTTGCCTTTTTTTATTAAAGAAAATCTGTTTTATTAGTATCAGGTATTATGGCACCTCAAAGTGTTATCTATTAGAAGTTTTTGAAGAAGTACACTTAAATGAATAAATGGAAATAATTTATACTTAGTCCGTGGACTTTTTATAAATGAGAGCTTCTAAAGCATATGTTGGGGAAGTAGGGAACATGTAAACTTTAACAGTTCAAATATTTTAAATTTTTCCTCCATCACTTTTCTTTTTTAAAGCAATACTAGCTGTAATAGAAAAGTGTCTGGAGACCCCATCCAGAAGGTGCCAAAAGCTCTGAAGCTTACCAGCACCAAAATGGTAAGTCTAGTAATTAAATCCTTCATTTTAAAATTTTGTACTTTGGTCTTGTATTTCTTTTACTTTTTCTCTTTCTAACATTTTCTATCTGATAGAAATTAAATTAATGACTCATCTAATTAACTATTTCAGGATGATAAAGAAAATGCTAATCGACCTGTATGGAAAAAAAATATCCCGACCGCAGAAAGAAATGGCGTTCCTTTAAAATCTACCAATGTATTGACAAATTCAGCCATAGATGTTGCTGTATGTTATGCTGAGAACGGTGATCAAACTATACCAGTGTTACCAAATGAAGATGACCCTAAAATTCGATGTGTGTCACTTAGCCAGTCCTTTCGCCTTAAAAGAAATAGTAAGGAGAAACAACTAATTGCAGAGAAGTTGAAGCAAGATGCTACCATGTCAAAGAAACCAGTCCTTGGCTCTTATCGTGGTAGAGTTGTCCAGTCTAAAGTTAACTCATTTAGAAAGCCATTATCGGTTACAGATGAAAGTTCTATGACAAGTAAGGCAACTTCAGCTGTTCCTAAAATAAGGCCTCAGCCTCTAAGTGCCACCAATGTAGCTGTGAAAAGTGGTAGAACAACATCTGTTACTGTTTCCACTAAATCTGATAGTATTGCTTCTTCCCAGAACAAAACAACCTTTCAGTCATCCAGAAAAAAACAGGTTGACACTATCCAGAACAAGGAGAAAGAAGCCATTGTTAGAACCTCTGTCAGTGTTACTAACCAAAGAGATCCTCATAAAAAGAGATTACCTCTCTCAAATCCAGTTCTACCAAATATCAAGACAAATCTGATTTCTGGTATGAAAGAAAATGAAGCACCAAGAAAATGTCGGCCATCTATAGCTGCAATCGCTCATGGTTCTGAATCCAAACCTGCTTCAACTTTCAGTAGCAAATTCAGAGAGGATTCCAAAACTGTTGATAAGAGAAGATACACTTTAACAAAAGCACCTATCAATACAGGAAGAACTACACTAACCAAAGAATCAGCAGAAGACAGAAGGTAAAGAAAAATCACTGAAAAAGTTTACTAGATTATTGTCTTCATAATAGTTTGCAAATTGCTTTATGCTACAGGACAATCTGGTGGGCATGCATTTTCTCTTCCATGGATTATAAATAACTTTAAATTCTGTATTATAACTATTTTAGAATGATGGCCCCTAAAACCTAAAGCAAAGCAAATGTTTAGGTACTTTTATATTTATGCTATTTTTCAATAATCTAAATTGAAACTTGGTTCCTTTGGGGACCCTTAAGGTTAACAATGCCTAAATCTCAAAACCTGGCTGTGTGCATTCAGATATTTCCTAACAGCATTGTATCCTTTCTACCTTCCCATCTTTGTTTTTATTTGACAAAGTCCTGCTGAACCTTAGAATAGTAACATTAAGCATGATGAAGTAGAAATCACTACCTAGGTCAGAGGACCTAGGTTTGATCCTAGCTGTGATACTTAAAATTTGTAAAGCCTTGGGGAAATTATTTTACCTCTCTGGCAGTTTTCTCATCTGTAAATGTAGGTGGGTTAAAGTAGATCATCTCTGGGGTCTCTTCTGTATCTGTGATCCTAATATATTTCCTCTAATTATAGAGCTCGTCTGATTGAGTGGCAAAATGACAAAAGAAGAGTAAGCAAAAGACCATCTACATCTGGTCTGTCTGCTCCATCTAAGATGGAATTGCCAAAAGAAAAACCAGTTGAGTCTTTCTGGACCACCATTGTAGAAGAAGATGAGCAAAGATTATTCACTGATAAAGTTAACAAAATATTTTCTGAATACTTGAACTTAATTGATAAGGTATTAATAGTCTTTAATTCAATACTTATTACTTCATTTATATCACATCAGTCTTATTTGTCTAAGTTTTATCAGTCATGTTTTACTAACTTCATTTGTGAGATTAATAATATTTTGTATAAGAATAATCTTTTATTTTTGAGTAAACCATTTTGTGGAAATATTTCAAAGGTATCAGTGTCAAAAGTAGGAAAATTAGTCTCATTATTTGAGTCAAGAAAATTGTTTACCATAGTGAATTTTAATAGATGAATATTAGTAGCAGAATGGTGATGAGATTTTGAAATTCCTTTTTTTTTTTTGCCACTTATAGTCTATCAAAAACACTTATAAACTAAATTTTTTTTATCCTTCCGTATTCTAACTAAATGGAAGTACTACTGATTAATTAAAATAGTATACATTAAAAGCACAACCACATTTTTGAAGAACACATACACAAACCACACACCCCTGTTCATCTATTCCACCAGACTTCATGACTGAATTCTTTAAAAAAAGTTTTTAATTATTAGTTTTTATATTGCCATAGTTTATCCTTGTGTCTCTTCCACTTTCCCTCACAGAAAGCTATCACATGTATCAGAGTATTTTTGTTTTCAAAAGAAAAAGAAGAGGAAAAAATTAGTATGATTGACCAGTGCATCAAAAAAGACTGAAAATATTTCCAATATACAACACTTGTGGACCTCCCACCTTTGCAGAGGGGTGGGATAGGAATGTCTTCTCATATATTCTTTATAAGTCTTGCTTTTACTTTATACTTTTTCGATATTCACTTGGAATTTTGTTTGGTATGACTAATTGTTCTTAATGTTTCCATTGTTGTGGTTACCATGTATACTGTTTTCTTGGCTCTGTTTAATTTACTCTGCATCAGTTCATGTAGATTTTCCATGCTTTTCTGTATTCGTATTTCCTATTTCTTAGAGGAGATTAATAGTCTATCTCATTCATGCACCACAATTACTCTAATCATTTCCCAGTCTTTGGGCATCTACTTTGTTTTCAATTCTTTGCTATCACAAAAAGTACTGCTATAAATATTTTGGGGTACGTGGAGATTTCTTCTTATCAGTGGCCTTCTTGGGGCATAAGCTAGTGATGGGATTTCTGAGTCAAAGTGTATAGACAATTTAAGGCATTTTGTTTGGATAATGCCTATCTTCCCACAACCTATCCAACACTGACTTCCCATCATTTGTCATCTTTGTCAATATTCGTGGGTGTGAGGTAAAACTTCAGGGTTGTTTTGATTTGCATTTCTTTTTTTATTTTTTAGAAATTTCCTATCCCTCCTGACGCATACTTTTTTTCTGCCCACTACTATTACTTAGTCTGTGTATGCTCCCTTGAAGAATCGCTCCCTTGTCCTCCCATTCCCATTGATCTAGACACCCTTCTATATCCCCCTTTAATCTGTTTTCTCACACTCCCCTCTAGAGATCTCTCCCTTACCCTCTCCTCCTTCTATTTCCTCTTACCATCTTATTTCTTCTTAAATTAGAATACTTGTTCTCTCTTAAACCCATTTGGGATGAAAGTAAGTTACCAGAACTACTAGTCCTCCTCCCCCATCTAATTCCTGTGTGTTAATTCTTCCTTTTGCACGTCATTTATATAAGATAATTACTTTTTTTAGCTGTTCCTAAATGGTTTTACTTTTTAAAGTTATGTCATACTCAGGTCTACCCCAGTCTTTCTTACAAACTACGTAATTACTAATAACAATCTTAGACATATGTTTTACATTATATATATATATATATAAGATAAATGGTCTGTACTTATTGAATCCCTTATAACCAGTCTTTGGTATGTACCTTATGTTTCTCTTGGCTCTTAGTATGTCAAATCTTCTATTAAAATTGTTTTTTTGTTGTTGCTCTTGATATTGTACCCTGGAGCTGGGGGTTTCAAAATTTGACTATAATATTCCTGTAAGTTTTCCTCATAGGATCTCTTTCAAATGGTGATCAGTGGATTTTTTCTATTGCATTTCTTTTGTTATTAGAGATTTGGAATATTTTTTCATGTGCTTATTAATAGTTTATAATTCTTCTTTTGAGAACTGTTTGTTCCTGTCAAAGGATACCGAACAAACCTGTCACAGAGAAATTCGAGACAAAATTTTTCCAATTTGACTGCTTCCCTTATTTTATACTAGGGGAATTAATTTTGTCTGTGTGAAAGTTTTTTAGTTTTATGGAATCAAAATTATATATTTTATCTTTTGTTATTGCTTCTATCTCTTGTTTGGTTAAGAATAATTCTTCTCAAAATTGTGAGAGTTGTGTGATCTCTTCTAAATTTTTAAAAAATAGGATCTTCAGCATTAAAATCACATACATATTTAAAATATATTATGGAATATGGTATATAATAAGGTATTGGCCTAAGACTAATTTTTGCCACAATGCTTCCCCAGCTTTCCTAGCAGTTTTTATCAAATAGAGTTCTAGGAATTGTGCTGTGTGGGGTGTTTGAGAAGCAAATACTTTTTTTAGGTCTGGTTTTCTTTATAGGAACATTTTTAATATCTCTTAAGTTGAACATCCATATTTTTTTCATTAATAGGCTTAGATTTACCAGAAAGGTCAGCTTGGGTTGCATCTTGAGCTCCTTTGTCCTTTGGAACAAATTCCATTTCTTTCTACAATTTATGATGGGTGCAGAACAGTCTTTGTGTTATTAGAATTTTCTTTATTTTATATTTGATGGGTTTTTTCTAGTCAATTACAGAATTTGTTGTTTGCCATTATTTCTCTTAGAGTTTGCAGCCTTTTATTTTCTTCTGGAGGGAATATGTGTATTCTTTTGATTGACACTTTGTTGGTTGTTTTTTTAATTCAGAATTTCTGGACTTTTTGATATTATTTTTTATATGATATTTTACAGTTTTTTGACTTGTCATGTTCTTCTGGGATACTTTAAATCCTTAAGTTGTTTCTAAGCATACTGTCTTCAGATTGTCTTTTACTTCCACAGATTTGCATTCCCAATCGGTTTTCTTTTATTTCTTTAGTAAGACTTGCTACTGAGAATTCAAGTGTTTCTGTTCTACCGATTATTTCTGTTGTGTGGACCATAAATTCTGCTTTCACTATTGCTATTTTTCTGTTAAATTATTCAGTTACATCTTGCTGTGTTTCCTTGCTCTCTTAGAGATCTCTAGGGTCCCTATGCTTCATCAATTATCATTATTCAATTTTGCTTTGTTTTGAGATATTTATTCATAAATGGCTGGACTGTTTTACCTGAACAAAGGTAAATCATATTCCTTTCTGTTATTATCATCTTCTCTATTGGTTTATCTACTTATGTTCATGATCTTTAATTGAATTTTTCCTTCCTGAGATCTTTGGTTGTATCAGTCTTTTTTCTTAATTCCCCCTATTGATCACTTGCTAGTTCATTGTCCTTTGATGAAAGTTTCTCTGGGGGCTAGATCTCAAAGCTGTTTCAGCTTCTTCATACACTGGAAAAGTGACGTTCCACCAGCCTTGGTCTCTACATTCAAGTAACTTACTGGACTGGCCTCAGCTGGATGCAGGGCTCTGTCCTTCAAGTTTAGTATATTTTCACACAGCCCTGATTGTGTGTATCCTGCTGTAGTTCCCTCTTTTCCTTGGTTCTCTGGTTAAGCTCTAATGTGACATATCCACTATCACAGCCAGAGGGGTTTGGGGTAGAGATATGTTCACTAGCAGAATTCCTGATAAAATTTGACTGGAGGAGTAAGGATCCTATGGGAACATAAGGAAGAAATCCCTAAGGTGGTAGGAAAATTTATATTTCTTGCTCATTTTTTTTAATGTTGCTTTGATCACCTGTTGGTATTTTTTGGGCTACAGCAGAACTGAAAAATACATAGCTTAACTCAGTTTAATTCTTGCCCTACTTTGCACTTTGACCTCTGGCCATGTGCAGACACATGTAATACTCTACATGCTCCTTTTTTTTTTTTAACTTTTATTTTTAATTGATAACTTTTGTTTATACATTTCCTTCATTTCCAGGGACAGCTAGGTGCTACAATGAATAGAGCACTGGGCTTAGAATTAGGAAGACCTAAATCCAAATCTGGCCTCAGACATTTAATAGCTATGCAGTACTGGGAAAATTGCTTAACTTCTGTTTGCCTCAGCTTCCTCAACTATAAAAAGGAGCTAATAATGGCACCTAGCTGCCAGAGTTGTTGTGAGGCTCAGAGGGTAGAATAATTGGAAAGTACTTAGTACCTGGTACATAGCTGACACTTAATAAATGTTTGTATATTTCCTCCCATCCTTTCCTTCCCTCTTCCTTCCCCCTCCCCGCCCCATCTTTCCTTCCTTTCTACCTTCAGAATAAATGTCCTCCCCCTTGCTTCCAGTGATCCATGTCTTCTGACAAAGTTACGAAAAGTAGTTCAACAAAACCAGTCAATGTACCAGCTGTGTATGACAGTATGTGCCATATTCCATACAAGTAGTTTCCCACCTCTACAAAGAAGGGCCAAGATTGGTCATTATATACACCTACTTTTTTATAGAAGAATTTTGTAGATCTTTTTGTACTTTTGTAAACAGTTTGTACAGTATTGTAATTGATTGTTCTTTGAATGTTAGAATTTGCTTGTCAAATCTTTCTGGTTCCAGGTTATTGTTTTTCCTCTGGGAGGTCCTTTATGACTTGTTTATGATGCTGCTTTTTCAACATTTCTGTGATGCTAGGAACCTGTAGAAGCTGTAGCACTATTTGTTCATCTTCTGAAGTAAGGTTGTTTACCTTAGTACCGAAAGAGATTTTCTTGTCCTTTTATTTTACTACATAAGGCCAGGCTAAATTTAAAAAGACAAAAATTCTTCTCATTTTTCAAAATGTTTAAAAAGTTACTGATTAGACTTGTCCGTATTAGCACTGTTCTTTTGCTTCAGATTGTGAATTGATTGAAAGGGATTTAATGAAGGAAAGATACAATATGCACAGGACTTGACTTTATCAGAAGTCAAGACATTGGTTATTTTGGAAGCTAAATAAAGATTATTCCCTAAAAAGAAACTGAGATGCTAATTTACAACTATGAATAGTCCCCACTTTTCTTTTTGTATATACATGTTTTCCAAGAAACTTCACTGAGAAGTATAATTATAGGAAAACTAGTAGGTGCTTTTTTCTTCTCTGGATTTAATCAGTCTAAACTATAAAGTAATGATTCTTTATTATTGAGTCAAATTTTCAGGGAAACTTAACTGATGGGTCACAAAATATTAGAACTAGAAGGTATTTTAGAAGGAAATCATCCAGTCCAACCTCTTAATTTTATAGATGAGAAAACCAGTGCTGGAAAAATGAAGTGCCTTGCCCAAAATTATACAGTAAGTGGTGGCAGAGCTAGAATTTGAATACAAGGTTTTTAACATTAAGTCCATTGCATTTTCTATCACACCAAAGACTGGCAATTGATCACTAAAGCAAAAACTGAAATACTTTTTTTTTTAATCATTGGGTGAGCAGATATGTTATTTTTAAGGAAATCAAAAGCTGACTTCCTATTATGCAGCAGTTCTCAAATTTATATTACTTTGGTTTTGCTTGACTTGATTACAAACTAAAGTTGCTTATGGAAAAAAATTCAATTAAAGTAGACATTTTACACACAATTTTTCTGATCCCACTATAATAGTCACAATAGATAATTTTTTTTTTATTCCGGGGTGATTATCCTCTTTTTGCTCTCTCTCAGGTATTTTGTATTAATAAGCATCGCAACTATTATATTTGAGAAAAGAAGTAAAACTTATTTCTGGATTTTTTTCTATCTTTACTACCTCTAAACCCACCTACATAATCTAACTACTTATCAATTATCCCATAATGTGTTTTTTTGTTTGTTTGTTTGTTTGCCTTTTGGAGGGCAATTGGGGTTAAGTAACTTGCCCAAGGTCACAGGGCTAGGTTCTTGTTTGTGTGTGTTAAGTGTCTGAGGCCGGATCCAAACTCAGGTCCCTCTGACTCCAGGGCTGACGCTCTACTTACTGAGCCACCTAGCCGCCCCTATCCCGTAATGTTTTAAGCAGCAAAGATAAATGTATTGACATTTGTTACTTTTTTGTTCTTCTACTTTAGGGCTGTCCAAGGGAAGAAGTACTTTTAACACTGGAGGAGCTTATTTTAAAAATTCCAGATGCCAAGAAACTTGTTAAGTATTGGGTATGCCTTGCACGCCTTGAACCAATTACAAGCCCTCTTGAAAATATCATTGCAATATATGAAAAAGCTATTCTTGCAGGGGCTCAGGTGAGAACTATAATTTATTAATCTTTGTTATAGTATGATTGTCACAATTATTCTAGAAACAATCACTACAACTTAGGAGAAATTCATTAATTATATAGTTTGGAAGGACTCACAAAAGCACTGCTGTTAATATTGATTTCTTTTAGAATATTTTCATCATTTCCCAGGGATGATCAGATCTTGATGAGGTAATTATAAATATTATATAAAACGGGATGCAGTTTATTAATTTGGAACAAGAAATATAACCAAAAAGTACAGATTACACATTTACTTCCTAGGAAGAAGACATATATGGGAAACAGAATTATAACTGGTTTGCATACTGAATCTACATTTTAAATGAAAATGAAGTCTGTAGTCTTAAGGCAATATTTAGTTTCTCTGGAAGGAAATTTGTTAAGCTTATTAAATAATTAGAATTGATAGGAAAGTTTTTGATTATTTAATTAAAATGAGTTTTGTTCTGAGGCATTCTTAAGATTAAAATTAAAAATTAAAATTAAAAAATTAAAAAATAAACCAGTGTCAGTTCTCCTATAGCCTTCTGAGCAAATTGGAAGGTAAGAACCAATGAATTGCATCCTTGGAAACTTCTTTTTCAAGTCTACATCTCCTACACATAAACATAAACATCCCACAAAAGTTTGCTAACATAAACCTCTGATTATATCCCAGTCTGCATTGCATATATTTTCTCCATTGGCTGTTGCAGGGCTTCCTAAACTTTTTCCACTCACGTCTTCAGCACTTCTTAGACTATGGAAGAAGCATTGTATATAGAACATACTCCTAAAGCTTATCTCCTTAGCCCATTCTTGAGGGTTTGGCCAACCACTCTGATCTAAGCTAATTTAGTTTTCACAAATATCTGCGTATTTCTCTCTGACCATACATGGTACTATCCTATGTTCTTTGGGAAATATTAAATTGAATCAAACATGGACCTTCAAGAAGCATAAAAGCTAGTGCTATTTTAATAAGGGGGGGTTGGGAAGGAAATGGACATTGATGTAGCAGCTACTATGTGTCGGGTGCTTATTACAACTGTTATTTCATTTGACCCTTACAGCAACCCCACAAGGTAATAATAATAGTTCAGTATGTGCCAGGCACTGTGCTAAGTGCTTTAAATGATTTTATTTGATCCTCACAACAATATTGAGAGGTAGGTGTTATTATTATCTCCATCTTATAGTTGAATAAACTAAGAAAAACAGATTAAGTGGCTAGTCCAGTATCACATAGCTAGTAAGTGTCTGAAGCCAGATTTGAACTCAGGTCTTCTTGATTCCAGGCACAGCCAACATTCTTATAGGGCTTTAGGTTTGCAAAGTACATTTTCATGGGTTTTCTCTTTTAAGCCTTCTTAATTAACACCTTAATTAACACATTCTCACTTTACAGATGAGGAAACAGGTTCAGATAGGTTAAATGAACTTCACTTAGTCATACAATATACGGGAGTGAAAAATATGGACCATGCTTATGATTCCAAATCGAGTCCAACCTCACGTTTCTTCATTAGTCAAATGGGGATAATAATAGCACCTGTCTCGTAGGATTGTTGTGAGGGTCAGTGAGGTACTATATATAAAGCATTTTTTAAACTTTAAATCAATAACTGTGAGCTACTGTTTCACTAAAACTAGAGAGAAAAGTCCCATATTCAAATAAAATTGTACAAATAGTATGATAAGCATTCAGAGAAGGGAGAGATATAGCTAGATAGTGCAATGGTTAGAGTGTTGTGCTTGGAATCAGGAAAACCTTAATTTAGATCTGGTCTCAGACACTTATTAGCTGTAAGTGGGGGCTGACTCTGGGAAAGTCATTTTAAAAGCAAAGCAAAACTCTATTTGCCTCAGTTTCCCCACCTGTAAAATGGGGATAATAGCACCTACCTCCCAATGTTGTTATGAGACTTTATTTGTAAAGTACTTGGCAGAATGTTTGGCACATGGTAGACAAGTAATAAATGCTTGTATCTTTCTCTTCTGGCTAGGGATGATCAGGAAAAGTCATGGAGTGGTTAGAATTTGAAAATACACAGGAGAGAACAGAAGAAAGTTCAGAAAGACAGGCAGGCAGAGCAGTTTTGCTACTGTTCTGTTAAATTTAATATCAACTTAAAATATATGTAATAAAAGTTCATAGTTGTACATATAATCCTTTTTGTTTATTGCAATGTTCAAATTTATTGATGTTTATTTAATTTTTTTAAGTGAAGGAAAAAAAGGAGTTAGAATTTGAGATATACTTTGAAATATGGGATGCATCCCAGTGGACAAATAATGGAAGAGGACATTCTATTTTGGGTAATGGAATTAGCAAGGTGGGAAAGTGTAAAACATATTCAGAGTGATGGTCAGCAGTGGTCCATATGACTCCTGTCTAAGGTATACTTAGGGGAATAATGGGAAATTAAGCTGGCAAGTTATGTTGGGACCAAGCTATATAGGTCATTGAGTGGCAGGCTAAGAATCTAGAACTTTATCCTGTAGAGGAGCCAACTATGCAGAATATATTGAAAGAGGAGCGATTGAAAGTAAATAGACATTGGATGGCTATTTCAGTAATACAAGCATAGGTTCATAAGAACCGTGATTTTTGGATGATAACAGTGCTATTAGGAAGGAAAGTACAGTTGTAAAGAATGAAAAACACCAATATTTATGTGTGTGTATCTGTCTGTTTATGTATACATAGATAAACATGTGTGTGTGTAAATGTATATATATATACATAGGATCCTTATTTCCTGTCTTAAGTACATCTGATTTTAAAGTATAAAACCTTACTTAATCTTAATGTTTACAATAGCCAACTTGGTATTTTAAGACTAAAAATTCTGACTAAATCTGTGCTCTTTACTAAAAAGGACTTAATTTTATTTTCTTAAGCCTATGGAAGAAATGCGACACACTTTTGCAGATATCTTAGCATTGAAGAGTCAAGTGACGGCTAATTCTGGTAAATTAGAATCTCTATTTCCCTAAAGTAATTTTCTGTTTCATTAGTTTTTATTTATTAGAATGAACTTCTGTGTAGTTTTGTTTTATTCTGTTATTCTCCTAGCTAAATTTCTAGGATTTTTTTCTTTCTCTTGACTCATGTAAAAATTAATGAGCCCTTTTTTAAGTTTACTGGATTTATGCTATAGAAAAACCTAAAAGGGGCAGCTAGGTGGTACAGTGAATACAGCACCAGCCCTGGAGTCAGGAGGACCTGGGTTCAAGTCCGGCCTCAGACAGTCAACACAAAAACTAGCTGTGTGACCTTGGTCAAGTCATTTAACCCCAATTGCCCTCCAAAAAGCAAAGAAAGAAAGAAAAAGAAAAACTTACCAACTACCAGATATTTCTGTTCCAAAGATAGTTCATAGAAGGGATTCCTTAGTCGGAAGAAATAAGTAGGCATTTAAACACTTCTCTTATTTTAGGTTCCCAGTCATCTGCCTTCTTTGACATTCCCACTCAAACAGCATGGAGTAGTCTTTTAGATTGCTCATGATTACCTTTATTTTGTTTATTTTACTTCCTCTTCTCTTTATTATTACTTAAGAATAAGAAAATAAAAACGTATTGAAGTCTTCCTTTTATTTATTTTGGCTTTTAGATCATTGTATATTAGACCAATTAATATTCCATTTAAAACAAAACAGGAGAGGTAATGGAAATGTAGATGATGTTTTCTTAAATGGGACTTAATCTGGCCTAGGAAGAAATTTCACTAATGTGTACTTTGTTTTTCCATACTAAGGGCAGGGTTCTACCTAAGATGGTAGAATAAATTGTCTTATAAATTTGCTGCATTTGTAACTCATCTGCTTTGTTACTAAGTATTTTCAACTTTGCTCCCTATCTTTACTATCCTCTTTACTAAAAAGGAATTTTATGTCCTAGATTTTTCTTCATCAGTGTAAATACTGAATCTGAAAATAACTGGGGGGAAAAATAGGGAAGTAGTAAATTTAAGAATTACTAGCATAAATAAGACAGCATGGCACCCTAGCTCTCTGCAGGTTCAGTATTTAGGCTAAATGAAATATTTCACCTCTATTACTTACACTCCTGTCCTTTTGTCATGCGACAGTGAAGATTGGATACATATTTTAAAATTTTATGAGGTATAATCAGTTCTGAAATCCTACAGCAAGATCATTTAATTAATCTTTTACTTGGGGCAGGAGTACAGTCAAACTAAGATAATTTTAATTGGTTTTGAAAAAACATGATAGGAGTTTATGGTGGAAATGTCATAAATGAGAAGTTTTATGACTTTATAGTGACATTTTGGTATTAAAGATTGTATTTTGAAATGATAATTTTAGGGAACATAAGGTCACTTTCAGGTTGATAAAGTGCTTTACGTATACTATCTCATTAGATCATCACAATAACCTTTAAAGTTGGTACTAATATTTTCCCATTGTGTAGATGAGGAAACAATTTTAGAAAGGTTCGGTGACTTGCTCAGGGCCATATAGCCAATATCTGAGGTCAGGTTTGAATCTGCATTTTACTGATTGATATCTGTATCACCTAAGTTGATTGGATAACTTCATACCGAATTTCCCAGCCTCTAAGGGTAGATTTTCACATGTCTGCTTTTTGAGAGTTTTAATTTTATGGTCTCTTAAGATCCCTTAAAATTCAGATTCAGTGATTCTTCAACCTTCAGAAAAAGAGATTGTCCAAATTCAAAGTTATCCATTATGAAATCTTCTCTTTGTAATTAAAAAAAAGTTGTTGTTTTCCTTACTGGAGATGGAGAACATTTCTCTATTATTCTCTCTATAAACTATTCATAACCTTGAGGATAATTGTTGTCATATAGATGTACAATATTTTTTTTTAAACCAGTAACTTTTATATGCAATATAACTTCTTCACTCTGAGGGAGTAGCAACATGTTATTTTCATTTAATTCAAGAGAACACATTTTCAGATTGTTTTTGAGGGAAACACAAGACCTTTGTGGAGTAGACTGTTTAAAGAAATTATTAGAAAGTTTTTGTCCAGTTTGGGATTGAGAAGGATTTGGGCTTTACAACCCAATACCTCTACCTTATTTCCTTTAATGTACCCATGCCAGGGTTTGTGTTGCCAGGTAGTGAGAGCAATCCAGTCTTCTGGTTTTTTGATGGAGCTGGTTGAGAAGCAAAATAAATTTGGAAAATAAATTGGAATATATTTCTGGATTAAGCAGTCCTATGTTAATCCTTATTTATTGACTGGTTTTTATTTTCTTAGTCTTTTGGAAGAAATAAATGTGGGAAAGATAATGAGTTTGGTTTTGAAAATGCTAAGTTGGAGATACTTCAAAGATATCACCAGTAAGGAGTTGGACATGTGTACTTTAGCTAAGAAAATCGATTAAGACTGGATATGTAGATTTGGGAGACATAAATAGAGGTAAAAATTGAAACAGTGGGAGTTGATGAAGTCAACAGCTGAAACACCATAAAAAGATAGGTTGAGGGCCCAGAGGAGAGCCTTAGGGAACGTTCATAAGAAGGAGAGTATGAAGAGGCAAAAAGACTAAGAATGAGTAGTCAGTAGGAGTAGAATCATGAGAGAGGAGTGTCAGTAAAATACAAAGCCGAGGGTTATTCAAGATAAGAGAATGGTCAAGAGTCTGTAGGTGAAGATTTTGAAAATGAAGATTTTTAAAAGGCCATGGGATTTGGTAATTAGATCATTTGTAATTTAGTAGACAGGAATTTCATTTGTATATGAGGTTGGAACCCAGATTCCAAAGGGTTGAGAAGTGAGAGGAGATTGAGTAGAGGCATTTTGGGTATAGTCAGCTTTTTCCAGGACCTTGACTGAGAAAAGGAAGAGATACCAGACTATAACTTGAATGAATTTTAGGATCTAGCAAGGTTTGTTTGTTTGTTTGTTTGTTTTTCAAGATTGTAGATACAAGGCAGCAGGGAAGGAAGCAGTAAATAGGTAGAGATCGAAGGTTTGATAAGGGAGTGGTACCTGATTGTGGGAGCAATCTGCTGGAGAAGATGAAAAAAGATGAGACTGATTTTATATGTAGTTGTCCTGAGTTGTCTCTTTATCACACAGGAAAGGTGGGGGGGGGGGGGGGGAAGAATGAAAGTTGGATTTTGAGATGTAGATTAGGAGATAAGGGGGCTGATAGTTGGTTTTGAATAAAATATTTAAAGTTGTTACAACTGGTCCCTCCTTTTTAGTTTAAAAATCCAGTTACATATGTGTTTTCTTTAACCAAAAAGCTTTATTGTAACATTAGCTAGAAGTTTCTCATTTACAAATGTATTTTCTTCAGGAGAGAATGTTAATGAAGCTTGTTCATCTAATGAAGAAGTCAACAAAGTATGTGATGAAGTTATAAATCAGGATAAAATTGATGTAGAAGGGGCATCAGCAGTGGAAAATTCAGAATCAAATGATACAGATCATAAAACAAGGAATGCAAAACTTAAAGTGTCTGAAGGAGAACAAGATAATAAAGCAGAAGATTCAAAGAGTGATTTAGAGACTCCTGAAAAGGAAACCAGGGGGTCTTATGTCATTAAATATAATGTGTCAACTACTCCATACTTGCAAGGGTAAGTCATATATTTCCAAACTTCATTTTATCAAGGTACAGAAATTTACTTGAAACATTTAGGCCCCAATTTCACACAACTACAATTAATGCAGAGGTTCCCAAACTTTCTTGGCATGACACCTAGTGTCTAACTAATTTTTTCATAGCACCCCTAGGCCAAATGAAAAATCTAATAGTTCCATTTACTAAGTAGTTAGGTCCCACAAAGAATTTAATAAGTATTTATGTCTTAACAAATCAGAAAGTAGCTAAGCAAAAAAAAAAATTAATTTGGATTATTGACATGTCCAAAATTGACAGATATTTGTATGAAAATTCTAAGAAATGAGAAAATTCTTGTAGTTATTGACACAATTGAAAGGACAGATACACAAAAATATCTTTCAAACATTAGAGACTGTCATCAGAAGGAATGTTTTTGAGCTAGTAATTCACAGTGTTCACAGGTGGCCTGATGTATTAGAATATTATCATTGTGTTTTGCCGGAAAATTTTAAAATATCTTAAGGAGTCCCTTTGAATTCACTGGGTACCTTGGTACCTCAGGTTGTTCGTTTTGGAAACCAAGTTCTGAATACTTTAAAAGAATCAATCAAACAAATCTCTAACCAAATTTGCTGAACTTTAAATTAATTCAGTTTAAACTAGATTATCTTGCTTAGAGTTGTTCGACACACGGTTCTCCACATCAGCTGGCAATGGGCAGCCCTAGTTCATCCTGCGCCAGATTAAAATCTAGTTGGCAAATGGTTAACAAAATAAATAAAAATATAGTAGAACAGAAATAATGTTAATACGTGGTTTTCTGAGTTAAGATGTAGCCTGCAGGAATCCTTGTGTATAGTTTAGTGGCCTTGTTTCTTTCTGAATTTGACACCACTGATCTAGCTGGTCTTTAAGAAGATTCTGAAATCCAAAATGTTGGGATTGTTAGGAGAAAAATTTCCAAACTAAACAGAGCATCATTTGGAGCTCTCTACTTGAGTGTCTTGTTGTGTTTAGTCTTTTTTCTCCCCCTCTCTAAATATTCTTCCCCCACCACCAAAACACATTTTTTTTCCAGATCATTTTACTTCATCCTGATGATGAACCTGTTGTTACTGAAAATACATTTATGTTGGCAAAGTACCATCTCAGATATGATGGGAAGCATGGTGTAGTGAATAGAGAGTCAAGAAATGAATAGTCAAGAAAACCTGGGTTCCCAGTTCTCCCTCGGACACAGACTAGCTCGATGACCCTAGCCAAGACATTTAGCCTCTCAGTGACCTAGACCAGTAAGGTCAAACTCCAAATAGAAATGGGGGTCACTAAAGTGTACTGAAGAATCCCTGTAGGCCATATGGTGACTAGGAGAACCACATTATGGGGCAGCTAGGTGGCTCAGTGAATAGAGCACAGGCCCTGGAGTCAGGAGGACCCGAGTTCAAATCCTGCCTCAGACACTTAATACAAAAACTAGCCATGTGACCTTGGGCAAGTCACTTAATCCCAATTGCCCTACCCTCTGTCCTCCAAAAAAAAGGCAAAAAGAAAACCACATTGTAACTTCATGTCTTGGTTTATTTTATTTTTATTTTGTTAAACATTTCCCAATTACATTTTAATCTGATTTGGGCTGCACTCAGGAGTATTGTAGGCTGCATGTGACTATATTTGATACCTCTGCTTAGCTGGCTAAGATGTAAGTTGAAGATGTGTCCTCACTGGCAGCTCCCTACTTAGAAATCACAGGCCAGGTTTAAAAAGAGAACCACAAAGACTTCTCAAATATACAAATAGGTCTGTGAACTCATCAGTTTGGAGGGTTCCTCCAGTAATGCAGAGCTCATCCCATCCATGCCTGCCTATCCTATTCGATATGATTCTTGACCTATCTCTTTCCGTAAATTCAGCACAAGGTATTAATCCAGTATGCTTAGAGGCCTTCTTTGATTTCTCTTGACATTGTGAGGGTACCAGTGGAGCACATTGACTCTCCACCTGTTATTCCTTACCACATGACCAGTTTATCTTTTCTTCCTGTTATAAACCTCCTGCCACACATTATAAAAATAATATAATATTATTAAGACTGTTGTCCACATAAGCGGGCTTCTTATAAATCAGATATCTCCAGTTGTGTGGAAAACAACACAAAAATAAACTGTTTAATGAAATGAAAATATACCAAGTATAAGATGGAAAGGAAGAAAAGAAAGATTCTTTGAAGAGAGGTTTTTTAAAGAAATAATATTCAGTCTTCTAAGACTATATAATATATCTTTGAGTAAAAGTGGGGGAAGGTGAAAGGGGGAAGCAGCTAGTGTCTGAATGTTTGAATAAGTTATGGGTTTTTAATTTCTATTTTTTGATATTAACAAGTAGTTATACTAATGTTCTTACATCATACTTGAAGATGAACTGTCTCCTAGATGTTAGCACTTTAAAAAGTATATAATACAGTTTGTTGTGAAGCTTTAGGAATAACTTTGTTTTCTCCTTTAGTGTGAAAAAGAAGATGAATTTTGATGAAAATAGTTCTTCATTTAAGGACTTGAAGTTTCTGACACCAGTGAGGCGTTCTCGACGTCTTCAGGGAAAATGTTGTAAATTACCAGATATGTTAAAAGATCATTATCCCTGTGTTTCTTCATTGGAACAGTTAGCAGAACTGGGAAGTGAAACAAGTGCTTATATATGCCGTCCAAACACTGCACTATGTGCAGTTTCCCTTGAAGAAGAAGAAAAAGAAACAGAAAACTTTAACAAGTGAAGAAATACATTTAAAATTTTCTTAAATTAAGTCTCTTGTGTTTCAGATTTCCCACAGATATATAGATGGATTTCCAAGTTTTTACTAAGGTATTATTACAGTGAAAATATGATTGATAAGGTACTTATATAGCAAGATTTTACTTGCATGGATTAGCAAAACAGATTTAGCCTTACTAAAAAGTAACTCACTTGGGGTGGCTAGGTGGTACAGTGAATAGAGCACCGGCCCTGGAGTCAGGAGGACCTGAGTTCAAATCTGGCCACAGACACTTAACACAAAAAACTAGCCATGTGACCTTTTGCAAGTCACTTAACCCCAATTGCCATGCAAAAAAAAAAAAAGTAGCTTACTAAAAGTAACAATTTAGAAATTCTACTTATTTTTAGATTGGTAGAGACTGTCTTTGAGAAGATTATTATATATTTTGTATTTATCATTATTTTGAGCAAGAAAATCTCAGTATAATTAGTTCAAGAATAACATAGCTGACTCTTGTGACTATTTAAATGGATGTATACAAATCAAAGAACAGTGTTGGAAAAGGAAATTTTTCTAGAAATGTGTTGGAGGAAGTATGCTGACATTTTTTTTTCCATTAGAGGAAATGTTTTCCAATTTAGTAAGATTTAAATATTCACTTTAATTGGGGTTTTTGGAGTAGAATCTATATTCATTTAACAGTCTTCTGAACATTTCTCAGTACTTAACTAATACTAGAAATTTTGTTGAGCTGTTTTAAGATATAAGAATTGCATTAAAATGTTTATCATTAATAACTTTTACAAATGTGTCACTTTGTTACATATTTTTAAAGTAAATCAATGATTATATAGTATTCATTTGCTTTCTCTACTTCTCAGAAGACCTGTAGGAATTCCCAAGTATAATAATGCCTTAAAGTGACCTAACATTATTTGACCTAACATTGGTGGATAAGGTATTCTGCATAGGTAAATTTCCCAGGCAAAGTTTTAGCATTTCCAGCCATAGAATTGGCAAGGACTTAACAGGTCATTAAATTGATCCATACCCATGAATCTTGTCGATTAGGTCATTGAAATAACTCATTTCTTTAGCTCCTATAATGTGCTAGGCCCATTATTAAATACTAGGGATAAAAGAAGCAAACACGACCACTATCCCTTAAAATATAAGAAACTTATATTTTAAGAGGATACAGTATATAGACACATACATACATATGTATACACACACACATATATATAAATAGGTGCATTGCAGAATAGGTGGAAGTTAACCTTGGGAGGGATTTTTTACAAAAAGTAGTTATTTAGGCTCTGACCTTTAGTGACAAGGACTTCACTATCATCAGGGGACCCCCCTTTTTTTTTTTAGGTCTGAAATAGTCCTCCCTATAATTTCTATCTGGTACTAAATCTGCTCTCTATAGTTCAGTAAAATAGATAAATTAGAACAATAGAATTAAATAGAATAATAGAATTTCAGTAGAAAATAGAATTCAATTAGAATAAACTTAATTGTTCCCATAGCTTTTCCTTTCACTGCTAAAACTCTATAAAGGGTAGTAGTATTGTTCCCACTCATTGCTTCCACTCATTGCTTCCACTCATACCTCTTTACTCTTCTGCTGCTTGGAGTCTTTTGGTCACATTGCTTTACTGAAACTACTAACTCAAAGACCACCAGTGGCCTCTTTAATTGCTAAATTTGATGGCCTTTTCTCAGTCTGTTCTTCTTAGCTCTTTTGCATATGACACTTTTGACCCAGCTTCCAGGTCATCTGGTCATGTAACAAGATAGAAGACTGTCATGGTATTTACTATCAAGGTGAGAGTCAGAAAGTGAGCTAGGAGAGTATAAATAAAAAAAGACATTGCCAGAGATCTTAGGAGGAAGATAACTCACTTAAAACCTTAAACACAAACACATAACATAATAGAGAATGGAAGGTGACTCCTCGATCACCCCCCCAGAACATCTAGATGAGTCTGAACACCTCTGAATAAATACTGTAAGACAGGAAAGTGAATTAACCCGGATAAGGAAAAAGACCTTGTGGATACCCAAGAGCATGATACCAAAGCAGGATATTCACAAGTGGTTCACAACAGAATTGGCAGAATAAAATCCATGGTAGCAAATCTCATCAAAGAAATGAAAGAACAACAGGCTAGGTACGCAGAAGTAAAGGAAAATCTGAAAAAAAGAGAAGCAGTAATGTTCCAAGGAACATTTCAATACAAGAAAAAGATTGATCTTGAAGAAAGAACACAGGGAGCTTAAAGATTATAGGTCTCCTAGAAGAACACAGTAAGTGAAAAATCCTTAACACTTTAATACAGGAAAGTTGTCCAGGACTTCTGGACACTAGAAGCAATGTTTCTAAATAGAATCTATAGGTTTGGGGTAGGGGTGGGGGGGGCGGTTCACAGCCTACTATAAACTCTAAAAAATAGTAAAACTTAAGAATTCTAGTTACAACAGACTTTCAGATATAAAGGAGGGGAAATTTAAAGAACATAAGACTTCTGTACCTTCTAAAAGCTGTAGGGTGGGGATGGAATAATGTGTTCCAAAGAGCAAAGGAGCTCAAGATATACCCCACAATGAGATACCTTTGCAAATCTGAATTCATGTAATGCCAGTGCGACCATTAGCAGCTACTATGAATATGCATGTGTATTTCCAGGGTAGATTTGCAAAATATAATAAACTCTCTTCCTCAAAGGCAAAAACAAAATATTTATTTGGAACATTAGGATACCAGGAGGTAAGATTTAACAAGGTACTCATCACTAATTCAGAGATCACTGACATCTTAAGCCTTCTTTCTCTTAGGCCTCCCCATAAAAACAAGTTCCCCTAGATAAATTCCTCCCTCTGCCCACTCAAAGCTTGCTTTTCTTTGCTCCTTGGGCCAACTGCTCCCACTCACAGCTTGCTTCTCTCTCACTCTGCTCTGCTGCTCTCAACACTCAGCTCTCTCTCTCCTCCTTGGGCAAGCTCCTCCCACATTTGGCTTCATGTGACCCAGACTCCATGTGACTCAGACTCCATGTGAGCTGGTCCAGAGCTCAAAGCAAATCACACAGGCCTATTAATGGGCAGGGAAGATCTTCCTATTCTATTAACATTACATTTGACCCTGAGACCTTTCATGTTCATTAATTACATAGGCTGATAGGATTTTAGGGATAACTTGTATCAACATAACTTGCATAACAATATAAAAGGGATAACAAAATGGATGCATTAAACAGTATCTTGGGGGGCTTAGGCACAAGCACCCCATCATTCCCCTCTCAAATGAATGGGCCCCCAAAACCTCTGGAGTAAGGGTTGAAGGTCTCATCTTCTGAACTACTTTCTGCTGAGATAGGACAGAGAGCCAGCCCTACCTCCAGAGGTCCCATTCAAGGGGTCAGTTTTTTTGTATCCAGAGCTTGGGCAATGTCAGGTCCAGGGGTGACGTATCATAGCCTTGGACAGAGGTTGACATCCAGCTTAAGCAGTCATCTGCAAGTGGATGGCACGAAGCCTGGAGAAAACAAGCCTAGCTAACAGGTTAAATAAACAAAGGCTAAAAAGAATAAGGAGACAAAAATTAGAAGCAAGGTAAATACAGTGTCAGCCATGCTTCTGGAGTCCATGAACCCACTATCATAGCCTTATTCATGGTAAATTATATGAGTTAAGGATACAATTTGGTAAACTTGCCCACCTGGCACATGATACTGCTTTAAAGTAATTACAAGGTTCAGGTAAAGTGACTGGGTCCATTTTTCCAATACATAGCTAAATTGATACCGGGCTTTCAATCCCATCTGTGTACTTTTTTAATCTGAGCTGGGGCTTGGCCAATTTTCTATTTTCCCTGTAGGTGTGACAAACTTGGATACAATGATTCAGGAGAGTTTGTAGGGGCAGTTCTTACTTCCCTATTACATCTAATATTAAGTCCCTTTTCCTGGTACATCTTAGTTGGAATACCATCTATTCTTCCATAATCTGTCCCTGCTCTCAGTAAAGCAGTAAACATTTCTCTCCTTGTTAATTTGTTCTGACTTTGAATCCACTGGCCATTTTCTCTTCTCTCTTGAGGAAATTTGTCTTTCCCCCATTCCCCTAAGTCACCTAACTGCAATCTTATCTAACACCTCTGAAAGGGGGTGCCCTATTTCCTTAATGTGTAAAGTCAGAATTTTGTGTTTATAAGTGGGAGGAGCAGTCTCCACTATTATCCTTCTATGAGAAACTGTTAAGGGAGAACTGTGATACACATCTGCATCTCAATAATAAAACCATTATTGTGGTTTTCATTACCTCGTCCTTTAAATTTCTTATACAGTCTCTGAGCAATACCAGGGTCTATCTCCAACTAGGCCACATAGAGTCAGTGGGATACTATTTATTGCATCCCTTGGCAGCTAAAGCTAACAAATTAGTTCCATTGTTATCTCCTTCAGTATGGTAATCCCTAAAAGCTTGTTGTAGAAAGGGTTTCTAATATCTATACATTTCAAACAGTCTATGTTATCTACCCATACTTCTGCAGCCCCTTAGTCACTGATTCTCACCATCCAAGATCCTAATGATTAATTTTTGGGGGTGAATCGACTTAAAATTCTGTGACCTCCTGCTGAGTAAAATCCTCAGTAATTTCCTTAAACACTGTGTGGCCCCCTTGGTTTCTCCTGCTACCTTCATAGTATTGGATGAATGTCTGCATTCCTAGAAGCTTCCTCATCTGAATTTGTTTCATTTTCCTCCCACTTGTCTTCCCTTCCTGGTGTCTGGGTTCCAATCAGGCCCAACACGTGTAAGAGTTGCACGAACCTTCATCTTGTTAGCTTTTCTCTTTTTCTGAGCTAAACTCACAGCTATCTTTTATGCTACCACCTGATACTTTCTAATTTACTCTTTTTTTTTGCAGAGGGAAGACAGGGCAATTGGGGTTAAGTGACTTGCCCAAGGTCACACGGGTAGTTTTGTGTTAAGTCTCTGAGGCCAGATTTGAACTCAGGTCCTCCTGACTCCAGGGCTGGTGCTCTATTCACTATGCCACCTAGCCACCCCATCCAGTTTGCTCTTCTAAAGGAAAGTTCTGACACTGTAGCATAGAAAGCTTGTCATGCAAATCAGCTAACTCCTTTTCCAGCTGAACCTTTTCCTCCAGCAATTTGTCTCTGCTTTTACATATAATGTGATAACTTGTTAACAATGCCCATCCTCTTCTACATACCACTGCCATTTCTTTCCCTGGTTCTATTCCTTGCAAACATCTTTCTAAATCTATGGGTTCTTCCTTCTGTAGCCTTGATTCCCAGTTTTCACAAAGTCCTGTGCTTTTAGCCCATTTTCTCTCCAGGGAGGAATAAGATAAATCCTCCCATCCCAGGATTCCCATTTCCTTCCCTATAGCCTTCCTGTCTCCATATAGAGGTTTTATATTTTGCAATGCCATCCTCTTTGCCAAATGTAATGCCAGTGTAATACCCATAGCAGCCACTACAAATATGTATTCATATTTCCAGGGTAGATTCGCACAATATAATAAACTCTATTCCTCAAAGGCAAAACCAAAATATTTATTTGGGACATCATTAGAATACCAGGAGGTAAGATTTAAAAGGGTACTTATCACTAATCCAGAGAGTGCAACACCCCAAGCCTTCTTTCTGTTAGGCCTCCCCATAAAAAAAGTTCCCCTAGGCAGGTTCCTTCCTCTGCCCACTCTTAGCTTGCTTGTCTCTCTCTCTATTTCTTGAGCCAATTGCTCTGCTACTCTAACTGCTCTCTGCTCTGCTGCTCTGTGCTCTGCTTTTTGGACAAACTCCTCCCACATTGAGCTCCATGTGACTCAGGCCCCATGTGACCCAGGCTGTATCAGCCATTTACATAGGCCTATGGGTAGGGAAGATCTTCCTATTCTATTAACATTACAGTCTAATAATGGGAAAGGGGGAGAAAAAGACATTCAAAAAAGGGAGGCATTTGAAACATTCCTACAAAGAAAACCAGGTAAGTATGAGCAGGTTATTTGCCTTGCAAACACTCCAGACAACAAGAGAAATACAAGAAAAGTAAACAAATGTAGCAACTAATGAAAATACAGATAACAAAATAAATTGCCCCAGGAAAATAAAAGTAGGGATACTTATGGGGTTAACAACAAACAAAATGACAGAGAGGCCATTAAGAGATTTCTTTCTAAAAGTACAGATAAATATGAAAACAGCACTTAATTAGAAGTAGTGCTGATGGAGGAACAATCCTGAAACATCATGGACTAAAACTCACAACACCCCACCTATAGGTCAATCAGTGTTTTTTTGGAGAGATGAAACTACTGAATGGGAGGGCTCATGAAAGGGGAAAAGAAAGGAAGAAGACAGAGGAAAATGTATGTTGTACCCTAATCAAGTTAATGGCAAACAGCCAAGGAAAAATAGCTTGTAGTCTCAGAAGAAGGCCTATAGGAGAATGGGTAAGTTTGCAAAGAGAAGGGCTGAATAAGAAACAAAAAAGAAAGGAAATCATAATAGACTGGTGTGAGGGTGCACCACTGAAGAACACTCCCATGGAGAAGAGAGCTCCTACAACAGTAGATTGGGAATTTACAATGGGTATACTCTTCAGGAATTTAGTATTTAGAAAAACCAATACCTCTGAGATAGTTTTCTTCCTCCATGAACAGCATCTTGCATCAGAAGAGGAATTTAAGCTCCTGGAGGTGACTGACATCTGGAAGGGTACAAAGTCATGATTTCAAAGAAGAGATTTCATAGCAAAAAGGGAGAAAAATGATCACGGGGACAACAGGGATTAGTAATTAACTGGGCAATCAGGGATATAGGAAAATTTCTACCATGGGGCAACAATTCTAGCCTCTAATCTTTTAGGAGTGAGGTTCAAAAGAAGAGAGGGCAAGATCTATAAGGCAGTAATACAGAAGCTTTGGAAGAGGAAACACTAAGTAGGTACCTTAAAAGTTTTTAATTCTATGAGGAATACAGTGAAATTTTTTTTAAGTGATAAAACAAGTACAAGGACCCTGAATGTAAGAATAAAAGTCTAGAATAGAAAGAGAAGAGAATGAGAGAAATACTTTTTAGAAAAAGGCACAGAAAATGAAAACAACTGTAAAAAGATTAAACGAAGATGGCTTTTATTTGACTTTTTAACAGAGAAAGAAGGAAATTAGTTAAATGATCAGATAAAGAAAGAAAGAAAAAGGAATTAGGCAAAATTTCAAAATTAGAAGAAATAGAAAATGGGAGGGGGAGTTTGAGGATGAGAGGAAAGAGAAACTTAAAGGAATAGGGTTGCCTTAAAGTAAATTAAGTCAAAATAATTGAAGAGACAAAATACAATATTTACAAAAGAAGAATAACAACATTCTAATTCAGGTGAAAGAAAATTAAAGACAAGTGAAGAAAATATAAATCTAACTCATAACTTTAAATATAAATGGATTAAATAATCCAATAAAATGAAAAGAAAAGTGATATTCAATAGGAAAACAAAATTCCAGTTGCTTACAAAAAACACCCCTGAAAAACAAAGACAATAAAAATAAAAGGCTGGAACAAAATCTATGTATCAGGTGAATTAAAAAAAAGCAGGGGTTGTCATCATGTTATTGTTGTTCAGTTATGTCCAACTCTTTGTGACCCCATAGACCATGCTGTCCCTGGGGTTTTCTTGGTAAAGATACTGGAATGGTTTGCCATTTCCTTCTCCAGTAAATTAAGGAAAACAGAAGTAGCTTGCCCAAGTCACACAACTAGTAAATGTCTGAGGCCAAATTTGAATTCAGGTCTTCATGACTCGAGGCCCAGTAGTCTATCCACTGAGCCATCCAGTTGCCCATCCAGCTACTAGACAAAGCAAAAACAAACAATATAAATATAAATATTTATATAAAAAGAGATAAGTTATGTACATTATACTGAAAGAAACCATAGACAACAAATCAATATCAGATTTAAAGTTATATGTTCCAAATTTCTTTGCATGAAAATTCATAAAGGCAAAATTAACTGAATTATAAGATATAGATAATAATACAATAGTGGCAAGATATTTTAACCTCAGTTTTGCACAAACCTAAAAAAGATAAAATGGAAAACATAAAATTGGAACAATTTGTTGGAAAAACTAGAGCTAAGAGACTTATGGCATCTTCTAAAGGGACTGTTACAAACATACATATTGCTCAATACCTTATCAGTCAAGTTAGTCAATAAATATTTATTAAGAGCCTATGTGCCAAGAACTATGCTAAATGCTAAGGATACAAAGAAGGGTAAAAAGTCCCTGCCCTTGAGGAGAGAACCCTCACAATCTAATGAGATAAGATGCAAATTACTATGAACAAGCAAACTATATTCAAAAATAGATGATCAGCAGAGGAAAGGCACTGAAATTAAGAGGCAGGGTAAAGCTTTGTGTAGAAGGTGGGGCTTTTGCTGGGACTTGAAGGAAGCTGGGGAAGCCAAGAAGCATAGATGAAGGGGGAGGGCATTCCATGCATGGGGCATAGCCAGTGAAAACTGGAGTTGGGAGATGGAGTGTCTTGTCCAATGAACATCAAAAATGCCAGTGTCATATTTGATCCTGGACATGATAGGGAGTCAGTGGAGGTGAGTGAAAAGGGTGATGGTCAGACATCTGACTATTGAGCTAAGCTGATGATGGATCAGAGAGGGGGAGAGACTTGTGTCAGGCAGAACAACCAACCGGCTATTGCCATAGTCCAAGTATAAAATGATGAAAGTCTGAATTGAGTCGTAGTAGTGGCAGCACTGGGAAAACTGAGAGGCAGGCATTCCGGTAGAAATGAGGTCAATCCCTTAATTCCATACCATGTCTCACAATTCGTTCTATACAGGATCCTATTATTAAAGATCATCTCATTAAAAAATCACAAGAGAAGTAGATCACATACCTTTTGCAGATATGTGAAAAGATGTATCTTCACTAAACAAGGGATAGAAGCAATTATGAAAGATAGATAACTGATTAATTGAAACCAATGAACCAGTTCAACTTTACATTACCTTTTCTTTTGAATCTTGTCAAAGATTTTGCCCTGTCAAACCTTACAGCTGCCTTTGCCACTTACTATGATGCTGACTTTGCTACTTACATGATGCTGAATAAAGCTGGAGAAAATCCTGAAACTGTGCTGACTAGGACCCCTACAAGTTTATGTTACATAATCTCAAGTAGGCCCTTACTGTGGCATGGCCATCCTTTTTATTCACTACCCTATTTTCTTTTCTTTTAATATTTTTAAATTTTATTTTAGCCTCAAACACCAACACATACAGAATAGAGAAAAGAAACAAAAAACATCATAAACTTAAATACTGGAATTTAAATACGAATTAAGAAAGGAAAAAATGTCATGTGCATAGCAGAACATAAGAGAAGATTCAAAATATTTAACAATAAATTTTCATTTCAAGAAAACCTATATGATAAATACCACACGTTGTGTCCATCCTTTCTTTGCTTCCTTATAAAGTTTAGGCAACTGAAGGAATGAACATCAAGTTATTTTAAATTCTATTCTTAGATCTCCCTCATTCTTATGTTTTTTTAATTCACATTCTTTTTTTTTCTTTGCCATCATTTATTTGGAGTCAAACTTCCTTATAAGTTTTCTTTTGTTCTTTGCTGTGCACTTTTTTGCTTTGTTCTTTTTTTCCTCCCCCTCCCCCTCAGGCTACAATTAAATGCAGATATATTTCTCTATACCTATATATATATATATATATGTATATATATATATGCATATATAAACATACTTTCCCAAACAAATTCTACTCCTTATCTTTGTTTTTATATTTGTGCTTATCTCTTTTTTCTTATCCCTCCCAGTTTCTCTATTTCACTTTTACCCCACTACCTTGCCCTCCTATTCCTTGCCTCCCTCCTTCCAAGGATCCCTCTCCTATCCTCCCATTCCCATAAATCTTTAGCTCCCATCACTACCATACTTTTGAGCTAGTCTGCTTGTCCTATGTTGGAGAGAGACCCGATTGCCATGTGGGCAATCACAATGTCCTGCAGACAGAGATCACTGCAGAATTCCTCTATGTTCTGCAGAAACCCAGTGAAAAAATCTTCACCCACTCTAGTCACCGGAGAGTGAAGGAGTGACATTTATGGGATCAGCTCTACTGGAGCTCCCTGGTCCGTTTTCTATAATTTCATATTAATCACCTTGTTAAGAACTTGTTTGTATCTAGATATTTACATGTCGTCTTCCCCATTCAGTGGTGATTTCCTTGAGGGCAGGTACTGTTTTTTGCCTTTCTTTATATCCCCAGCGTTCAGCAGTGCTTGACACATAGTAGCTGCTAAATAATGTTTATTGCCTGAGTCACTCATCGAATTGAACAAGGGTTCTGATGTTCCAACTATATTATTTTTTACTGGTAATAACAATGAAAACATTCAACAGCAATACTCTAAAATTTAAGCTGTTACTAGGAACACACTAGATACATTAAGCATTTGCTTATTTCTGAGCCGTCGCACGAAGTAACAAAACATCACCACGGGGTTCCGGAGTCTTTCTAGTTCAGAGACAACTACCCTCCCGCTTATGTTGTTCTGTTTGTTTTTGACCAGAGAACCAGAAAGCCAATTCATCAAGGGCCTGGCCGCACCAGAATCCTGCTTGTATTATTCACCGGGGTGCTGATGTTGCTGCCTCCGCGCCCTGTTGGCGGATCCGGAGGAATCTCGATCTCCGCTGCTGGGGAAGGTTCTGCGTGAGCGCTGCCGGGGGCTACCGCGTTGGCGTTCTGGGGGAAGCTCGGGGGCTGCAGATGCATGAGGGTATATAATGGCTACCTCCCAGGGAGAGTGGGGAGGGGGAGCTGAGCAGACGGCCAGAATGGACTAGGGCCCCTGGAGCTCCCTAGGGAAACAAAAGGGCCGGGAGCGCGTGTCCTGCACTTCCTGGCTGGGCAGGTCAGATGGAGCCAACTTCCCCCGCCAGGTCTGGGGTTGCTTTGCTGCTGCGGCTGCGGCTGCTCTCCAGTGGTCCAGCCCTGCCTCACCCCCCGCACTCCTTGCACTCATTGCAAGGGTCTCTTACCCCAGCAAGCCCTGCCAGGATGAGTCCACTGCCAGCCTGAGCACCTAAGCGCTCTTCTAGACTCCGCCTCCTTGTCTGTCTGCACAGCCAAAGTGAATCCTTGGGGTTTTTGTTTTTGCTTTTTAAAGAAAGTAGTACTTGGTGTATTGCGGGTGGTCTCCTAGAACCGTGATGCAAAAGGGTATATATATACCAAAGCACGACTCTTCTTAAACAGCCTTGAGCGTTCAAAGCAGTCACTTCAAAGATATAACAATGCTTTGGGAAGTAAGGTGCATACAGCCTTCCAGGCACACAAGCCAGTCCTAAGCCCTTTCCCCATCTTTGCTGGCATTTGGTGTTTATTTGCATTTACAATTTTATATTTACCTAGATGGTAAGAGCATCTAGTAGAATGGTAAGGGTTGGGTTTTTTCCTTCTAAAAATAACGAAGTTCAGTGATAAGGGAAAAGAGAAAATTAAAGACTGAGGCAAGTCATTTAGCCTTAAGAGTGAAAACTTAGTGTATAATAAGTGTCTTCAAATATTTGCAGGACTGCCTTGTTGAAGAGGGATTAAATTTATTCTACCTAATTCTCCCTGGGTGTTGTTTGGGGTTTGGGGGGTTTGTGTTGTTGTGTTGTTGTGGTGTGTGTGGGGGGTGTTGGGTGTTTGTTGGGTTGTATAAAGAGGCTTCCTTCATTGGGTGAGATGTTGAACTCATGATTCTTGAAGGCCCTTCCAAATCTAGAGTCTGTGATTCTAAGTCTCATATGTCCTTTTTGGTTGTGTTTTTGGTTGTGTTGGGTTGGTTTTTGTTTTTGTTTTTTGTTGTTTTTGTTTTGGCATAAACAGTTTAGTAATCTTACTATGATGACTTCCTCCCCCCACCTAAATGTCAAAGGTTATCAGCAGTCATGTAGCCCAGTGATCATTGTTCATTGATAAGTTTGACTCCAAATAAATGATGGCAAAGAAAAAAAAAGAATGTGAATTTAAAAAAACATAAGAATGAGGGAGATCTAAGAATAGAATTTAAAATAACGATGTTCATTCCTTCAGTTGCCTAAACTTTACTAAATCAAAGATGAAGCCCTTTGGAATGGAATCTTTTAAAAAAAGATTTTACATAGGAAAATTCTACTGGTTGGCAGTCCCTAAAAACACACACACACAAATACATATATGTGTATACACACACGCACACAATACGTATGTATATGTACACACTATACATATATGTGTACACATGTACAAACACACACATAGGTTCCCAGCTAATTTCCCTCGGTTTATTGAACATTACTTCCCTTTGTATTCTAGCCAAATGACCCTACTTGCTATTCCTGAACTTGGGTTGCTATCTCCCATGTCTGTTCCTTTGTATACCAGTGCCTGAATTGACCCCTCTCCTCCTCCTCCTCCTCAGCCTGTTAGAATTCTGTGGGCTTAGTTTGTGTGCCCTGTTCCAAGAGAAGTCATTCCTGATCTTACTCTTTCTTTCTTTAAATGATCATGTACATATACTTGACCTGTTTATACATTATTTTTCACCAGTAGACTGGAAGATGCTCAAAAAGACAAGAGCTGCTTTTCAGTTTATATATTCCTGGCACCTAGCATATTGCTTTAAGCTGAGTAGGTCCTCAATAAATATTTGTTGGATTGGGACGGGGAGCTCCCTCTGCCGGCGAGATCAAAGGGACAGTCCCTAGCAGTATCCCAAAATTCTAATAGAAAATAGATCACATGAAATAAAAAAATTCAGTGAAAAAATGAAAAATTATTTGCATTTCACAACTTTTTTGGTTATATTTAAAGTTTCCATGGCATTTTTCTTCCAAATGATTCAATGTCCCTTATAAAAGGGATCATTTTGTTGCTGTTCAAATATGTCTGACTGTAACCCCATTTGAGGTTTTCTTGGCAAAGATACTGTAGAGGTTTGCTGTTTCCTTCTCCAGCTCATTTTGAATATGAGGAAACTGGTCAGATTTGAATTCATGTTATCTTGACTCTAGGCCTGGGAATTTATTCACTGTACCACCTAGCTTCCCAAGAGGGATCATAGTTTCCCATTATTCATTTCTTTAAAAAAAATTAATCTGAGTGATGGTTTTTATATTTTTGTTGTTGTTGTTTGATACAGTCTGTAAGATTTGGGAGAGGTAACTTGCACCACAATCATCTACCAATTCATTATGAATGACTACACAGTGCTGAAGGTGATTGGGGAGGGCTCTTTTGGCCGGGCTCTTTTAGTCCAACAAGAAAGCAGCCAGCAGAAGTACGCAATGAAGGAAATAAGGCTTCCCAAGGTAACTATTTAAGAAATTAACTCTCACAATGTATCATCAGATTTGGAAGCACACATAATCCCTAGGCTTATGTTGAATCAGATTTCAAGTAGCACCCAGGATGAGCTTATATATCCTGTTTCTTTAAAATGATGAGTCATCATCCTGGATGTAGATGGTTATGATGTAGCCTCTGAACCACCAGTGAACAGAGCACCTTTGATTTGCTGAGTATGTCCACTTGTCACCAAATGAAATTTCAACCATTCAGTAGAATGATTAGAACCCAAGAATTCCCTGATGATAGTGAAAGTGCTCTGAGAGACAGATTGTACTCTGTATAAATGTGACCTGTTGTCAGCTTCCTCATCATTATGTTGAAAAGTTAGGTGCAGGATCAGTATAGCTGTGCAGGTGGTGCCTGGCCAGACTGAAAGCCTAAGGGAGGCAGCATGGTAAGTAGCTTTGTAACCGTGGAGAAGTCACTTAACCTTTGTAAGCCTCAGTTTCATCATATGTAAAATATGAAAAATAAAATAATAGCACTTATCTTTCCAGGGTTATCATGATGGTCACACATTTTTATTTTTATTTTTTTGGAGGGGGGGAAGGCAAGGCAATTGGGGTTAAATGATTTGCCAAGCTCACACAGCTAGTAAGTATGTCAGGTGTCTGAACCCGAATTTGAACTCAGATCCTCCTGACTCCAGGGCTGGTGCTCTATTCACTGTACTACTTAGCCATGAGGGTCAAATGAGATAATATAGGCTGTCCCAAATGTCTTAGTGCAGTTTAAGACTTTAATAACTTAAACTTTAAGCTTTAATAACCTAAAACTACAGTAAGACATTTGGGACACCTTCTATCTGTTCTATGAAGTGCTTTGCAAATCTTGAAGTGGTATATAATTTCTAGATATTATTATTATAATGATCATTTTATGTCCTTACTCAATCTTGCTGTACTCAGGCCATTCAAAATTACTTTATGTTTTTCTGAAAACACACTGGTTGGCTATTGCAGAGTGATCCCCAGGGGTGTAGTGTGATGGGTGAATCATGTCTGGGGTAAACAGTTTGCTCCCAAACTTGGAGTCACAGTATCAGGTAGCATGGTATAGCTGAAAAGAGTACTGGTTCTAGAGTTGGAGAACCTGGGTTCCAATCCTACCTTGTATACTTACTTAGCAGTGACCTGTATAACTTACTTGAAGTCCCTGGGCCTCAGGATCTCATCTAAAAAATGAAGGGTTTATACTTGTCTCTTCCAGCGTTAGGTCTGTGACCTATGACCCCTTTAAGTTTTTGTCCTGACCCTTCCTAGGTATGTGCCCATGGACAAATCATTTAGTCTGAGCCTGTGCCCTCACCTGTAAAATAGGGATAATAATATTTGTACAACCTAGCTCATGGTGTTTTTGTGAGGAAAGACCTTTTTATATCATGAAACAATATGAATGTGAATTGTAATTTTATTATACAGGTTACTGAGCACCTACTATATTAAATTCATAGGAGACCAAATGAATGTATTAACTAGTTAAAGAATATAAATGCATTATATGAGCAATGTCCTAGGAGAAAGAGCATTGACTGTGGTGTTGGGAGACCTGGGTTTCCTTGCAATGCTATTTACCAATTATAATGAGTCATTTTATCTACCTCTGCCTCAATATCCTTTATCGACTGAAAGAAGATAGTTATAGTTAGATTACCTAACTTAACACAGTTTTTGTACTTTATAATTGTGAATTAACATTACTGAACATTTTATGAATGTATTAATAGAATTTAAAATTTTAAAACTTAAAATTTTAAAATCATTTTTTCCAGTCTCTTTCTGATGTAAAGAACTCTAGGAAGGAAGCCATTCTATTGGCTAAAATGAAACATCCCAATATTGTTGCTTTTAAGGAGTCATTTGAAGGTAAATATTAATTTATTTCATTCTTATCTAGTAGTGTCCACATTTCCAAATATTGTTGTTTATGGAACAGTTAGCTAATGAATCTTAAATTTTTCCAAGCTGATGGACACCTGTATATCGTGATGGAATATTGTGATGAAGGTGATCTCATGCAAAAGATTAAACACCAAAGAGGAAAATTATTCCCTGAGGATGTGGTAAGAGATCCACTTTCCTGAACATCTCCTTTGCACTTAACTTGGCCTCCCTCTGTGCTATGTTTTCACTCTGATTAGATGCCAGTTCCCTGAGAGCAGCCAGGGCCTGTATTATAAGTGTTCTTTGCATACCAACATCTAGCACAGTGCCTTATACACAGTAGGTGCTTAATAAATGCATAGATTGATTTGAATTAATCAGATTTTCATAGAACAATAGATTGTGGAAGGGATTTCAAAGATCATTTATTCCAACACCCTCATTTTACAGTTGAGGAAACTGAGACTGAGAGTGATTAATTGACTTTCCCAGGTTCACACAGTCAGTAAATATGAAGCAGGATTTGAACTCCGCTTTTCCTGACTTCAAGTCCAGTGCCCTGTCCACTAAGCTATCCATGATGCCTCCTCCTTTCCTTAAAAATTTATAAAATTTGGAATGTTAAAAGTGAAGTAGGGGGGCGGCTAGGTGGTGCAGTGAATAGAGCACTGGCCCTGGAGTCAGGAGCACCTTAGTTCAAATCCAGCTTCAGACACTTAACACTTACTAGTTGTGTGACCTTGGGCAAGTCACTTAATTCCAATTGCCTTGCCTTACCCCCTCCAAAAAAATAAAAACAACAACAAAAAAAAGTGAAGTAGTTGGCATTAGTGGATGACCTAAAACCATTTTAGAAGGACTGATTTATATGTACATATTTTTGTTCAGAAAATATTAGCAATTATAATTGATATAAATTTGACAAGCCTGATAAAGACAGCAGCAGTGTTTCAAAATTAGAACTAGCATATGTCACATAAAGTCTTAAAAACATCCCTTGTTTTGTGTTTTAAAGTAAGCATATTTTTATGTTATTTTGCTGGCCAATTGAAACAGGAGGCCAGACATTTTGGAGTATGATGATATCCATTCCCAGTCTTCCTCTTGCTCATTTTATAAACCCTGCTATTCTGTGCACTTAACTTTGAACTTGACACTGGGTAAATGTTCTTAATAGTTTGTACTTATTGTCTTTTTGTTTATACTGCTTATGGAAAAATATATACTTAATTCTTTTATTTAAAAAATAGTCTAGGGGCGGCTAGGTGGCGCAGTGAATAGAGCGCCGGCCCTGGAATCAGAAGGACCTGAGTTCGGAGCCCGCCTCCGACACTTAATCCGCACAAACAAAAACCTAGCCGTGTAACCTTGGGCAAGTTACTTAACCCCAATTGCCCTAAAGGGGCGGCTAGGTGGCGCAGTGAGTAAGAGCGCCGGCCTCGGAGTTGGGATGACCCGAGATCAGATCCGGCCTCAGAAAATGAGCACCCACGCATAAATAATGACTAGCCGTGTAACCTTGAGCAAGTTACTTAACCCCAATTGCTTTAAAAAAAAAAATAGTCTAGAAAATTGTATTTTGGTACATAGGACTTAGCTTGATTAGTCAATAATGCTTTTCATTAGTGTAAGTAGTAAGAAGGAACATTTCTCTTTTAGGAAAATGCCATGTTAGTAGTGTGGATCCCATGATATGGATTCAGTGAGTTTTGATAAATGAAAATCAAAAGAATAAAAAGGAAATCAGTTCAATTCAGCTTATATTTGCCATATGAATATTTGTTTTTGTGTTTATTGGATTATTTGTATTATATTTGTATTATTTTATTATAACAATGTTATTACTATTTTAGTGTTTAGTGGAATATTTAATGTTTTTTTTTTTCTACCTGGAATATTAGTCTCTTTTGGCAGCTTGGGGACAGTATGTCATTTATTTTTACAATATAGGGATAGGGTACTATAATGTAGGAGGTTTTATAATATGTCTTTTTTTTTTTTTTGGAGGGGGGAAGGCAGGGCAATTGGAGATTAAGTGACTTGCCCAAGGTCACACAACTAGTAAGTGTTAAGTGTCTGAAGCTGGATTTGAACTAAGGTGCTCCTGACTCCAGGGCAAGTGCTCTATTCACTATGGCACCTAGCTGCCCCTCTAAGTCTTTATAGTATGAAAAAATGCTAACCTCAAGAAACAGGTGATGGAAATGATCATTAAACTCTCAAAATAGCAGTGAAACTATATTTATTGCATTTACATTTCATATTATGAATTGTGGTTTATATTTATGTGAATGCTAATACCAAATACACATCTCAAAATTACTTGGATTTGGTTGAAAGAAAAACAAGCAAACATCTTGAAATGAAACAGTGATTGTCATCACATGTAAAATAATTGCATATGAGTTTGGCTTTTTTATTCCATTTCTGAATATTTTAATGGATAGACTATTAAGTTTTCTGACATATGGTGATGGCAAAGCACTGTGGCATACTAGGGGAAAAAGCATTGACTTTGTAGATGTGAGGCTTGTGTTCAAATCTTGCTTCTGGTATTGCCTGTATGACCTTGGGCAAATCTCTTAGCCTCCTTGAGCACCAGTGCCCTTTTCTGCAAAATGAAGAGTTAGACTGGAGAGCCTCTGAGGTTCCTTCTAGCGTCTAGATCCATGATCCTGTGATGATGATGATGATGATGATGATGATGATGATGATGATGATGATGATGGTGGTGGTGGTGGTAGTGGTGGTGGTGTTGGGGATGATAATGATGATGAGATGATAATGATGGTGATGATGAGATGAAGGTGATGAGATGATGATGTAATGATTATGGTAATTACATGATGATGAGATTTGATGAGATGATGATGAGATGATGATAATGATACAATAATGATGGTGATGATGATGATATAATGATGATGATGTAATGATTATGGTGATGACATGATGAGATTTGATGAGATGATGATGATGATAATGACACGATAATGATGGTGATAATGATGTAATGATTGTAGTGATGATTTGATGAGATGATGACACAATGATGGTGGTGATGATGATGATGATGTAATGATGATGGTGATGACTTGTGATGAAATTTGATGAGATGATAATGACATGATAATGATGATGATGATGCTGATATCTGGTTCTCTGATTTCATTGGCGGAAGAAATTCCCTCATTGATGGAGATCAGTATCCATTCTGCCCTTGTAGCCCTCCTTGATTGCCTGGGGACACTAAGAGGTCACAGCCAGTATGTGGTTCTGGAAGCCCCATTTTTCTGTCTCTGAAGTTAGCTCTCTACATCATCATGCCTATTCTCATATTTATATTTTTGCAGTGTTTTAATGTGCTCAAGATCTGAAAATACAACATAAGTGAATTTTTTTTAAATCCTTAAGAAAAAGTACTCCATGAAGCAGATTTTAAATATCTTTTCCTCACAGATACTTCAGTGGTTTACACAGATGTGCCTGGGGGTGAATCACATTCACAAAAAAAGGGTGTTACATAGAGATATCAAGTCCAAGGTGAGTAGATCTTTTTAACTAAAAAAATTTTTAGTGTTTTTTTTCTACCTGAAATGTTAGCCTCTTTGGGCAGCTTGGGAACAGTATGTCATTTATTTTAACACATATATGCCTGCTTACAGATGAACTTGGATTAAACATTTTAGTTGAGCATGTCACTTATTAAAACCATAGCAGTTCCTTGTATTTGTGTGCTACTCTTAACTTTCCAAAGTGTTTTCCCATCTTCCAGCTCAATTTATTCACAAAACTTCAGTGTGAGGTAGGCAGGGCAATAGAAAGTATTATCTCAGCTGAGACAGAGATGTCTCACCTGGACACTAGTCTTCCAGCAACCTCAGTGATTCTAACAAAAGCCCTTATATTCTGATCTGTAGATGAGAGCTGGCTTAGAGTCTGTAGATTCTTAATTTATGTTTAGTATTATCAAGGTTGATTAGGTTTTTCTAGCTCATAGCAGGTTAAAATTAGCAAATTAGATGAAGGAATCTCTTCATATAATAGTCTATAATAGCTATTATTGATAAGAACAATAACAAAGGCCATGAAGTAATAAGAAGAACAGTCTGGATCTAATTAGGGTAAGGGCAAACAGTTCTCTGAACCTCTTATTTATATTTACCTGATATTTATAATAACAGACCAGAATAATCATAATTCAGTTACATTCTGGATATAGTGGTGTATCACTTAATGTACACCTTGGGAGCAAAGCCACGTTATTCACTTTGTCACCTGTGTAAAACAGAGGAAGCAGAGATACTTACTTTTGTGTAGCTGGGTTGCACAGTGGATAGAGTGCTGGGCCTGGAGTCAGGAAGACCTGAATTCAAATCCAGCCTCAGACACTTACTAACTGTGTGACCCTACACAAATCACTTAACCCTGTTTGCCTCAGTTTCCTTATCTATAAAATGAGATGGAGAAGGAAAGAGTAAACCCCTTTAGTATCTCTGCCAACAAAACCTCAAGTGGGGCCATGAAGAGTTGGACACAACCAAATAACAAGCTGTGTGACAAAAATACCTCAGTGTACACTTTCTTGACCTTGCCCTATTGAAAGTAAATTGTGCTGTGTCTGGTGGGACATGCCTGTGTTCTCAGCTATAAGGGAGGCTGAGGATGGTGAATGTCTAGAGCTTAGGAGTTCTGAGCTGCAGTGGGCTAAACACTAAGTTTAGGAACAGGGAGACCACTCGGCTGCCTAATGAGGGGTAAACAGCCATAGGTCAGAAATGGAGCAGGGCAAAGTTCCTGTGCTGATTAGAATGAGATTGGGTTTATGAGTGTTCCCTGTACTTCCAGCCTGGGCAAGATAAGGAGATCCATTGTGAAAAGAAGGAAGGAATAAAGGAGGGAGGGAAGGATGGAAGAAAGGAAAGGAGA
Organism: Gymnobelideus leadbeateri; assembly: GCA_011680675.1. Classification (NCBI taxonomy): domain Eukaryota; kingdom Metazoa; phylum Chordata; class Mammalia; order Diprotodontia; family Petauridae; genus Gymnobelideus; species Gymnobelideus leadbeateri. Next base: position 251,467 of record WOXC01000595.1, read on the forward strand.
AAGAGAGGAAGGAGAGAAAGGAGAGATGGAAGGGCAGAAAGGAGGAAGGGAGGGATAATAGGAAGAAAAGAAGGGAGGAACAGAGGGAAAGGAAAGGAGGAAGGAGAAAGAAAGGAGGAAAGGGAAAGTGGAAGAAAAAGAAAAAGGAGGAAAGGAGGGAGAAAAGAGGGGTGGGAGGATAGAAGGAAGAAAAGGAAGGAAGGACAGAGGGAAGGAAAGGGAGGAAGAAGAGAAGAAAGAAAAGAAGGAATGAGGGAAGGGAGGAAGGAGGAAAGGAAGAAAATTGAGCAATCCTTTGGCACAAATATTGATCTGACCTCAACTCTTTAGCCTTTCCGGTAACCTTTTCCCACCTCAGAGATGACCTGTTCCCATTCAGGTGTGCATTACTCTCCCACCCAATCACTCTTTCTCTCCATCAAATAGCAACAATAGTAGTAGTTGACAACATAAATTATGGCGTTTGCCCCTCACATCAACCCTTTGAGGTCAGCAGGGCAGAAGTTAACATCACCTTTTTATAGACGGAGAAACTGCAGTTCACAGATGACTGGTTCCACAACACACAGTGACTAAATAGCACAGCCAGAACTAGTCATTCAGTTAATAAAGATTAATAGTAAGTATTTACTCCTAAGGACCAATTGACTTCACAGTGTGTTTTATTACTACCGCTGCCTTTATCTGATGTTCTAGAAACAAACCATTTCACATTTGTTGTTGCTGTGGACATGGCTTTCTGAGGAATAGGAAAACCAGGAGAAAGCTCCACTGGTGAAATTCAGGCAGGCCCTAAGCTGGCCTGGACCACAGCTTTCATTTTCACTTCCTCGTCCACTCAGGTGCCTGCTACAGAGCTCTCTATGAGCTCCAGAGCAGCCTGAGCCAGAACCTCAGATGGACTTAGAAACCTATGCATACCACCCCATTTTCCTGCCCCCAATACTCGTTATCCACAAATATTTATGGGAGAAAGACCCAGGCTCAGATACTTCCAAGCTATTCCTTCTAATCTCAACTGGCTTATTCCTCAACAGGCTCTACTTTTATTTGCCTTGTGTCCATTCTTAAGATAAGCCAGTCACCTTACTTCTGCTTGGGTCCCCTAAATACCTGAGCAGATACTCTGGTGTCACTATTCTCTACTTAGTTCATCTGTTTCCTATAACACCAGTACTGTGGAGGAGGAACCTGGGATATAAAGGAAAGAGGATTGGACTTTGAGTTAAACCCCAGTTTGGATGCATATTAGCAGGATTTGTTGTTGCTTGATTATGTTCATGACCCCATTTGGAGTTTTCTTGTTTTTTTGTTGTCTTTTGGGGGGGATTCTTTTTGGAGGGGCAAGGCAGGGCAGTTGGGGTTAAGTGACTTGCCCAAGGTCATACAGCTAGTAAGTGTTAAGTATCTGAGGCAGGATTTGAACTCAGGCCCTCCTGACTCCAGGGCTGGTGCCATTTGGAGCTTTCTTGACAAAGATAATGCAGTGGTTTGTCATTTCCTTCTTCAGCTCAATTTACAGATGAAGAAACTGAGGTAAATAGGTTTAAGTGATTGCCCAGGGTTACACAGCTAGGAAGTGACTGAGGCCAGATTTGAATTCACAAAAATGAATCTTCTGGACTTCCACTGCACCATCTAGCTGCCCTGTATAAGAAAACAGGAGTGTTAAAACAGTGACAGGAAGAATGTGACCTACAAGTAAAGACAACCCTCAGTTTTAAATATCAGATTGCTTGCCATTAACTAGGAGTAGTTCTGTATAAATGCTATATAGGACTTTGAGGTCTATAAAGCACACTACATGTTATCTCATTTGGTCATCCCAGCCACCTTGTGAGGTGGGTGGAATTATCCTCATTTTCTGGGAGGGAGAACTGAAACAGAGAAATCAGATATTTAGGGAACTAAGCCTAATTTATAAGAATAAAAGCCATTCTCCAATTGATAAATGATCAAAGGATATAAACAGGTATTTTTCAGAAGAAGAAATCAAAACTCAGCAATCATGAAAAAATACTCTAAATCACTGTTGATTAGAGAAGTACAAATTTAAAAAACCCAACTCTGAGGTCCCACCTCACACCTGTCACATTGACTAAAGAAATTAGTTTCGAAAGTGCCAAAAATGTGGAGCTAAAAAAAGATTTTCTGTTCTTATCTCGCTATTACTGCCCCATTTTACCCTAAAGGAATTTTAGCATCTCTTATATCAGGTCCCTCCAGCTTGAAGCCTTACCTGGTAGGTCTGTCTTGCCTGAGAACCTTGCTTGATAAGTAAGTTAAACAGGGTGACACTACTACATTCCCACCCCCAACCATTCTATACCCTACTAACCTCACAGTCCTTTCCAGGGTTCATCTCTTACTCCCAATTCCCTACTCTGCACAGAGGTGTTACTGTTAACACACCGGTACTCTCTCTGTTATTGGACTCAACGTCTATGAGAAGTGAAAATTAATCCTCTTCTTGCAATGGTTGGAGACTCTTGTCTTATGATGAACAATAGGGTATTTGTTAAAGAGATCTGATTTTCTTTTTCTTTTGGTAATGCAGAATGTCTTCCTCACCCAAAATGGACATATAAAATTGGGAGATTTTGGATCTGCCCGACTTCTCTCCAAGTATGTAGTTCTTTTCTTTGGTAGATTCAGTGATCAAAGCATCTGTCATTCAGTAACAATCTGAAAAACATTATCTCTCATTGTTCCTTCAGGCCTGTGGCATTTGCTTGTACATATGTGGGAACACCTTATTATGTGCCTCCAGAAATCTGGGAGAATATGCCTTATAACAATAAAAGGTATGTGATTCGTCCCCCTGATGAAAAGATAAAGCTCTTTTAGACCACAACTTCTTCATGTTTTTGGTCTCGTGGACCCTTTTGTCAGCCTGGTAAAGCTTGTGGACTCATCAGATCTATGTTTTGAATTGCATAAAAAATAAATAGTTATTCTTTCCATAGAGGCACAGTGCTCCCACTATCTGGAAAATCTGTGTAAAAAATTTTGGCCCTCCCTTTATACTAGGAATTGGAAACTGAGGGGGTGTCTATCAACTGGGGAATGGCTGAACAAGTTGTGGTATATGATTGTGATACAGTGCTGTTGTATATACTGTTGTAAGAAATGACAAAGGGGATGGTTCCAAAAAAACCTAGGATGACTTATATGAACTGATACAAAGTGAAATGAACAGAACCTGGAGAATACTATATATATGTAGTAACAGTGGTACTGTAATGGTGATCAACTGTAAAACACTTAGCTACTCTGCTCAATAAAATGATCCATGACAATTCCAAAGGTATATCTACCTTCAGACAGAAACCTTATACACCCCGAATATAGATTGAAATATATTTTTCACTTTATTTTTCTTGCTTTTTTTCTTGCAGCATGGCTAATGTGGAAATATATTTTATATGACTTCATATATACAATTGGAATTATATTTCTTGCCTTCTTAATGGGTGGGGGAGGGAGTAGAGCAAAGGAAAGAATTTGAAACTGAAAATTAAAAATTAAAAAAAGAAAAAATAGAACTTATTCCCTCTTCTAGAGGAAAGTGACTAACATGGTAAGAAATTAGAAACCACATTATATAAACAGTTGGTTGATGGAACTAGGGATTTTTAGTCTATAGAAGATAAGTTTTCAGCCCTGGGGGAGGTCCCAAATGGCATGTGAGCAATCATCAAATATTTGAAAGGTTTTCTAAAGAAAGTAGACTTCTTTTGGATTGCTACAAAGACCATACAGAACTAGGACCCGCAAGTGCAAGTTATGGGGGCATAACATATATTTAAGCTCAGTAAGGGAGTTTCCTAAAAGTCAGAGCTTTTTGGCAATAGAATAGCCTACTTAAAAAATTAGTGAGCTTTCTATTATTACATGTGTTTAATCACCTCCCTGGATGTTGTAGGGAAGATTCTGACTTTGTGTAGAACTAGGTGAACATAAAGATCTCTTCCAATTTTTAAGTTTACTTGAATCTGAGATTTCTCAAATGTTCCTCTTTAGGATAAATACCACCCAAGTGACACCTGAATAAGGCCTCTTTTGATAGGGGCCAGTCTGAGGCTAAGCATGAGTCAGTATGAGTTTTCAGATGACACCAGTTAACAAATATTCAATTAAATTTAAATTTCATGTGCAGTCATCTTTTAAAAATTATACTGTGCTATGGAAATGCTTGTTTTATTCCATAAATTAAAAATAAAAATTTTTAAAAAGTTAATTGCCTTAATAATGTGATATGTCCATCTTAAAGATGGATTAAAAAAAACTTTCCATATTTGAATAAACTTAATTTAAATGATCAGTTGGTAACTTTATTTAATTGTTTTATGTTTCAGTGACATATGGTCCTTGGGATGCATTTTGTATGAACTCTGTACCCTCAGACATCCAGTAAGTCTGCCATACAAAATAGAACCTTTAAACCATTGTTAATTGGTCTCCGCTCTGCTTAGGTTTTAAGGAATATGCTAAATTATAATAGGAAGTTTGGTTCCTTAGAATGGTTAGATTAGGAACACTTCCACATAGTTTTATGACTCTGAACTTGAAGATAGTTTAGCAGAAAACAGAAGTAGGAAATGTTCCTTTCATCATCCTTTTTAGTTCTGAAAAAATACCTTTCTATGAATATTCAGATTTTATCTTTTTAGTCTCTTCTCTGATTGAAAGGTCATTGGGAAAAGGATTTTCTCTTGTAATGATATATTTTCATTGTATTTCACAAACATGTTTATTGTTCCTTATAATTTCTACTCAGTCATCCAACATTTATTAAGCACTTAATATAAGTCATTCACTGGGGATATAAAAGAAAGGCAAAAAAAAATGTAGGAAATGGTTGTGATTTTACTGAGGTTGACAAAAAGAGGTTAAGTAATTTTAAAAATTACCCCTCTTTATTTAGACAAATGGTTCTCAGAGTTTTGGATTCTAGGACCCCTTTGTACTCTAAAAAATTATTGAGGATCTCCCAAAAAGCTTTGGGTTTTGTGGGTTTTATCTACCATTTACTGCATTGGATATTAAAGCATCTTACTATTATTGTGAAAATAGTTTTGAGTTGGGGACCTCCAGAAATGGTCTTAGAGACCCCCCTCAGGGGGCCTTAGACCACGTTTTGAGAACCTTTGGGTTAGACTATAGTGCTAAAAAGAGCTGGGTCATTCATTTATTACTACAATAAATATTTAGCAAACGCAGCCTATGCACCAGATACTAGGTTAGGTACTGTGGAGGCCACAGAAGATGTGTGGTCCTTATTTTAGGGAGTTTACAGTCTAGCAAGAATGCTACACCTGTACACACTTAACCATAATAAATGTAAAAGTGTAGTGGTGAAGATAAAAAGTGGCATATAGGAGAAAATGCTTCGAGGCGGCAAGACTTCATAGAGATGAAGGCATTTGTGCAGTCATGATGGGTGGCTAAGAATTGGACTGGCAATGGAATAGTGGAGGAGTGGGGTAGAGTATCCCAGAAGGAGGATTAATCCCTTTAAAGCTTAGTAGGTTTGCATACAGGAAAATTAACATTTTATTGCTACTAATTGGACCATAAAATGCCCTAGCTCACAAAGGTGGGAGCCTTTGAGACATTGGTGTTGGTGTGAGTGATTCTGAAGAAAAGCCCATCTTTGTTAGTGGGGGGAGGAGGGGAAGGAAACGCCATCCATTTGTATGTGTTTTTGTAATGATGGGTTCATAACATCATCCCAGGGCAAAAGACCCAGGATGTGTTTGATTTAGCAGCAGATTTTTGATGAATATCCTTGATCTCTCAAATTGAGCTTTTAAATGATTTCAAAAACCTATCAAAGCATGAGTTAACACTTTTTTTAGAGAGAGAACGTGTAACGAGAACTGTGATACAGTGAATAATAATTAGAAATCTATGATATATTGCCTTTATTTTCTCTGAATTCATTTTTGGTCCTTTGGAGATGATAGAAATTCAAATACAGCAACTGATTAGCATAAACTTCAGAATCAAAGCAAGTCTGTTCTCTCCTAGCATAGCCAGATTTTTTTCCTATTTTATATTTGTTGGATACACAATTTTCTCTCTTTTATTTCATGCTCATATCTGATTATAGAAAAAAAGGAAAGGCCCTAACTATTCTTATCTCTTTAAGGCGTTTTCTATTTCTAAGGAAATTTTTAAAACTTCATATAGGTTGACTGTCAAGATATTCATTTCTGTTCTTATTTCATTAAGTAAGAATAGGTTTAAACTTTACTTCTGTTCTAAAACATTAAGTTGCATATCTAATTCTCCGTTTCTTGGTAAAACTCCACAACACACACCAGTTAACCAAGATTTAGCTTTCCCAGAATAATGATTTAAAAACCTCAAAAGCATCATACCGTAATATATATATATATATGTTATACCATATATATACTATACATATATATCCTACCATACTATACTATATAAACATATACATGTACATATAAACATATATACATTATATATGAGAGTATGTATGTGTATATTTGTGTGACTATATATGTGTGTGTGATGGAGTCTGAATGCAGTTTGAGGCATATTATTTTTTACTTTATTATGTTTCCTTTTTTTCCTTTTGATGTTTGTTTTATTTCACAACATGATTAATATGAAAATATATTTTGCATGATTGCACATGTATAGCCTATATCAAATTGCTTACCATTTTAGGGGTGGGGGAGGTGAGAAGAGGGAGAAAATTTGAAACTCAAAATTTTAAAATAATGAATGTTAAAAATTGTCTTTACATGTAATTGGAAAAAATAAAATATTTTTAAAATAAAGTTTATTTAATATTTTAGTTTCAGGCCAATAGTTGGAAAAATCTTATTCTCAAGATATGCAAAGGCTCCTACAATCCCCTCCCATCTCATTACTCCTGTGAGCTTCACTATCTGATAAGGCAGATGTTTAAGAGAGATCCCACAAATCGTCCTTCAGCTACTACAATTCTCTCTAGAGGCCCTTTAGCAAAGCTTATCCGGAAGTGCTTATCACCAGAGGTAAGATGTGTTTAACTGGGCCATAAGGTGATTTTTTAAAAAATGTGATAAATTGACATTTATACTTTTTCAACATCAGGCACTCGCATAGATAATTGGCAAATGGATTATGATAGCATGTAAGGGGCAGGTAGGTCATTCACATCATATTTTCTAAGATTTCTATTTCAACTGACAGATTGTCAAAGAGTATGGTGAACAAATCATAGAGGAAACCAGGAAGTCCAAGAATGATACACCAAGAAAAATAGGTAACAGTTTTGGAATTTATTCTCATGGTTTACCAAAAATGACTTTAATGGGGCAGTGATTTAATTTCTGTGGTTCCTCCCTCCTACAAAATTACCCTTAACCTTATGCAGCACCCTTATATGGGCTTGTGGTGACTGAGAGGTAGAGAAGGACACAGGGGATATTCAGGACTACCTACAAATGTTCCTAGACTACCTACAAATGTTAATTTAACTGTTGGCAAGTGAGAAGCAGGTAGTTGGCACAGTGGATAGAGTGCTAGGTCTGGAGTCAGGAGCATCCGAGTTCAAATTTAACCTCAGGCACTTACTAGCTGTGTGACCTTGGGTAAGTCACTTTACCTTGTTTGCATTTAACCTGGTTTCCTCCTTTGTTAAAACTAATGGGAGGAGATGGCAAACCACTCTAGTATCTTTGCCAAGAAAACCCCAAATGAGGTAATGAAGAGTTGGATGAAATTGAACAACAGCAAAAGGGAGAACAGAAGCTTAAAAGTTTTATTTTTGTTTAAAAAAATTCCTGTATATGTTAAAGGAGAAAAGTATAACTCAAGTTAATGTGAAATAATTATCAGACTCTGCAAGTCCAAGTGATTGGGGTTTGGGTTTGTTTCTTTCTTTGGCTGTTTTCTCCACTTTGAGCTATTTTTTTGGTGAGCCTGATATAAACATTCAGGAACCACAGAATTTATGTTTGACAACTTTAGTAGTGGTTTTTATTTAGCAAATTAAAGTGTAGCCTATTAAATTGAGGGCCTTGTATAAAGCAGTCTTCTTATGTGAAGTTTTTTCCGAAGGCCACATATATGCAGTATTAGTGTGAAATTACATGTCCATAAAGATTTCCTAGCCTGTTTTCAGGCAAGATTCGAATTGGGCTAAATAATCTCTTTTTTTTTTTTTTTTGGAGGGGGGAGGGTTGGGCAGTTGGGGTTAAGTGACTTGCCCAAGGTCACACGGCTATTAAGTGTTAAGTTTCTGAAGTTGGATTTGAGCTTGGATCCTCCTGACTCCATGCCTGGTACTCTATCCACTACGCCACTCAAGTGGTCCTGCTAAATGATCTCTTATCTAAGGTCCCTTACAATTCTAAAATCCTATCTCATAGCTTTTCTGAACATTGTCATTTTTTGATTTCTCTGTTCTTTTGCATTGATCCCTTATTGTCTTAAGTCTCCCACACCAAAACAAGCATCAGAGGATGGTTGGAGATACACTGAGTGAAAACGGTATGGGGATGTGGTGACAGTGTCTCCTGTTTGCTTTATTAAATACTGCAGCATTGATTTGCAGCGTCTCAATTTTTAGTGCAGGACAGAGTCCATTTTGTGTTTTTGTATCACAATGAGCCATTTTTCCTAAAGTGTAGGTCTGACCATAGCACCTCCCCTACTCCATAATCTCCAGTGGCTTCCCTCTTCCTCTAGAATCCTTTGTTTTACTACTTAATATGAGCCTTCCTTTCTGGTCTTCATAAATCTTCCTGTTCTCCCCCTCCAGCCACACCCGCCTCCTTGCTGTTCTTATACATGAGATTCTGTGTCTAATTCTATGCTTTTGCCTGGCATTTCAGAATGCTTTGTCCCCTCCCCAGCCTTGGACTCAGAATCCCAGGCTTTCTTTAAGACTCAGCTCAAGTACCACCTCCTCTTCCAGGATGCCTTTTCCCATCCCCTCAGCTGCTAGTGCCAACTATTTTTTTTTCTTTTTGGAGGAGGGAAGGTAGGTCAGTTGGGGTTAAATGACTTGCCCAAGGTCACATGGCTAGTTAGTATTAAGTGTCTGAGGTCGGATTTGAACTCCTGACTTCAGGGCCCGTGCTCTATTCACTGCACCACCTAACCACCCCAAGTACCAACTATTGTAAAGTTGTCTTACAACTATTCCATGTTTATCTCATATCTTCTGATCTCTGTGTGTTGTCTCTGCCATTAAAATGTGAGCTCCTTGAGGGCAGGGGTTGTTTGCTTTTTTTTGTCTCCCCAGTACTAAACACAGTGCCTGGCACAGAGTCGGTGTCTAATAATTGCTTACTGATTGCTGATGACACAGAAATCCATCATTTTAACAACCACATTCTTCTGATGTTATATATCTTGGAATAATAATGATTACTGACACAGATGAAGTGTTTCAAGGTTTATAAAATGTTTTCTAGACTTTCTTTTATCCTCTTTAATCCCTCGAGGCCAAGGTGCTACAGACAGTATTATTCCCCCATTTTGCTGATGAGAGAACTGAGTTTCACAGAGGTTAAATGACTTGCCTGTGGCCCTGAGGTAGGCCATGAACCCAGGTTTTTCTGCACCTTTAGGTCCAACACTTACATTACACTATTAATGGCCTCTACATCCCAGGGTTGTTGTGAAGATCAGATGTGATGATATTTATAATTTATACTTTATATTTACAAGTACAGGACCTGGTACACAGTAGGCGTTCTATAAATGCTAGTTGTTGCTGTTATATACATTGCCTTTCCATGTAAATCATGAAATACCATGCTATCCAAAGGCCCAAGACTGGGGATGATTGCAAGCCAACAGAGTGAACTGCGTGCTGCAGAGAAGTAGGATATTACCATTGCTGACTGTGTGCAAGATTTGGCATAAAGGGAGCTTAGTGTATGCCCAGAAAATAGTGGGTGAAGACAAGAGATACCGGAGGAGTTTGGGCGAGGTATGGAAAAGGTGTGCTGTGAGAAGAGCTATCTGTCGAGCTAAGTAGATCTTCTAAGGAGGATTTATGAAGAATACGTTCAGGAGACGCACAAGGGGAAGGAAAAGGACGGGCAGAAGGAAATAAGCATTTACTGTGCAAAACATGTTACAGATACCTTATACAATAACTTAGTGAGGTAGGTGCTGTTGTGATCCGTTTTTCAGTTGAAGAAACTGAGGAAAACATCAGTTAAGCGACTTACTCAGGGTAGTATAATTAAGGAGCATTTGAATTCAGATTCGAACTCAAGTCTTCTTGACTGTAAGCCCAGTTCTCTAACCACTGAGCTACCCAGCTGCCTTCACATGCACAGGATAAGAAGGTATAGTTAGGATGCAGTCTGCATGGTAGAGGGTGTACCCACATGGATGAGATCACAGATCCATCAAAGTATACATTTTGACATCAAAATTCAATCATCTATGAAGTTACAGAAGATTTAATCTGATGTAATTATTAAGCACCTACTATATGCAAGGCATGGTGTGGTAAGTGCTGTGTATACAGTGATGAAAACAAGACAGTCCTGGCTCTCTAGAAGATTCTGTTCATTTTGTAAGAGTGGGGGTACAGTGTGTACATAGAGAGGTTTGATGCAGGGAAAATTGAGGACGAAGAGAGCGTTAATTAGGGAGGTAAGAGGGAATCAGGGAAGGCTTCGTGGAGGAGGAGTTATTTGAACTGAACCTTAAAGGAAGGCAAGGATTCTGAGAGGTTGAGATGAATTCAGTTTTGAAGATTCCTTTTTTGGGGGGGGGGATGGATGGGTTACTTAGACTTGATTCATCAGTGTGAGGAACTACTCCATCTACCCATGTAGTTCAGCACACTCTTTTCAGTTTACAGTCTTAATTCAAGAGTTGTCTGGACAAATGAGACTTTTAAGTGACTTGTCGGGACAAATGAGACATTTAAGTGACTTGTCCAGGGTGTAAGTATGCATCAGAAGCAGGACTTGAACCCAAATCTTCCTGACCCAAAGCCTGGCTTAAAAAAATACATTTTAATTTAAAAGTTATTTTAAATTCATGCTTTTGTACAACTTTTGTAGGACGTAATACCTTCCAAAATTAAAATTCTGCTCTTTTATCCCTTTAGAGGTCAAGAGGTACCATGGTTTCTCTAGAATTATTTCAGTGTTTGCTCTCATTCAGGGCTTGATATCACAGGCATTTTAAAAAAACCCTATTTATGTCTTTTTTGCATCTTAGTCATTTCTAGACATATCATGGCCCCCCTCAGTGTAATTTTCCTTTGTAACAGAGAAAACCAATTAAGCAAAACCAACAGCATAGTGACCCATTTGACTACATTCCACACCTGAAGTTCTTCATTTCTCCAGCTAAAAGGAGGGAAGTTCATTTTCTCATCTTTTCTCTGTGGTCAAGATTGGTCATTACAGTTAGCTGTAGGCATTGTTAAGGACTTGGGGCCATAGATGAATCTCCACATTTTGGAACACAGAGAGATAGTTTCTGTGGATATTTCAAGTCAATCTGGGAAAGACTCAGGTTATTTCCCATGAGAAACAAAAGTAACACACAGTATAGGTTATTGAAAGAGTACAGCTACTAGCTACTGCTTTTTCTAGACTAATTAGACATAAATTTGGATCTTGATAACCCATTTGATGTAAGGAACGTGATCGACAAGACCCTACTAGAGAAAAGTCAGGCATCAAGGGACATCTGTGTTAGAGGCTTCTCTTGGCATTCTTTTTGCTATTGGTTTTTCCACAGAGAAATAGTTGTACTCACTTTGACACCATAATGATCAGATTTTTAAGATCTACTTAGTAGAAAATAGTAGGGGAGAAAAATAGCAGGTATCCATTTAAAAACTGAGATGTGTTCTTAGGATGGTTAGAACTTTGCACCACTTGTTCCAACTAATGTTTTAACTTCCATATAAGATCTTATAAAAATTGAAGTAGATATCCTCGAATGTATGTTTTTTTTCTTTCTCCCTCAGACCCTGCCAGAACAAATACAGTTTCAGGGAATGAAGCAGTTACTGTGGTAAGTACCTTAAAATCTGATATAACAAGTGTTTATTGGATACTTATCTGTTCTCTACCTGGGGCAGCTAGGTGGTAGAGTGAATAGAGTTGGTGGGCCTAGAATCAGAAACTTCCTGAGTTCAAATCTGGCCTCAGATACTTATTCGCTGGGTGAGTCACTTAACCTTTTTATAATTTCCTCATTTGTAAAATGAGCTGGTGAATGAAAAAGCAAATTACTCCAATATCTTTGCCAAGAACACCCTAAATGGGGTCATGAAGAGTCAGACATGACTGAAAATGACTGAACAACTGTCTACCCAGGCTGGTATGTCAGACACAACAAAAGAAAAATGGTGCCCCTCCCCCTTCCTTCAAGCAGCTTATTACTTTGAGGTAGCTGAGATTCTCCTTCCTCCTTCAGGCAATCAGGGTTAAGTGACTTGTCCAGGGTCATACAGCTAGTGTCAGATGTCCAAGGCTGGATTTGAACTCAGGTCCTCCTGACTCCAGGGCCAGCACTCTACTCACTGTGTCACCTAGCATCCCCTAGGAGCTTACATTCTAATGGGGGAAGACAGCATATAGAAGGAATCTGAAAATCATTGATGGGGGAAGGGAAAAGGAAAGGGAAAGTACCTGGCATGAAGGGCATGGCAGAAAAGTGGAGAGTCGAGAGTGCAGGCTGGATAGGAATGAAGACGTGACTGACCCAGACCTCCTTCTTAAAATGGAGGTTCTGGGAGAACTGTCCAGTTGGAGGAAGAGGCTGTCTTTGTAGTTATTGAATTCTGAGGGGCATTCTGAGTCACTGTAGAGAAAGTCCAGGAGTTCTGGGTCTGCTCTTCCAGCTTGGTTGGCCAGGAAGGCCACAGTACCACCTCTTTCTGGAATACTGGTGTTCATTTTGGATTCCAGGACCAACCCTGACAAGCTGGAAAATGATTAGAATGGTGAAGGGACTGGGGGACTTAATGTTATATGAAGATTTGGGGAGGGAACTTGGGCAAATTTGCTTAGAATTGAGAAGACATAGGGTGTATCATGATCACTGTCCAATATTTGTAAATGTTAAAACATAGAAGAAAGGTGAGGCCTACGGCTTGTTCTCAGAGGGCATCACTAGGACCAATGGCTAGTAATTATATGGGAGTAGATTTTGATTTGATATAAAGAAAAACTTTTTCACTGTTTGATCTATTAAAAGATAAAATGGGCTGGGTTATAAGATAGTGAGTTCCTCATCCTTGTATGTCTTCAAGCATATGGATCCATACATTAGGCAGGGCTTGACAAAGTGGACTTCCAAGGTTCTTCCTAACTCATGATTTTGTGTTTGTTAATGTTTTTCTGTGCCACCTGTATTTTTCATTTTTTTTTAAGCAAGGGGAAGAAGGTAAAAAGTGCAGCCATGCTGACTTAGAGAACATTAATAAAAATTTGACTGAAAATGCACTGAAGCGAATAAGCAATGAGAAAAAAGGTAAGCTATTAAAGTTCTAATGCTTTCTATAGTTATATAGTTATATAGTCATTCTCCTTGGGGGAGGGGAGGGAGAAATAGAAAGGAAATGCCCACATTTATCTTGCCAGGACAACCGGGCAACCATGCTTTTGCATGTCTTTTCAGTAGTCTTGTCTTAGTGTTTTTCATATATCTACATATATGCGTGTATATTCACAGTATGTATTAATAAAGATTAAATATATTTTATATGAATATACAATTTGTATAAATATATATTTTTCTTTTTATATATATATATATGTACGTATATATATTTTAAATTTACATTTTAGAAGATAAATGTTCCCAAGTTAAAACCACTGAGCCTGAATTAGAGTTCTTTGATTCTTGGGTGATCCATGTGACCAGGAGCAAACAATATAATTTTTTCTGTATTTGTTCCAAATGTGACATTTCAGTACATTCACATAATTTCGGAATAATGATAATTTTCCAACCGTTTCACATCTTCTGGTAATTTCTTTCCTTATTGTTTATTGTTTATTTTCTGCCCAGATTTGGTCAAGGGCAACATAGAATAATTATTTGATAAACTTTCTTTGAGGTTACATAACATTAATGAAATGGTACTGATACATATATACTATAAGAAATATCGGGGCGGCTAGGTGGTGCAGTGAGTAGAGCGTCGGCCCTGGAGTCAGAAGGACCTGAGTTCAGATCCGGCCTCAGACACTTAACACTCACAAACAAAAACCTAGCTGTGTGACCTTGAGCAAGTTACTTAACCCCAATTGCCCTCCAAAAACAAACAAACAAACAAAAATATTAAACAGTTTAATAAGTACCTTATTTTTTATTTTTTTTAGCCTCTAGAGGTAAAAAAATCTTGCTCTACTTCTTATTTGAGGGAATCATGAAAATATCACAGCATTTTTATTGGGCTATATTAGTTAAATATATAAACAGAATATTAATATTCCCCTTTTTATACTATAAATAAGAAAACAAATCAGCCCATCTGAGGAAGGGGAATTCGCCAAGCTCTCAGAGGAGACAATGGGAGAAGAACATGTCCAATACAGCTGTAAATGCCTTGGAGAAAGCATCCATACTTTCCTCCAGTTTAACATCAGAGGAGGATAGAGGTATGTAAAGATGAGACTAAATGTAATTAATTTCATTAGGTAGAACTCTCCTTTTTATTTTTTAAAAAATATTTTTTCAATTACATGTAAAAGTTATTTTACATTCATTTTTAAAAAATTTGAGTTCCAAATCCTCTCCCTTCCTTCCCTTCACCATCCCTAGAGTGGCAAGCAATTTGATATAGGGTATACACATACAGTCATGCAAAACATATTTGCATATTAGTCATGTTGTGAAAAAAAAAAACACAGACCAACATAAACCCCAATAAAATTTTTAAAAAGGATGCTTTGATCTGCATTCAGAATCCATCAGTTCTCTTATCATGAGTCCTTTGGCATTATTTTAGATCATTGTATTGCTGAGAATAGCTAAGTCATTCAGTTTATCATTGTACGATGTTGCTGTTGCTGTGTGCACTGTTCTCCTGGTTCTGCTCACTTCACTTTGTATCAGCTCATGTAAGTCTCTCCAGGTTTTTTTGAAAGTATCCTACTCTTCATTTCCTACAGCACGGTAGAATTCCATCATAATCATGTACCACAATTTGTTCAGCCATTCCCCAGTTGATGGGTATTCCCTCAATTTCGAATTCCCTGCCACTACAAAAAGAGCTGCTATAAATATTTTTATATGTAGAGATCCTTTTCCTTTTTAAAAAAATCCCTTTGGGGTTCCAAACCTAGTAGTGCTATTATTGCTGATCAAAGGGTATGCACAGTTTTATAGCCTTTTGGATGTAATTACAAATTGCTCTCCAGACTGGTTGGAACAGTTAACAACTCCACCAGTTTTAGTGCATTAGTATTCTAATTTTCCCTTCTGACATTTGTCATTTTCCTATTCAGTCATATTAACTAATCTGATAGGTTTGAAGTGTTACCACAGAGTTGTTTTAATTTGCATTTCTCTAATCAATAGTGATTCAGAGCATTTTTTTCATGTGACTATTGATATCTTTGATATCTTCGGAAAATTGCCTGTTCATGTCTTTTGACCATTTATCAATTGAGGAATGACTTGTATTTTTATAAATTTAGCTCAGTTCGCTATATATTTGAGAAATGAGGCCTTTATCAGAGAAACTTGCTATAAAATTTTGCTCCCAGTTGTCTGTTTCCTTCTAATCTTAATTGCATTGATTTTATTTATGTGAAAACTTTTTAATCTAATGTAATCAAAAAACTAACCATTTTTATGTAGAACTTTCTAAGAATTCTTTGGTAACCTGCTTTTCCCATATCATTGTGTCAGTGTCAACTTAAGTATGGTTCATGAAGATAGAATAAGTTTTTAAAAGGGTAAACAGTGCCTTTTTTGGTTTTGAGATATGATTTGAAAGATGCATTTTATACTCCATGTCAAGCAGTTGTTTTAAAGCATACTAATCCTTTGATCATGCCCTAAATAGGTGGTTCTGTAATAAAGTACAGTGAAAATAATACCAGAAAGCAATGGCTCAAGGAATCTCCTGAAACTTTGTTGAATATCCTTAAGAATGCTGACCTTAGCTTGGCATTTCAGACATATACAATATACAAATCAGGTAACTAACGACTGTTCTTCATGTACTGACATAAATGCTTAGAAATGAAATCTGTTAGAATTTTAAAAGATATTTTAAAATATTTATTCAGAGACTATTTTCCTATTCTAGTTAAAAATGCAGTAAGAAATTATAGAATTTTCAGGAAAATTTGTTACGGATTTGCATTTCTTTTATTAACTCCTTTGCTTATTTGATTAAATGGATCACAAAATTGATGTCCTTTTAAGAAGGATATATGTTAATCCTTATTTTTACAAAAATTTTGTTGCTTTATTATTGATATTTTATAGTGTATAATATATATTCATATTATTTAGTGGTGAACTCCAAGGTTTAGTCCAATTTATTTTATTTTGCTGGAATTTTGTTTTATTGAATACTGTTTAAAATAATAAGCCAAAAATAGAAACTCAGGAGAATCTTTAAAATTAGCATGTTTTTTTGTGGTGCTTGTTATAATACTAAATAAGAACTTTGCCATAATGCTGTTGTTCTTGGTAGCTCTGTGCCAGATATGCTGTAAGAGTAAAAGTCAAATTAAGAAGTGTTTATTAAGCACTTATTATGTGCCAGACACTGAGAATACAAAGGAAAGCAAAAAAACAAAAACCCACTTCCTGCTTTCAAGGAGCTCATAGTCCAAAGGGAGACGCAACATGCAATTAACTGTGTACAGACTTATATACAGGAAAAATTGGAGATAAGGACCAGGGCATCCAGGAGGTAAGAATGAGGAAGGAGAGCATTCCAGGCATTATCAATGAAAATATCTGGAGTGGAGAAATATCTCATGTGAGTAAATCAGTGTGACTGTGTTACAGAAAACATTGAGGGGATGAAGATAAGTCTGGAGAGGTAATGAGTCTAAGTTTTGAAGGGCTTTAAAAGCCAAACAGATGACTTGATATTTGATCCTGGTTGTGATAGGGAGCCCCTGAAGTTAATTAAATGAGGGAGGGGTTAGCATGGCCAGAACCGAGTTTTAGGGAAGGTCAGTTCGACAGCTGAGGGGAGAATGAACTGGAGTGAGGGGACCTGAGGCAGAGAGACCAACCAGTCAGCTATTTTAATTGTCTAAGTGAGATGATGAGGCCCTGCACAAGGATGGTGACCATTGTTGGAGGAGAGAAGGGGACTTAGGCCAGAAATTTATGAAGGTAATATTGACAGAACAGGTTGGATATGGGGGATGAAAGAGAGAGAGAAGTCGTTGGTGATACCCAGGTTATAAACATGGGTGACTGGGAGGATGGTGGTGCCCTTGACAATAATAGGAGAGTTAGAAGAGGGGAGAATTTGGGGTGGGGAAGGTAATGAGTCCAGGTTGAGTTTAAGATGCCTACAGGACATCTAGTTCAGGGTGTCCAATGAGTAGTTAGAGACTGGGGAGACGCAGTCAGCAGAGAGGGTAGGGCTGATAAGTAGAGTTCAGAATCATAAGTATAGAGATGATAATTGAATCCATGGGAACTGATAAAATCACCAAGTGAAGTCCCTTAGAAGGAGAAGAGGCCCTAGGACTGAACCCTGTGGGACACCCACGGTTAATGGCATGACCTGGATGACAGTCCAGCAAAAGAGAGTGAGGAGCAGTCAGGTCAGATAGATAGGAGGGGAACCAGGAAAAATTGTCGTTTCAAAAATCTAGAGAGAAGAGAATCTCAGGGGGGAAAGAGTGATCAACAGTGTCAAAGACTACAGAGAGGTCTAGAAGAATGAGGATTGAGAAATCGCCTTTAGATTTGTCAATTAAGAGATTGTTTTGGGGCCCCTAGGTGGCACAACGGATAGAACATCAGGCATGGAGTCAAATCCAGCCTCAGACACTTACTAGCAGTGTGACCCTGAGCTAGTCACTTAATACTGTTTGCCTCAGTTTCCTCTGTAAAATGAGCTGGAGAAGGAAATGGCCAACCACTCCAGTACCTTTGCCAAGAAGACCCTGAATGGGACCACGAAGAGTCAGACACAAATGAAACAACTGAAGAAGTGAATTTGGAAGAGCAATTTTAATTTTCATTATTTGATGAGGTTGGAAGCCAGACTGCAGAAAGTAAGAAGAAAATGAGAGGAAAGAATATGAAGACACCATTTGTAGATGACTTTCTTAATGCTTTCTAGCTAAAGGGAATGGATGGATCAAGCGGTAGTTTTTTTAAGGACGGGGGAGACAATAGGGGAGGGCAATATCATTAAGGCAATAGGCAAACAGTCAGGGACAGACAGGGACACAGACAGGGTGGAACAGTGTCACTTGTACACGTGGAGGGATTTGTCTTGGCAAATATAAGGGCTACCCCTTGATGTGAGTCAGGAGTGAAGAGGAGATAATCGCTATCAGAAGGCACCTAAGTGATGTGAGATAATGAAGAGGGAGCTCTCAACAAATAGCCTTAGTTTTTTCACTGAAGTATGAGGCAAAGTTCTCAGCTAAAAGGGTCAGGGGAAAGGGAGCCATTAGAGGTTTGGGGAGAGATGAAAAGATTTGGAAGAGCCACTGTGGAGAGTTGGACAGTGAATCTATTAAGGTAAGGATTCCCTTGCTGCACTGAGGGCCCAGTTGAGATTATATAACATAAATTTGTTGTGGACCCAGTCAACACAGTTTCAGGATTTTCTCTAGCTTCATTTAGCAGCACATGAGTAGGAGAAAAGGTAGCAGATAGAGGAAGCAATTCAAGGCTGAGGTCTGGTAGGGCAAGATCTCTCTTTGGATGAGGAGACTAGAAGAGTGTAGAGTTAAACTGTTTCACCATCGGATCAAGATGGGGAATGGAAGAGCGTGTACCTAGTACAAGGGGGATGGCTGGGTAAAGTACTGAGGGGTTGAAGGATTGGAGGTCATGCACGGTATGGATGAAACAGAGTTTGAAGTCCTAAGGCAGAGAGAGAGATGGAATGACAACCAATTTTGAGCAGATAAAGGAATTTCAGCCCATGATAGAGAGTCACATCTGAGTTTTAGCCTCAGCTCTACCACTTATCTGTGATTATGAACAAGTCACTTAGCTTGTTTCCTCATTTATAAGATGAAATTGGGGGTTGGTACTAATGATATTTGAAGCCCCAGTTCTAAAATTCTATAAATTGTTGATTCTATAGCGGAGATGATGTTATGGGGAAAGACTTTTTCCCCTGTTACTTCCAGTAACTAAATCTCCTTGAACAGGCTCCAAGCTGGGTTGTTATTATGTCAAGAGTGGGTAATGACATAGCAACTCTTTGTTTTGTTATTTGTAATAGGATTTGCCTTTTATCAGCCTGGATTTTTGTTAACCAGAAGTTTCAACTAGCAGTCAGGATCCTGAGCTTTTATTCCTGGCCCCATACCTATATTATATCATTTAAGAAAAGGGATTGAACTGTGTTGTACTAGATCATTTTCACCTTTTAAACAAAGATCCCCACATTAAAATGCTTTTTAAAATTCTTAGTTGAAAGAACTTAGGAAGCAGAAATAATAATGGTAAGTTATTCATGATACATAGGCAGGATATATGCTTGCAGTTCTTTTCTCATTATCATACTTGTGTAAACACAGCACTTAAAGGAAACAATATCTACTTGGCAGCTGTCATGGAAACCTGGCTGAGCCATTTGTTCTTGAGCGGGGAAGATAGCATTCCTTAATCAGCCAACAATATATGTGGGAGGCAGAAGTCAAGGACATCGTCTCTGCCCTTAAGAATCTTGTGGTCTAGTTAGGAATATATGATGTATGTGTATATGTGTGTGTGTGTGTGTGTGTGTGTGTGTAAATTAGAGATGGGTGTGTGTGTACATATATATATATAGAGAGAGAGATACATGTGTGTTTCTTTGTGTGTATAAATATCTAAATATACACACATATCCACATATAGATGTATGAATGAAACAAGAATTTTTAAAAAGTTGATATTCTTTTAATCTTTTGAAGGGTCAGATAATTTCCTGAAAGGACCTCTTTATGATGAAGCAGAAACATCAGATTGTGTTGATGGAGATCATGATATCAGCTTGGACCCTGAGAGACTTGAACCTAGATTAGATGAAGAGGACACGTATGTTCAAATTAATCTAAAAAATTTTATTTGGCATGTGTTTGGTTTGATAGAATGATTACATGATAATTTCATGTTCCATATGGGGATTTTATATTCTTTTTCACCCTTGTTAAATACATGCGTGATATTTTGTCCTGTAGGAATAATACAATACTGAAATATAGAATTTCATTCCATTGTTGATTTGGATCTGTGTATCTAATTTTTCAAATCTTGTACTCCTTGCCCTTTTTTCATTCTAAATATTTAGGCATAAAAAGCTACAATTGAAATAGTAGGACTTTTAGTGGAGTTTTCCTATCAGCCCTCCTCCTCTGGACCCATTTAATGGTCAAGAGAAGGGAGAATAAAGGGTGGGAGAGAGGAGAATAAAGCTTTTTTTTTTTAAAGTAATTGTATTTTCTTGTATTAAATCGACAAATATTTGAGTACCTCTGCTGAAGACTTTATATTTTCATTTCTCACATGTAGGGATTTTGAAGAAGAAGATGATGACCCAGATTGGGTGTCTGAACTGAAGAGGAGAGCTGAATTAAAGTGCGTGGATTGTGAATAATTCCAAAAGAAATGTTTCTTAAGCACATTCAGAAGAATTGGTAAATTAAGTAATCAGCACTGTGTAAGTTTACTTTGACAACAGAATAAATAAAAGCTGTGAATATTAAAGATGAGGGATTTGATGACTATCACCAGGAAATACATCTAGAACCCCAGTAGGTTTTTGAAGTAGATATTAGTTCTATATTAATCCTCTAATTGGAACAGCACCATGTAAGAGGTTTTCTTTATACATCAGAAAGGGAAGTGGTGCCATCCTAGGAAAACAGCTTGAGACTTCTTTTCTCAATATTCAGTCTACTTTTAATCCTAAAATACTTTGGTAGGGTAGAGCCCTGTATCTTGTTGGTTGTTGCTACTTATTAACAAGATTTTGACATATGATGGATTTATACTCCATAACATTTTTATGAGAGTGTAACAGGATGTATTTTTAGCAGTGCATTTGTTCTTAAGTAGTAGGATCTTTTTCCATTAGTTGACAAAGGAGCCAGTGGGAATGGAACAGAAATAGGAAGGTGAGAGTGGGATGAGAAATAGGAGGGTGAGAGTGGGCTGAGTTTCTGGATCACACCAGACGTCAGACATGAGCAATAAGGATAGGATATGAGTATAACCAATGAAGTAGAATAAGGAAGGACAGATCCTTGAGAGGAGAATCAAGCTCTGTTGCTGTCAGTTTGCAGTTGGACTGTTCTTGGACTTCAGTCTTCTTTGGTAGAATGTAAGCTATTTGAAGTCAGGGCCTCTTTGCATTTATTATCTGCAATTTCTGACACATGGTGGACACAAGATAAATGTTTGCTCTGAATTGCTCAGATGACCCTTCCCCTTTTTTTTTTTTTTGCTTTTTGGAGGGCAATTGGGTTAAGTGACTTGCCCAGGGTCTCACGGCTGGTTTTCGTGTTAAGTATCTGAGGTTGGATTTGAACTCAGGTCCTCCTGACTCCGGGGCCGGTGCTCTATTCACTGCACTACCTAGGCGCCCCTTCCCTTTGGTGTTTGCAGGGGATTTGACAATGGAAAAACTATTGATAACGGCTGAGCCAGGAATGTGATGAGAATAGAGAAGCCATCCGGTTTCATATGTGGTTATCACTGTAATAATGGTTACAGTTTTGCTTAATATGATGTAATTTTCAAAATAACTTCATAAAAACGTTCAGGTCTCATTAGAGTCACAGAATTTTAGATCTTGGGAATGACTGAGGAGACCTAATCTAGACCATTTATTTTATAGGTGAATAAACTATCTCAGAGAGGTTGTGACCTGGCCAAGATTGCAGTGGTAGGGCTGGAACTATAATGTCACCCAGTCAATCGGTCAGTAAGCAAATATTTACTAAGTGTGTTCGCTATATGCCAGGCATTGTGCTAACTGCTAGGTATACCAAGAAAGGCAAAAACCATCCCTGCCTTCAAGGAGTTCACATGCTTGTAGGGAAGACATGTAAAGAAATAGGTACATACAAGTATTCCAATGTTCTCTCCACTTTGCGGGTATGTTTCTGTCAATTGATCCCATGATTCAGTCTGAAGTACAAGGTACTGTGCTGTATTTTTGTGTGCAAAGGGTGCTATAAAATTAATTGCTCCATGAATATATGAAATCAAGGAGCCAGAAGGGATGCAACAGAAATAGGAGGATGAGAGTGAGTTGAATTTCTCAGTCAGATCAGTGGATAGGTATGAATGGTAAGGAAGAATAGGACAGAAGAAGGGTGTTAGCCAGTATCAGAGAGCAAAGCAGATGGTACTAAACTTGGGCTTATAAGTAGGAACAAAGCAAGTCTGAGACGGGGACAGGGAATTGGTTAGGCAAAAACAGTATTTAAGCTGAGGATCAAGGAATTAGGGGAGGTGCCATGGTGAAACTGAGGTGGGTAGGAGATAATTTGGAATTAGATATATATAATTAGACTATGACAGACTATGAATCTTATAGCCTTCATTTTTTTAAATAATAAAAATTTTTTATTTCCGCATAATCCCCTCATTTCATTTGTTACTAGGTCCTGTTTTTTGTTTTGTAATCTTAAGGTGTCTAATGTTGAGAGTCATACTTCCCTGGAGAAATTATAATTTTCTTGATTTTTCTGAAAATATTTGATCACTTTTTGGTGCTTTTTTCATAA
The DNA here is from genome assembly GCA_011680675.1 of Gymnobelideus leadbeateri. NCBI lineage: Eukaryota > Metazoa > Chordata > Mammalia > Diprotodontia > Petauridae > Gymnobelideus > Gymnobelideus leadbeateri. The sequence goes on from WOXC01000595.1 coordinate 274,377, forward strand.
TAAAAGTTTCTATTTCTTGTATTAGAATAATTGTTGAGTAGTTTGTTTTTGTACATACTTTGCTATTTATTTCCAAAATATTTCAGTAAGATTTTTAAAAGAAGTTTTTTTTAAAGCAATGGGGATTAAGTAACTTGCCTAAGGTTACATGGCCAGTTATTTTTGTGTGGGTGTTAAGTATCTGAGGCCAGAACCGATCCTGGGTCCTCCTGACTCTGGCGCTCTTACTCATTGTGCCACCTAGCCACCCCTAAAAGCAGTTTTTTTTAAAGGCATCTAGATGGCTGCCTGAACAGGAGACAGACCACCCAACTCTCCCATACCTATTCTAGCAAAACCCTCAGGTTTGCAACCAGACCAAATAACAAAGAAGAAACCTAGTGAGAAGCTATAGTAAGTCATACTAAAACTGCATACAGAGTCAGCCAGAAGCCTAAGGAAGTAAGAAGGGGTCCCCTCCAGCAGAGTGAGTGCTGTGTAGCCTGCAAGATTCTGTCAGAAGGCAACAAGAGTTGGAGGGCTGCCCTGAGGGAAGGGATGTAGGGAATACACATTTATTAAGCACTTGCTATGTAGCAGTCACTGTGCTAAGAACTTTAAAAATATTCTATCCTCTGATCCTTACCACACTATAATATAGGTTCTATAATTAGCTCCAGTTTGCAGCTGAGGAAATGAGGCAGATAGAGGTTAAGTGATTTTCCCAGGATCACACAACTGGTGTGATCTGAGGTGGGATTTGAATTTCAGGTCTTCCTGAATCCCATTTTAGCATTCTACCACTGTAACACCTGGCTGCCTTTGAGAGGGGCATCAGGATAGTCAGAAAGAAGCATTTAAAGTACTCAGGAACACAAGACAAGGCAGCTTCTATTGAAAACCAGAGGAGATTTTTGATTACAATAGTCTAAAAGGCAAAAGAGGGAGAGAGAGAGAGAGAGAGAGAGAGAGAGAGAGAGAGAGAGAGAGAGAGAGAGAGAGAGAGAGAGAGAGAGAGGGATACTAGCAAGAATAACTCACCTTGCAAAGCTGAGTTGTAATCCTGGAGAGGAAGAAAATGCATCTTAAATGAAATAGAAGACATTATGACATTTCTAATAGAAAAATCAGAATTGAGTAGGTACTTTGAAATAGAAATAGGAGTTCAGGGAGACCTAGAAAGGTAAACTTATACGAGCAATTGAAAAGCACAAACATTCCATTATTAGGAGAAGAAGTAAATGCCTTTTCAGAACCTTAATGTGTTAAAGGGCTATTGAATGAGTTAAGAAAAGCATGGTTTGGGGGGTGTATTGATTCTATCTTGAGAGTTTTAAGGGGGGGAATAAGGGCAAGTAAAAGGAATTTACTAGTGTAGAAAAGGAGGGTTTGTTCTTTCTCATAACTGGTATGCATGAGAAAGTATACAAACATGGAGAAAAAGAGTGGAAATAGGGGACATCAGATGAATCTCACTCTTATCTGAACTAAATAAAAAAGTAAACACAGTTTAACCCAGAACTACATCAAACTCAATTAAGCAGGGGTAGGGAATAAGACAATAATACTGGGGAGGGAATAAGTCATTCTGTCAAATGCTTTGTGAAAAAATGTAAAATCTAGGGAAACTATCCTTCTGCTGTTCTAATAGTCACTTAATTATGTGAGGAAAGGAAATAAATGAATTTGTCATGACTTGCCTTGGATGAAGCCATACTGGCTCTCTGAACACTACTTCATTTTCAAGATAGTAATCATCATTGATTATGTCCTAGAATTTTGCCAGGATTTGGAAATCAAGCTCATTGGCCTATATTTTGCAGGCACCATAAGGCATTGTTTTCCCTTTTCCATTTCTGTGACACCTTTCCCATTCTCTATAATCTTTCAAAGACCAGTCAGTGACCTAGCTATCATGATATTTTTCTATTCTTTCAGGTCTTCAGGATGTAGTTCCTTATAGCTTAGTGATTTAAATTCATCATATTTTTTCCTTCTGGATTACTCCCTTCTATTTCTACTACCACTACCTGGCCTGAACTATTGCAATGACCTCTTAACTGATCTACATGCCTCTTGTCTCCTAATTCATCCTACAGACTTCTGCCAAATTAGTTTTTCCAATCTCATCACACTTGTACTCAAGAAACTTCAATGATTTTCTATTACCTAGTGATAGGTATAGATAGTGATGCCTGGTGACGAGGTATGCTTTCAAGGGTCTCCACTATCTGGCTTCACATTATCCTTTCTGGTTTTGTCAGGCACTCTGCCCAAACTGCATTCATCCATGACCTCATCCTGCAATTCCAAAACAAAAGTCAAAACCATCTCTTCTCAACTTCTCCCTCCCTTCTCCACCCCAAGATCGGCCCTTGCTGTACCTTTGTTTATAACTCCTGGCTCACATTTTCTTTAATCCCTCTAGGTAAACATAATCTTTACTGTCTCTGATTACTTTTTTTATAACTCTCCTAAGTATATATATTCTAATTTGTGTCATAGTTATTGTGTATCTTTTCTTCTTTCCCCTGCAAGATTATAAATTGAAGGGCCTGGAAGGAGGCCCATTTGTCTTTATAAACCCTCTAGCAATATGATTAGTATGTAATAATCACTTAATAAATTTTATAGAATTGTTCAATTGAAGTGTTTCCCATTTCCCACTACTGCCTTTAAAAAAATTGAACCCTGCAATTTATACTATCAGCTAGCTACCTAGAACTTAACAACAAAATTGATTCTCATTCCACATTGTGTTACAAGAACTAATGATGATTGAAAAAACATTAAAATCCAAATACTCCAGCAACCTGAAGGAGAGAGAAAGAGAGAGAGAGAGAGAGAGAGAGAGAGAGAGAGAGAGAAAGGGAGGGAGGGAGAGAGAGTTTAGGAAAACTAGGTTGATCATGGAGATATTCAAAATTTATGTTTGGCCTTTGTTCAACACAGATTTGAATAATTTGCATGAAATATATCCTAGAAGGGAAGTGGTAGATTGTCCTTGCCTTTGGTTAGACTTAGGTAATGATGATAAATTTTAAAATGTATTTTGGCTACCATACACTACCCATTCCATGCCAAAATGGTAGATACCACAGGTATCTACCAGGTAATGCATCTTTTAGGACAAGCCCAGCCTGAGGGCCCGCCAGGAAAGATGGTGAATTAGGCAAAATTGGTACTTGTCCTCCTTCACTCCCACCCCCAGCACCTCTCCGGCTCCTCTGGATCACAGATCTGGGGTTGTGTGACCTCGGGCAGTCAACCTAGCTAGGCCTCAGTTTCCCCATTTGTAAAACAAAGGTGTTTGCATAGATGGCCTCTGTCTCTTCCTCCTCCAAATCTATAATCCTAAAACCCCCTCCCCACTTGTAGAAATGTTACACATATAACATTCAGACTTCACCGTATTTACATTTTGGTAGAGTACTGCTCTTGGATATGGTAAAAACCCCTATTAAAAAATTAAAATAATCCACAATCCAAAATTTCCTCAGGTAAGGTGGTGCTAAGAATCACAATTTTTTGATC